>WBNM01019686.1:8933-24232 GCA_013399055.1 Ramphastos sulfuratus
CATGCAGAATCTTTTGTTTCACAAAAGTTTGTTTCCCAGCAGCCACTTGACAACCCTCCCCCTCACCCAAGGAATAAAGTGACCCAGGAGTCAGCCAAACAAAGGAAATCGTCCAACTCCAACCCAGAGAAGTGATTCCTAAGGTTCAGCACAGGCTGGAAGAATTTGGCAAAAGGAGCTGATCTGCAGCTCCCACCTCTGGAGCACCACGGAGCTGCCTTCAGTCTCCAGCCCCTAGGGCTGTCTGTTCCCAGGGGGAGGGGACAGACACACATCCTTGCGCTGCAGGGCCTGGGGACTCTCCTGGGGGTGTCCGAGGCAGGTGGGTGAGAGCTGCCAGGTCAGCATGTTGAGCTGGGTGATATAAATATAAAACATTGCTAGAAATGGGTTATTTGTACAGAAAATAGCATCTCACAAGGCACTGGGGTGATGACCGCGGGGCCGCCCGCCGAGGGCTCCCACCAGGCTTCTCCAGCCGCCACTGGGCATCGAGCTGGAGGAAGGAGGGGAAGAAGGAACCAGAGGAGTCCTGCTGCTGCCATCCAAGAGGGATTTCACCCTGCTGTCGCCCTGAAATGCCCCTGGAGTGGTTCTTCCCAGCTGGATGGTGCTTTTCCTTGGTAGGGGTGGCGTGACCCTGCACGGGCCACAGGCTCTACAGGATGGCTTGCGGCTGGGATGGCCTGGAGGGAGGTGCATAGATCGGTGGGGCTGGGGCTGCTCTGCCAGGTGCTCCACTCCTTCTTCATGCCAGCAGCCCCAGCCGGGTCACTTTGGCCGAGAGGAAGGAGTGGATGATGAAGACGATGGTTTTGGGGCAAGAGTGAAGGTCCAATTGCTGCAAGAAAGGAACGGAGGGATGTCTGCAATCATAGAATGACAGAATCATAGAATGGCAAGGTTGGAAGGGACCTCAAAGATCATCTAGATCCAACCCACTGCCATAGACAGGGACACCTCCCACTAGTACAGGTCACTCAAGGCCTCATCCAACCTGGCCTTGAACACCTCCAGGGAGGGAGCAGCCACNAGACTGCAGAGCCCCAACTCTCTCAGCCTGTCCTCACAGCAGAGCTGCTGCAGCCCTCTTACCATCTTCATGACCTCCTCTGGACTGGCTCCAACAGTTCCATGTCCTTCCCGTGCTGAGGGCTCCAGAACTATACACAGTACCCCAATGGGGAGGCTGTTCCTGGAGCAGCCAGCAGGGAGGGCAGAGACCATCCAGAGCCCCTCAGACACCACCACAGCCTTACTGGGGCCCTGGGAAGAGCTGCATACTGCAGGGGCTGTGCAGCCAGGGGTGGGTGGACAGGCCATGCTTCACCTCTTCATGCCAGCCGGGATGGGTGCTGTGCACAGGGTGGGTGCTCTGCTCACCCTCTCCCCACGGGGGTCGGTGGGAGTGCAGGTGTAAGGCAGTGAGGGTAAAGTCAACTCACAATCTCTCCTTCTGGGCCACCAAAGTCCAAGTAGAGCATCTTGGTGCCATCATCAGAGGACATCTGGAGCTTCTCGAAAGGCTGCTGGAGCAGGATGGTCTTGCTGAGCCCGGGCTCGGTGGTGGAGATGGTGAAGCCCTTGTCGATGTGGATGGACAGGGTGCACTCCTGCCCCTTCCACGTGCAAGCTGGGGACGAGGGAGGGGTCAGAGGTGAGATGGTGGCCCCCTGCCCCACCACCCCATTCCACTCTAGAACCCCGCTGACCTGTCGAGACCTCCTGAACCAGCTCGGCAGCTCCGTGGGTTCCGTCCACCAGCAGCCGCGTCCACAGCGCCAGGTCGCGGGGGTTCTCCAGGCTGAAGAGGTGGCTCTGCACGCCCAGCCGGCTGCCGCTGCGCAGCGCGAACGACAGCTCCGCCTCGTACAGCGCGGAGCCCTTGGCCGGCCCCGAGTGCACCAGCCTACAGCACCGCACCGCCGTCAGCGCTGCTCGGCACCGCTCCGCTCCCCGCACCCGCTCCGCGCCCCGGCCTGGCCCGCTCCGCTCCTGAGGCTGCGCGGTGAGGCCGCCAGAGGGCGCTGCAGCCCCGCGGATGCGCCCCTGCATGGAACTACCCAGGACTGGCACCGTCCCAGGACACTGGCACCGACCTGGGGCTCTGCCCTGATCCCCAGCCTCTGCCATCACCCCACTCACTGTCACCACTGGGTCTCTGCCCCAGTCCCCAGCCCCTGCCACCCCTCTCAGACCCTGCCACCACACCGGGGGCTCTACCGTGATGCCTATCCATGCCATGACCCCGCTCTGCCACCACCTCTGGCCTCCACCACTAGCTCAAAAGCCTCTGCTGCCACTGGGATTCTTGCTATCAGCTTGCCTTTATCTCCAGCTCCCATCATCATCCCCAGTCACTGTATCAACCCTGAACCCCTGTCCCTGCCACCACACTTGGACACTGCCATCCCAAGTCCCTGCCACCACCCCGGGCACTGTTACCACCCTGGGGCCCCAACAACACCGCTGGTGTTTTGCTCTGGTCCCCACCCCTGTCACCACCCCCAGTCACTGCCACCACCATGGGGCTCTGTTACCATCCCTGGAGCTCTTCCCTGACCTCCCAACCCCTGCCACTGCCACCACGCCACCTCTCACGCAGGGCAAATGAGTGCTGGTCTACTGTCCCCCTACCTGGTAGCAATGAGGGGGTAGCTGTGCGTGGGCTTGCCCAGGGCATCACGGCTCTGCGGCAGGCTGCCATACAGCAGCAGCTCCTTCTCAGTCAGGATGGCCAAGAGGTTCCTGGTGCCAGCACTAGGGAGCTGCAAGGGGATGGGGTCAGGGCCACCAGCAGCACGGTGACATGGGGTGCTGGGGGACGTGGAGTACCTGCTCGGTCAGCCAGCCCACGTGCTTGATGTCCCTTCCAGCCACCCCGCTGGCACCTGCCAGCTGGGCTCGCAGCTCCTCCTTCACCCGCGGCAGCAGCACACCCGCGTTGGCCTGGATGGCGCCGAGCCACGACTGTGCCGTCGCCTCGTCCTTCGCCCGCAGGAAGAGGGCAACGCGCCCGTCTGCCGAGCACACCTCCAGGTACCTGCAGGGACACGGCCCCGCTGGGTCCCCGACGGCCCTTGGCACCCCGGGGCACCGCAGAGGCATCACCACCCCCCGGCGCCATGCCCTGACCTGTGCTCCGGGTCGGTGGGCAGGCACTTGCGGGACACGTAGCACATCTTCAGGGGCACGGTCCTGCCCTCCCGCAGCTCCCGAGGGGGCAGCAGGGGAGACGACCGCTTCTGCAGGGAGGCGGGTGAGGGGTCCCAGCTGACCGTCGCCCCCGTGGAGGAGTTCTTGAAGTAGGGAGAGATCTCCTTCATGTACTTCACTGTAAGAAAGGCAGCAGCTGGTTGAGGGCATGGCACAGGCCAGAGTGGTCTCATCCTGCCCTCCAGCACCCACCCGCCCCGCCAGGACCCGCAGCACCAGAGCAGGTGCTACTTCCATCACCTCTCCAGAGCTGTCACCCATGGGTGCTGCATGTGCTCTGACTTGCACTCCTGTGGGTGTGGGGAGTGGATGGCACTAGTGGGCAGTGCCCTATCAGAGGGTAATATCAACACCTAGGTGGGCTCAGCATCTCCTTGGGGCCAGCAGTGGATCTCCAGGACCTCTCTGGAAGGGAAGGACACCCATGCTCCAACATTCCAGCTCAGAGTGCCTCCCAGGAGGGCTAAAAATGGCCTTTCCCCCCCTTTCCCTTTCCTTTGACCCAGATCCACCTCTGATTAGGTCCCCAGGTGCAGGTCCTCTGACTTGCACCCCTGTGGGTGTGGGGAGTGGATGGCACTAGTGGGCAGGGCCCTATCAGAGGGTAATACTGACACCTAGGTGGGCTTAGCATCTCCTTAGGGCCAGCAGTGGATCTCCAGGACCTCTCTGGAAGGGAAGGACACCCATGCTCCAACATTCCAGCTCAGAGTGCCTCCCAGGAGGGCTAAAAATGCCCTTTGCCCCTTCCTCTCCTTCCTTTAACCCAGATCCACATCTGATCAGGTCCCTAGGGCAGCACGTGGAGGCAGGGGCGGGGAGTGGGCAAGAGTCCCAGGCCAAACTGACAGTGTCCAAGCCGTGCCGGGACAGCCAGTCCCAGCGGCAGCTGGGAGAGTAGCCCTCGTACCGCGGCTCGGCCCCAGAGCAGCCTCCAGCTGCGTGCTCGCAGCTCGCATCGCCCTGCCCCACGAGCGAGAAACCAGCGACCAGCTCAGCTTCCAGTCCCCAGCAAGTCTGGATCTGGAGCCAGAGTCTTCAGAGCTGGCTCCTGAGGTTTAGAGGAAGGGGGAGATGAAAGTCACCGCGGGTCGTTGGGGCCCCACAGCTACAATCACGAAAATTAGGTCAACTTCAGCGGCCAAAAGCTTTGGCTGAGCAGGGCGGGGGGATGCCAGGCAAGCGGATGCAGCATGGGACCAGCTGCTGGCTCCAGGGAAGGGGTTCCCTTCGGTGGCCCTCGGGGAAAGCACCATGGTACAGACACGCGCTGGCTGCCACGTCCCCACTGGGCTTACTCAAGCTCCGAGCCAGCCTCGTGGGGTGCAAAAGGGGGTGCATGAGCTTGGCTTTGCAGCCAGCTCTTGCAGATAGCTGCTTGGTGGAGCAGCTCCAGCCCTGCAACGAAGCCACAGCAGCCTGCTTTTGTGCCAGAAGCCCTTTTCCAACGATGAGAGAGCCTGCACACAGAGCCCATCCTTGCCCTGCCCCACCATCCCCAACTTCCCTTCACTCCCAGCCCAGCAAGCCCCCCAAAACCTCCAAATCCCCAAATCCCATCCCAAGCTGTCTGGCTCTAGTGGGACCCAGCCATAAATGGCAGCCCATGGTGGCCCTGGGGCCAAGGAGGCAGCATGGGGCCACCAGCCTCATGCCCTGCATGTTATAAATAGCAGCCACGCTCCCAGCGGCATCCAAGCCACGCTGGGTTGCACCCCGAGTCACTCAGCTTGGCAGCAGGGATCTGCCACCGTGCTGCTGCCTGGGAACTCACTGAAGTCCAGAAAGGTATCACACAGCCACTGAAACCTGAGCAGCATCCCCTGTGCCAGCCCCTGGCTCCCTGGGCATGTGGGGGACGTCACCGGCATCAGCTGTGCAGTGGTGGGGTCACATCCTGATGGAGCCATGCCTGGCCCACCATGAGGCACAGAGAATTGCCAGTGTATGCCTCTCTGGCACATGGCTTCAAGGAGGATTTAAGGCTGGTCACAAAGCACTAATGGGTTCCCACTGGTGGGGTCCCAACTTGGCACAGGAGCTGGGATGTGTTGGAGGCTGTGGCGCTGCCCACTGGGCTGCACACCAGGGCTGGGCCACCACCCCCTGGGAGCTGCTGTCTCCTCTGGTGACCCCAGCATGGGATTTACAATGGATTAACTTCTGCCAGGTCCTTCACTGCAAGGGATTCACCTGGTATTGAATAGATTCATGAATTACACAGAATCCCAGCACGGTGGGGACTTGGAAAGGAGCTCTGGAGATCATCCAGCCCAACCCCATGGAGGGGCACCCACGGCAGCTTGCCCAGGACCACAATGCCCAGATGGGATTGGAATCTCTGCAGAGAAGGAGACTCCACAACCTCTCTGGGCAGCCTGCTCCAGGGCTCCAGCACCCTCACACCAAAGAAGTTTCTCCTGTTCAGATGGAACCTCCTGGGTTTCAGTTTGTGCCCACTGCCCCTTGTCCCGTCACTGGGCACTGCTGAGAAGAGTCTGGCCCCATCCTCTTGCCCCCACCCTTAGCTCTTGTTGAGCACTGATCAGATCCCCTCTTAGGCTGCTCTTCTGCAGGCTCAACAGCCCCAGGGCTCTCAGCCTTTGCTCTTCACAGAGCTGCTCCAGGCCCCTCAGCACCCTTGTGACTCTCCATTAGTAGTTCTCTGTCTCTCTTGAAGCACAGAGTCGAGACCAGGACTGGATCCAGGACTCCAGATGCAGCCTCACCAGGACAGAGTGGGAGGGGAACTTCCCTCGACCTGCTGGCCACACTCTTCTTAATGCTTGCCAGGATACTGCTGGCCTTTTGGCCACTGCTGGCTCATGCTTAACTTGTTGTCCACCAGCACTCCCAGGTCCTTTACTCTGCAGCACAGCTTTCCAGCAGCTCAAGTCCTTGCCTGTAATGCTGCACAGCACATTGCCTCCATCTCATCCAAGCAACCAACTCAGACCATGTTATTCATCATCTCTCCACTGCAACTCTTGAATTTGATTGGTTCTTTTTCAAGTCAACCCTCCAGTGCTCAGCCAGAACCCTCCAAAAATCACTCATCAGACACACAGCTGCTGGCTTCAAGCCACCTTCAGCCAGCAAACAGCCCTCTTGATTCCTGCTGGGCTAATCCACTCAGCTCCCCAAGCCATGAGGGCTCCCCGAGGAGGCAGCTTGTCCTACTGACCCTCTCCAGGATGGAGGGGAAGGGTCAGACAGGACCTTGAACTACTCCAGGCTTCACACTGAGCAACATTTCTCAGGTTCTGGGAGAACAGAAGTCTTTGGGGAGAAGCAGCTGCTGGTGGCCACCCTCTGCAGGGGGATCACAGCACAGGGGCTGCCAAGCTTGCAGCATAGGCAGAGCATGGCATGTCCCTAGAACCCTGCAGGGCAGCAGAGACACATTGCACCAAAGGCTCCAGGTCTGCCCTGCTCACCTCTGCATGTTACAATTGGCTTTTTTCTCCTCAGCATTCCAGAAAGGGGCAAAAGCATTCAAATCCCTTGAGTTTACTTCCTGGGAACCAGACCCTCACCCTCCACCAGCCCATCCCTCCCCTAAGGATGGAGAACACCTAAAGCAGCAAAGCACAAAGAGCATTCCTGAGGGCAAGCCCTGGCTGCTCGTGCACTGAAGGCCACCTCAGGGCTCTCTGTCCTGAAGCCCCTCTGAGCCCTGAAGCAATGGGCAAGCACACAGCCCCCAGCCACCACAGAATCACAGAAACATGCAAGTTGGCAAAGCCCCTCAGGATCACCAAGACCAACCTAGAACCCTACTCTGCAAGGTGCACCCTAAACCATAGCCCCAAGCACCACATCCAAACCACCCTTAAACACAGCCAGGGTTGGGGACTCCACCACCTCCCTGGGCAGCTCATTCCAGTCCCTGACCACTCTCTCCATGAAAAACTTTTTCCTGATGTCCAATCTAAACCTCCCCAGCCTCAACTTGAGGCTATTCCCCCTTGTTCTGCTTCCAACTACCTGTGAGAAGAGACCAGCAGCAGCCCCTCCACAAGGCCCCTTCAGGTAGCTGTGGACTACCATCTCCCACCTCCACTCAGCACCCCCTTTCCACTTTGCACCCCGTGTTATTTACCCCAGGGGCACCTAAATGTTGTGGGCATTCCACATTTCACACCTTGCCCATGCCCACTCTCCATGGCTGCTTGGCCCTCCCACGGTTAGGGCAATCAGCCCACCAGCACCCAGCTCTCCCAGTGCCCCTCAGCATTCCTCAATTTCAACCTTCCAAGCTATTACTTGGCTGAGTGAGCCCTGGAGAGCTGCAAACACAGCCCAGGAGCTGCTCTGTGGCCAACAAGCCCCAGGCTGCCAGGGAGGTGAGATGCTGGTGGCTGTCTCAGCTCCTCCTCCCCACTGCTCCCAGTTCTCTCCCCATGCCAATATAGTACAGGGGCCTCTCTGGGAAAACCACTCCTGGCACCAAAGCCCTTCCCAGAGTGGCTGGAAGGATGTTTAACAGCCTCTCCCCTGCCATGGAGGTCTCTGGATATCAAGCAGTGCAGAAGGAAAAACAAGGAAGAATAAGGTAAGGGAGAGCAGCTCTCCCCAAAATAACAATGTAATATAAATACAGGCAAACTCCTCCTGCAAATGCCAAGGGAGGAGTACCAAAAAATCTTGGCAGGACACGCTGAGAGGTATCTGCATGTCCTCACACCCAGCCAGCACTGACACTCAGGAGGCAGAGCCAGGCTGAGCAGCCCAGGGTGCGATCTGGCCACTTGTCAGCCACTGCTGAGACTTCCATTAAAATGCATCACTTCCCTGCTCTGCCACACTGGAGAGTCTCACCCCAGCTCACTGCCCCATGAGGAGGTGCAAGCTCTCCCATGCCAGTTACCTGCTGTGACACTGCTTGCAAGCTGCCCTGAAAACTCCTAAAGCCAGGAATTAACACAGCCAGGAGGAGCAAGGCAGCCAACAGACCCCAAATTCCTGTGCCAGACTCCTCAGTTGTGGTACAGAGCAACCCTAAGGCAAGTCAGAGTCACAGGTGACAGCACAAAGGGACCAGAAAGCAGCTCAGTTATAGGATCACAGAATGCATAGGGCTGGAAAGGACCCTCAAGGGTCTTCTTGTTCAACCCTCCCCTGCAGTAAGCAGGGACATCTTTAACTAGATCAGGTTAAAGGTGTTAAGGTCCTTCTCTCCAAGCTCTGGAGCAAGCCCAAGCCAGAGAAGGAAGCAGGGAAGCCACCCCTTTAACATCCTTTGAGCACCTCAAGGCCACCCTCTGCCTCCCCAGCCCTGCCACTCCTCCCCAGGACAGGGCACCAGAGTGTCACACAGAGGGTAGGGGACATCCCATCCCGAGGCAGGGTCACCACCAGGGCTGTACCATGCCAGCAAACCCAACACAGGGAGGAGCTGGAGGTGGCACCACCTCTATACCCCATGTCCATGACTGTATGAGTAGCAGAGATTCCTGCCCTGCTCCAGCTGTTGCCTGCAGCATCCCTGAGCAGCACCAGCTACAAACTGATCCCAAAGCTTCCAGAGTGTCACAGTGGGAGCAAGCCCAGCCCAGCTCTCCAGCCAAGGGTACCTGTTGGAAGTCATCATTCACAGGTCATACTTAGGAGCTACAGCCTGCAGCTGCCTCCCAGGAGGGCAACCTGACAGCACCTGGCTCTCCAGGGGGAAGAGGGAGGAAGGAGGAGAGGGGAGGAAGGAGAGAGGAGGAAGGAGGAAGGAGAGAGGAGGAAGGAGGAAGGAGAGAGGAGGAAGGAGAGAGGAGGGAGGAGAGAGGAGGGAGGAGAGAGGAGGGAGGAGAGAGGAGGGAGGAGAGAGGAGGGAGGAGAGAGGAGGAAGGAGGAGGAAGTGGTCCAAGGAGAGAAGCTGCTCTCTACAGAAAGGGCAGCTCCTCTCTACCTCCCAGAGGACCTCTAGCAGAAAGGAAGCTCATGCCAAAGTAAAGGATGAAAAGAAAGCAGCAGAGAGAGGGTGGTCCAAGAACAACAGCTACGGGGAGGAATTTCACAGCCTCCCAGAGAAAGAGGCTCTTGTATTTCTCTCTGGTCAATAAAACAGAAACCACCCCACCAACAATGCTATCTGCTCCCAGCAGCTGTGCAGAGCAGCACATTCCTCCAGCTGAACTGTGGTCCTGTGGCTCCCAAGAGAGGAGGAACCCACAGCAGAAAGGGCTGAGCGAAGCTAAAAATGCAAATCTGGAGCTGAGACAAGGTGGGGAAGGCACAGGACAGCAGGAGCCACGGCGGCTACTGGCAGCAGCAGACACAGAACTCTGCTTTGTCCAGGCACAGCCAGAGAGCTGCCCCCACATTAAACCTCCCTGTGGGATATGCAGCCCCACAGCTGCACCAGGAAGGGTGTCTGGTTCCAAGACCTCTCACCCAGCCAGGGTGACCCCAGGGGCTAGTTAGCAGTGAGAGGAGAGAAAGGGTCCAGTCCTGGGTGCTCACGGGTGGGCGAGCACAGACAGACGTGAGCTGGAAGTTAACAGCAGAATGAGGTCTCTCCCTCAGGGCTCCCACAGTCCCAACACACCAGCCCTCATCCACTCCCCAAGCAGGGCCCAGGGGGCTCCTGCAGTGTGCCAGATCCTGCAGGTATGGGAGACACCAGCTGCCAGGTACCAAGGAGTCAACACATAGATTCATAGAATCCCAGAATGGTTTGGGTTGGAAGGGACCTCAAAGGCAATCCAGTTTGAACCCCCCTTGTCGTGGGCAGGGTCACCTCCCACCAGCCCAGGCTGCTCAAGGCCTCATCCAGTCTGGCCTTGAACACCTCCAGGGAGGGGGCATCCACAGCCTCGCTGGGCAACCTGTGCCAGTGTCTTCCCACCCTCATTGTAAGGAGTCTCAGTCTCCCCCCTTCCAGCTCAAAGCCATTGTCCTTCATCCTGTCACTCCCAACCCGTGTCAAAAGTCCCTCCCCAGCTCTCCTGTAGCCCACTTCAGCTACTGGCAGGCTGCTCTAAGGTGCCCCTGCAGCCTTCTCTTCTGCAGGCTGAACAACCCCAACTCTCCCAGCCTGTCTCCATGAGGAAGGTTCTCCAGCCCTCTCATCATCTTTGTGGCCTTCTCTGGACCCACTCCACCAGTTTGATGCCCTTCTTATGCTGGAGGCACCAGAACTGATTTCCAAGGGATCATCTCCAATCTCCCTGAGGATGGTGAAGGTTGCATCTCTGAGATGTTTGTAAGCTCAGCTGCTAGGTCTGTGGGGGCTGCACTTAGGGTTCAGCTGCTGGGGATCCCATAGGGAGGCTTCACTCCTAAGCTGCCTGCGCCCAGCAGCCTGCCCCAAATCCACTCCAACAAACCAAAGGGCACTCAGCAAGGTGCCCACGTAGCACCCGCTTCTGCTGGCACGAGTCTGCAGAGCCACACCAGCCAAGGTTGAAAGCAAATCACAGGGAGAGCAGGAAGTGGTTTCCATTGCCCCAGAAAATGCAGCCCTCAGGGTGGCACAAAAGTTTCACAAACCCCATCAACTCGTCCCACACCTCCCACTGCTGCCTGCCCACAGCGAGACGGAGCTGCTGGGCATTGCACGGTGGCATCAACTCTTCCTACACCTCCCACTGCTGCCTGCCCACAGCGAGACGGAGCTGCTGGGCATTGCACGGTGGCATCAACTCTTCCTACACCTCCCACTGCTGCCTGCCCACAGCAAGATGGAGCTGCTGGGCATTGCCTTGTCCCACACCTCCCACTGCGGCCTGCCCACAACAAGACAGAGCTGCTGGGCATTGCCTTGTCCCAGACCTCCCACTGCTGCCTGCCCACAGCGCGACAGAGCCACTGGGCATCACACAGTGGCATCAACTTGTCCCACACCTCCCACTGCTCCCTGCCCGCAGCGAGACGGAGCCGCTGGGCATCACGCAGTGGCACACACGAGTCTCTCCCTCTCTGGAGGGAGACAGGCAGATCCCAGCAGCTACCTCCAGCTCTTCAGAGGAGCAGACCAACCAGCCCGCACATCTTGTTTTCCATTTGAAAGAGTATGCAAATCAGTAGGCAGAGGATGTGCCATCCCTGCGCTCCCAGGACATCGCTGGGAAAAACAGGGCCCAGCCCCTAGCAGCAGCAGGATCCTCAGCCTCCTGTCTCCTACCTTCCAAGACCACCTCTTTGCCCGTCTTCTTCAGCGCCTGCACGGCCTCGTCGTGCGTCGCCTCGGAGAGGTCGGTCCCGTTGACGGCGAGGATGGCGTCCCCCACGTACAGCGCCTCGGTCTGATCCGCTGCCAGCCCCTTGAATATCTTGGAGATCAAGATGGGCATTTTATTCTCCTTGCCACCTTGGAACAGAAGAGAAAAGGAAGAGGTTGTGGCTGTAGGAGCACAAGGAGGAGTGGGTGAGATCAGAGGGCTGAAGAACCTTCCCCATGGATACAGGCTGGGAGAGTTGGGATTGTTCAGCCTGCAGAAGAGAAGGCTGCAGGGGGACCTTAGAGCAGCCTGACAGTAGCTGAAGTGGGCTACAGGGGAGCTGGGGAGGGACTTTTGACAATGGCTGGGAGTGACAGGACAAGGGACAATGGCTTTGAGCTGGAAGAAGGGAGACAGAGACTCCTTACAGTGAGGGTGGGGAGACACTGGCACAGCGAGGCTGTGGATGTCCCCTTCCTGGAGGTGTTCAAGGCCAGGCTGGGTGAGGCCTTGAGCAGCCTGGGTTGGTGGGAGGTGACCCTGCCCACGACAGGGAGGGGTTCAAACTGGATTACCTTTGAGGTCCCTTCCAACCCAAACCATTTTGGGATTCTATGAATCTATGTGTGGACTCCTTGGTACCTGGCAGCTGGTGTCTCCCATACCTGCAGGATCTGGCACACTGCAGGAGCCCCCTGGGCCCTGCTTGGGGAGTGGATGAGGGCTGGTGTGTTGGGACTGTGGGAGCCCTGAGGGAGAGACCTCATTCTGCTGTTAACTTCCAGCTCACGTCTGTCCGTGTTTGCCCACCCGTGAGCACCCAGGACTGGACCCTTTCTCTCCTCTCACTGCTAACTAGCCCCCAGGGTCACCCTGGCTGGGTGAAGAGCTCAGCCACACTGAGGCCAGCTGGCACCCAAGCACTTGGCCATGTCCCATCTCAGATGCCCACAGCATGCCTGTTAAAAATCACAGCAGCCAAAACACCATCAGGTTTTACAGCAAGTGAAGATGATTGACCCTTAAAGCTCTGTTAAAAGTCCTTTCCAGCCTATAACATTCTACAACTCTATGATTGCTCCCAAAATACCCTGAAGGGTGGCAGCTTTCCTGGTGGAGTGAAGGTGGCCCTGTCCCCATCACTTCTGCCAGGAGATTTATTTGCACTGTTAATCATGTGTGCTGAGTGGCTACCCCCGCTCCAAGGGCTCCGTGATCTAAACAGATAAGACAGCTGAGTGGTTTTGGAGAGGCAAAAGAGCCAGGGAGAAGGGAACCAATCTGGCTTTTTGCTTCTCTTGGCACCGCAGCCCTCCTGACCTGCTGCTCCCTGTTCTCCAGTCTAAAAGGATGCCATTCAAACCTCCCGGCGGCTGGAGGAGATCAGTTTGCACGTTAACTTTTGAACCTGCAGGGAGATCTGAGCAGCGTTGCTGCCGCCGTGCCAGGGAGCAAGGGTGCAGCAGCTCCTGCCAAGCTCCAGCCAGGGCACAGAAGCAGGGCACTGGCAGCCACCAACGTGCCCTACACCCCAGGACGGCCTGTCCTGAGGAGCCTCCGGAGATGATCTCTCATCCCCAAAGGAGATGCTGAGCTCAGTGTTGTCACCGCCAGCCCCAGGGCTGCTCCCTGACAGTGCCACAGGCATTTCCTTGCTCAGCCCTCTGCCAGGCCCCCCGGAGGGCTCCGGTTATCAGCTGTCAGAGGTCCCCCGTGGGGGTGGGGGCTGCTCCGAGCTGCTCAGCCTGGCCTTAGAGCAACAATTCTTTGCCTGGGTTGCCAGCGCTAAGAGCCCTGCCAGGACCGTGAGCCTCTGCCAGCTGGGTTCTTGCAAGGCTCCCAATGTCCTGCCAGTTAGGGCAAGGCCAGCCCAGCAGCTTCAGCAGCTGGCACCTCGCCACGTCCCACCTCACCCACAGCCTAGTTTGTGGTGAACTGTCACTGGGTGAAACATGGCTGGCACACTTCTTAACCCAAAAGCGTCAGCATCCCAAGTGAGGAGGGGTGATGCCCTCCCTGGCAGTGGCAGAGGCACCAGCAGGGCTGCCCCACCACCCTAAACAGCTTCTTGTACCCATTTTAGGTGACAAAACACTTTCCACACGTGTCACTTCAAAAACAACGTTTTAAGTCAACTAAGTAATGTTTTTCCTTCCCTGGGAGTGCCACAGAGCTCCCAGTAACTTGGCAGCCAAGGGATTATTACCAAGGGGGCTTTATGATTCCCAAAAGGAAGGGCTGGCAGGCTCGGGCACCCCGCAGACACCACCAGCGGTACCGTGTCCATTCAGCCCCAGCACTCAGACGCCCACAGGGCAAACCCCTGCCAGGTCCAGAGGGAGCCGGAGGCTGCGTCACAGCCCCTCGGAGCTGGGCTGAGCCACGTCCGGAGGCGAGAGCCAGCGCTGAGCCCTGCTGGCACACGGGGTCAGGAGCCCTCGCCCGGGCACCGTGACAGCCCTTTGCCTGCCCCCTTGCTGCCCACTCACTGCCCACTCCATCCTCCTCTCACGGAGTTTCCAGCACGCTCGGAGCCACGTGAAAAGCCAAGCAGCTGAAGTGCTGCCCCTGCCCCAACAACTTTCCAGCCTGCAACTCGGGCGAGCCAGCGAGGGCAAAGCCAGGAGGGCAAACAGAGATTGTGCCAGGGAGCGTTGCCGCTGCCCAGCTCGCCGGGAGCAGGCATCTCCAAGCTTGAGGTGTTGGCTTAACAGTGCCTGGAGAGCTCTAATCGCTGCCTTCGCTTCGCTGACAGTTTGAAAGGGACATTCCTCAGCATAGAGGCACGACGAGGACAAGGACATGCCGGCTGTGCCCTCCCTCTGGCTGCGAAAGGGCAGCTTTGGCGTCACCGGGTACCTCTATGAGGGCACATCAGCCCACTCTTGCCCGCAGGGGGGCGGTGGGAGCACCCCCCCCCCCCGCTCCCAAACGCCGGGGACCCCCAGTCCGGCGAGAGCACGGCGGCAAGGGGCCGGCGGGTCACGGCTGTGCCCCAAAGCGCCGCTGCGGCCGTGGGCTGAGGACGGTTTCGGGTCCCGCCACTGCCACGTGTCCCCTTCCCCGTCCTGCCCAAGAGCTGGGCTAGGGCTGCGCACGGGGTGTGAAGACCCCAACCCAATCCCGACGCCGACCCCAGCCCCTGCCCCAGCGCCGCTCCCCTTTCTTCCAGCGAGCTGCTGGAAAGGGAAGCAACAGGTTCCGGCGCCCGGCAGCTTTCCCCGGCCCCGGCAACCCCTCTCCCGCTCCCCCTCACCTTTGATGCTGATGCCGAGCCCCCCAACGTCCTGCTTCACCACCCGCACGGTGCGCCTGATGTTGGCGAGCGCCTCGGGCACGGCGGAGCCCGGTTCGCCGCCGTTCAGCTGCGCCGCCGGGGCCTCCCCGGGGCCGGGGCCGTCGGCAGGGCTCACCCCCAGCACGTCTTCGGCCAGGGTGAGGAGGACGCGGAGCCACTGCCCGCCGGGGCCGCGCAGCTCCAGCAGCCCGCTGCGCGGGGCGCGCCTGCCCGCCGCCATCTTCCGCGCCTGCTGCGCCGCCCCCGCCGCTCCCTGCGCGCCCCTCCGCGCACCGCCCCGCTCCGGCGGCTCCCACCGCTCCGCTCCGCACCGCCCCGACGGCTCCCACCGCCCCGCTCCTCAACGCCCCGCTCCGCAACGCCCCGCAACGCCCCGGCGGCTCCCACCGCCCCGCTCCGCACTGCCCCGCCCCGGGGACTCCCACCGCTCCGCACCGCACCGCGGGGACAGAGTCAACCGAGTACTGCCTGCTCTGTCTTGGGAGAGGGCACTGGAAGGGACACGGCTCCCCAGTGCCCCCCACTATCGCTCCGCACAGGGCACTGGAAGGGACACGGCTCCCCAGTGCCCCCCACTACGGCTCCGCACAGGGCACTGGAAGGGACACGGCTCCCCAGTGCCCCCCACT
>WBNM01019686.1:27895-49613 GCA_013399055.1 Ramphastos sulfuratus
TGGGGAGAAGGTGGAAGGGTGGTTGGGAGCCCCTCCTGGGGTCTCTGATTTCTGGGAGGGCTGTTGTGTTTCTGTATTACCTTTCACTTGTATATGTCTGTAACTATTCCTGTCTATTGTGTATATCTCTGCTTGTACATTGTGCTGAGCTGTAAATAGAGCTTCAGTCCTTCACTTCCAGCTGGCTGAGTCTAGTCTGGGGGATTTTACAACGTTGAGGGGAGCAGGGAACTCCCAAACCATCACAGATCTGCAGGGCTGGGCAGGATGCTGGAGGGAAACTCGTGGAGCACCCCACTGCCACAGTCCTGCCCTTCCAGACTCCGTGGGGCACCTCAGGCTGGGAGCTGTGCTATAGGGGTTTCTACAAAGTGTACCACTTCCCCAAAAAACTTTTGGCTCTCTCACAGGGGTGAGTGCCCTATGGGGCATGGACCACCTCCAGCCCTGTCCCAGGGAGTCTCTCAGTAGCCAGTTTCTTTGCAGGGAGGCTGGGGCAGGCAGCTGCCAACAGCTGCCAACAGCCGCAGCGGGTGGGAAACTGCAGCGAGGTGAGGGAGATGTTTGCAGACACTCACAAGAGTCTGTGCTGCTTTCCCTTGCTCATCCTGGAGCCTGGAAATGGGAACAGTGGTTTGTTTCCTTTGGCACAGTCACATTTTCTTCTGCAGCCGAGAGGCAGCCATCAGGAGAAGAAAAATCTTCTAGGAGTGGGAAATGCCTCTTGGCACATCCCCTGTGTCCCTTGCACTCCCAGTGCTTCAAGCAGCCCTAGGTAGGTTCTGGGATGAGGCTGCAGAGTTCCCAGCCCCTCTGCAGAACACAGGGGTTGGCAGGAATTCAGTTTGTGTGCCTCAGGCTGGGCAGGGCACAGAGCTGTGGCCATACAGGGCAGGGAGCCGCAGTGAGGGCTGCTCAGCTCAGCTCAGCCCTTCCCTGCCCAGGGACACAGCCAGGGACACAGCCAGGGACCACAGCCAGCCCTCAGCATTGGCCACGTGCAGAGGGGAAAAATGCTCCTCAGGCTCCCTCCCACACAGCAGCAGCTGTGGAATTTCTTGAGGTTGCAGCAGAATCAACCCTGAAGGTTATTTCTTTACAAAACAGACCGTTCACATATTCCTGGTTTTCTTTTTTGCTAAACACTCCAGGATTTGGCTACAAGGGACTCCAAGCCCTTGCTGTAGGGAGCTGCTCACCATCCCAAGCACTTCTGCACTGTCCCAAGCCCTCCTGCTCTGTCCCAAGCACTTCTGCACTGTCCCAAGCCCTTCTGCACTGTCCCAAGCACTCCTGCACTGTCCCAAGCACTTCTGCACTGTCCCAAGCCCTTCTGCACTGTCCCAAGCACTCCTGCACTGTCCCAAGCACTCCTGCACTGTCCCAAGCCCTTCTGCACTGTCCCAAGCACTCCTGCACTGTCCCAAGCCCTTCTGCTCTGTCCCAAGCACTCCTGCTCTGTCCCAAGCCCTCCTGCACTGTCCCAAGCCCTTCTGCACTGTCCCAAGCACTCCTGCACTGTCCCAAGCCCTTCTGCTCTGTCCCAAGCACTCCTGCTCTGTCCCAAGCCCTCCTGCACTGTCCCAAGCCCTTCTGCACTGTCCCAAGCACTCCTGCACTGTCCCAAGCACTTCTGCACTGTCCCAAGCCCTTCTGCACTGTCCCAAGCACTCCTGCACTGTCCCAAGCCCTTCTGCACTGTCCCAAGCCCTTCTGCACTGTCCCAAGCACTCCTGCACTGTCCCAAGCCCTTCTGCACTGTCCCAAGCACTTCTGCTCTGTCCCAAGCCCTCCTGCACTGTCCCAAGCCCTTCTGCACTGTCCCAAGCACTCCTGCACTGTCCCAAGCCCTTCTGCACTGTCCCAAGCACTTCTGCTCTGTCCCAAGCCCTCCTGCACTGTCCCAAGCCCTTCTGCACTGTCCCAAGCACTTCTGCTCTGTCCCAAGCCCTTCTGCACTGTCCCAAGCACTTCTGCTCTGTCCCAAGCCCTTCTGCACTGTCCCAAGCACTTCTGCTCTGTCCCAAGCCCTTCTGCACTGTCCCAAGCACTTCTGCTCTGTCCCAAGCCCTTCTGCACTGTCCCAAGCACTTCTGCTCTGTCCCAAGCCCTTCTGCACTGTCCCAAGCACTTCTGCTCTGTCCCAAGCCCTTCTGCTCTGTCCCAAGCACTTCTGCTCTGTCCCATCACCCAGCCAGAGCTGCTGCCCCATGGTCCTGCCCTCCCCACAGGGCTGTCTGAGCATGGTCCAGCTTGGTTTCTGTACAGCAGAGGGGAATTTGGTCTAAAGGGACCTTGAGGGCTGGAAGCCCTCTGCTGTGAGACCAGACTGGGAGAGTTGGGGTTGTTGAGCCTGGAGAAGAGAAGGCTCCAGGGAGACCTTTTGATGGCCTTTCAGTGCTTAAAGGGGCCAAACAGAAAGCTGGGGACAGGCTTTTGAGCAGAGCATGCTGTAACAGGCCAAGGGGTGATGGTTTGAAACTAACAGTTCAGACTAGAGAGAAGGAAGAAATGTTTGACACTGAGAGTGGTGAGACCCTGTCCCAGGTTGCCCAGAGAGCTGGGAGATGCCCCATACCTGGCACCATTCCAGGTCAGGCTGTTTGGGGCTGTGAGCAACCTGCTGTAGTTGCAGACATCCCTGCTGACTGCAGGGAGGTTGAAAGGTCCCTTCAACCCAAACCATTCCCTGAGTCCATGGCTGTATGATTTAGGTGCAGAGAGGACTCATTTCCCCTGTGCTGCTCACTTTATTTCCCAGCCAGGCAGCTGCAATTGGCAGTTTGTCCCAGGTTTTTGGTTTGTTTTTTTTTAACTCCCCATCTCTGCTTTTGATCTTTCCAGCCTCTAAGGCCATGTTCCCAGCAGTGGGAATTTGAAGTAGTGCAGCAGAACAGAACAGCACCGTTTGGGTTGTTTCCTTTCATTTCTCAGCTCTGTGCCTGCAGCCAGGGACGCTGAGATGCATGGCCTGGAGGCATGGAAGCCATCCAGATGGTGTCAAAGCCCTGTTTTTCCCTCTCCCACTGCTTGGATGCAGAAAACACCCCTGTGTGTGCCAGGGGACAGCACACAGACTGCACCTCCCTCAGAGAAACTGCCCCAGCTCACCAGCACAGAAAGGGCAGGAAGCTGGTCCCATGGCCACTGCTTCTGTCTGTCTGTGGCAACACCTCCTCACCTCTTCTGCAGCAATTAATATTCCTTTGGGAACTACATCAATGACTTTTGTGGGATGGAGACCCAAGGCAGTATTGCAGGTGGTGGTTTTTCTCTACTGCAAAAGGGCATCAGACTTCTAGCCCTGACCTGGGATGGTTCCAGGGCATCTACCACCACCCTGGTGGCCTTGCAGTGTTTAAAGGGGACAATCAGAAAGCTGGGGACAGACTTCTGAGCAGGGCCTGTTGTGATAGGACAAAGGGTGATGGCTTGAAGCTAAGAGGCAGATTCAGACTAGAGAGAAGTATAAAATGAGTTACACTGCAGGTGGTGAGACCCTGTCCTCAGCTTTCTGGTCAGTCCCTTTAAGCAATCTGAAAGGCCATCAGAAGGTATCCCTGAAGCCTTCTCCAGGATCAACAACTCCAACTCTCCCAGCCTGGCCTCACAGCAGAGCCCTTCCAGCCCTCCCAGCATTGCTGTGGTCTCCCCTGGCCCTGCTCCAACAAATCCCTGTCTGTGCTGTGCTGAGGACTCCAGAGCTGGCCGCAGCACGGCAGGGGTGGGTCTCAGCAGAGCAGAGGGACAGAATCCCCTCTCTGCCCCTGCTGCTGGAGATCAGCCCAGGACACAGCTGAGGCTGGGCTGTGAGCTCGTGGTGCCAGCTCATGCCCAGCTTTTCACCCCCCAGTACCCCTAAGTCCTTCTCCACAGAGCTGCTCTCCAGCTTTTCATTCTTCACCCCAAACTGACAGTTGGGGTTGCCCCAGCTCACGTGCAGGACCTCACAGCTGCCCTTGTTGAACCTCGTGAGGTTCACACCGGCCTGCTTCTGGAGCTTCTCCAGGTGCCTCTGGATGGATTCCATCCCTCAGGTGTGTCAACCACACCACTCAGCTGGGTGTCCCCTGAAAACTTACTGAGGGTGCACTCGATCCCACTGTCAATATCACTGACGAAGATACTAAATTGGAGTGGGCTGCCCGGGGAGGTGGTGGAGTCACCACTCCCTGGAGGTGTTCAAGCAAAGCCTGGATGGGGCACTTAGTGCCATGGTCTGGTTGATTGGGTAGGGCTGGGTGCTAGGTTGGCCTGGGTGAGCTTGGAGGTCTCTGCCAACCTGGTAGATTCTATGATTCTATGATGCTATGATTCTATGATGCTATGATGCTATGATGTTATGATTCTATGATTCTGTGATTCTATGATGCTATGATNCTGACCCTTCTTGGGGGTCCTGGTGCCACCAAGCAGAGGAGCTGCTGTTCTGGGGACTCTCCTGCAGGCCTGGCTCCCTGGGCAGGCTCTCGAGCCTGATTTTGCTCAGGCTCCTTCACTTCTTTAAGAGCCCCTTCATGTCCCAGAGCACACAGCAAGCACTGGAAGCCCAGCACAAGGAGTGGTCCTCAGCTCCATTCGACCCTCTACAAGGGACCATGAGAGTACCACTTGTGCTGTGGTGCTGCAGGATCGACTGTGGGGCAGGAGGAGGAGGGCTCCAGCCAGAGCTGGCAGGCAGGGGTGAGTCGCAGCTTCCAGGCATGCCAGTGGCGTTCGTCAGGGCTCCTGCTGAGAGGGAACAGGCAGGGGGGGAGCTGCTTGAAAAATTGCTACTGACAGAAATAGAAACTTCCCGCAGGAACACGCCTCGGTGACAAAGGCTCAGCTGGGAATTTCTCCCTGGCAGCAGGAGCAGTGGGAGGGGAAGGAGTTGGGGAGTGTGGGAGGCTGCAGTGTGGGGCTGGGGGTGCTGCCAGGGCCCTGACCCCAGCCTTTGGGGAAAATAGTCACTTGTAAGCTGGAAAGAACATTGCTTGTCTCCAGCTGTCCTCCAAATGGTGCCCAGGAGGAGGACCTGGTGGTGTGGGTGGTGATGGGTCCTGTGCTCCCCATGCTGAGCTGCTTTCTCAGTGACCTGTTCAGATGGTGCCTGCCCAGGCCATGGCCATCAAGGGGCTGAGCCTATCCTGGCATTTTCTGCCATAACCTCTCCAGCCTTCTGAGCTGCAGCATTAAGCAGCTATTCTTAGACTCATTTCTTGGCATCACCAGGAGCTGTCAGAGCCCACCCATCTATTTATAGAGAGCTGTGAGATGGTTTGTTACTTGTGTTAATTAAATTAATCCCTTTCAAAGCAAAATATAAAGACCTCAAAAGAGCTCACGTTCAGTCCCTGAGACAACATTCCTGAACCATGGGGGTCCAGGTGGCATCTCAGGTGCTTGGGATGCTCTGACAACCCTTTGAGCTCAGCACCAGGCAAGTGCTGCTCTGCTCAGTGTCCCCTGGGAATTGATGAGGGGACATAGCACCAATCCTGCCCTGGGAGACTGAGAGCCCTGAAAATGCTGCAAGGGGAGTAAAATAGCTTTGATTAGATCAATATTCACATAGAGAGAGTTGAATGTAGATGTAAATAAATTTAGATGTGCAATATCTAACCAGCATCCCCCTGGGGAAAGTGGCTGCTCCTGGCTAGGATGGAAGTCCAAGCACAGAGAGTGAAATGGAGCTAAATCCAGTTGGTGGCTGCTCACCCGTGGTGTTCCCCAGGGCCCAGTGCTGCAGCCAGTTCTCTTTGATGTCTTTATTGATGACCTGGATGAGGGGATTGAGGCACCCTCAGTAAGTTTGCAGCTGAACTAAGCTGGGAGGGAGCATTAGTCTGCTTGAGGGTAGGGAGGCAGAGGGATGTGGCCAGGCCAGATCAATGGGACAAGTTTGAACAAGGCCAAGTGCCAGGTCCTGCACTTGGGTCATAACAACCCCATGAAAGCTCCAGGCATGGGGCAGAGTGGCTGGAAAGCCACCAGGTGGAAAACAACCTGGGGATGTTGGCTGAGAGCAGCTCAATGCATGAGCCAGAGTGTGCCCAGCTGGCCAAGAAGGCCACCAGCATCCTGGCCTGGATCAGCAATGGTGTGTCCAGCAGGAGCAGGGCAGGGATTGTCCCCTGTACTCTGCACTGGTGAGGCCAAACCTTGAGTACTGGAGTCAGTTTTGGGCCCTTCACTCCAAGAAGGACTTTGAAGGTCTGGAGCATGTCCAAAGAAGGGCAACCAAGCTGTTGAAGGGTCTGGAGGACAGGGCTGGTGAGGAGAGGCTGAAGGAACCGAGGTTGTTTACCCTGGAGAAGAGGAGGCTAAGGGGAGACCTTATTATTCTCTATGATGGAGTTGCCATTCCTGAAGGTCTTCAGGAAATATGTGTCCATGGCACATGGCTTAATGGGACATGGTTTAGTGGGACATGGTTTAGTGACTGTGGTGGTGGTGGGTTGGACTTCATGATCTTAGAGGGCTTTTCCAATCCAAACAATTCTATGGTTCTGTGATTCTGTGTCCCTGCTGGACACTGCTGGCCTTGCAGATGTATGAAGAAAGAAGGAGTTTGTCTTCTCTGATACTAAGCACCCAATAAGGAGAGTTTGTGACTCTTATCAGTTAGGGTCTTTCACTCAAGGGTTACTTTCTTAGAGGGTTAAAGTTCCACACTGCCCTGTGACAGTTTTACTCTGCGTGCCAAAAGCATGCTAATATCTATACATTTAGATTGGACAGTAGGAGAAAATTCTTCACAGAAAAGGTTCTCAAACCTTGGAGCAGGCTGCCCAGGGAGGTTGAATCTCCATCCCTGGAGTTGTTTCAAAGAGGCAGAGCTGTGGTGTTGAGAGCCATGGTTTAGCAGCAGCCTCGGTAGAGAGGGGTCGGACTGGATGATCTTAAAGGGCTTTTCCAACCAAAACAGTTCTGCGATTCTGCGTTTGCTGGGCGCTGGATCCATCCCCTCAGGGACGACTCCTGTTAGCCACCGAAGCTCAGCAGCTCGGGGCCGCGTCTCGGCCGCGCTCGGTAGGAGAAGGCAGCTGCAGGGCTCCCAGCCGACAGCAGGTGGCAGCAAAGAGCCGCTCCGCAGCCAGCCGGGGCCGTGGTGGGCAGGAGGGTGCCCGGAGCCCCCCATCCGCTGCCTGCTCAGGCACCTTCTGCCCAGACCCCCACTTGGCACGGTGCTGCCTGCTAAGGGACACCCTGCTGCGAGCCGGAAGAGTGCAGGTGATGCTTTGCAGCCAGCCGAGAACCCCCCAGCTCAGTTCACAAATTGTCACATCGTCCCTGACCCTCTTCCAGCCCGGGGCAGCAGCGGGGCAGTGGCTGCTGCCAAGGTGGTGGCACCAGCATGAGCAATGGGGGATGTTAGTCCCCCTGGGTCATCTCGCCAGGCATGGCTTTGTGCTCCAGAGCCCCAGGCCATCACCCACAGGGGACAGGGAACATACTTCTGGGCCAGCCACTTGTGGGTATGATAGAGTCACAGGGTGGTTTGCATTGGAAAGGACCTTCAAAGACCATCCAGTCCAACTAGATCAGGTTGCTCAAAGCCCTGTCCCACCTGAATTTGTCCCAACAATGGGGGCATCCACAGTTTCTCTGCAACCTTGTCACAGAGCAACATGGACTGGTGTCTCACCACTCTCATCATGACAAAATTCCATCCTCTTCTGCTCTAAGGGGGCACTGGAGAGGGATTCTCACCTCTTCTCACTGCCCAGTGAGTCCCAGATAGCCTCAGCCTGCTTTTTTATGGGGTGATGTCCAGCAAGGTCTCCTGTCATCCCCTGGCTTTCTGCTCGGCACCATGGCCCCAAAAGCCACCTCCCCTTCCTTATCAGATCCCTTTCAGAAGGCCTTGGGAGGCACCTCGTGCTCCCTCCCCGTTGGCAGGTGTCTGGGACACTGCTGCTCCACAACAAGAGCTATTTTTACCCCTTAGCTGCACACTTGCTCCCCCAGTTTGGCCTCCTGCCCTCCCCCTGCCCAGCATTGTCCTCGGTTCCTGGCTGGGACACCATTGCAGCTGGGACCAGGCTCTGCTTCTGTCCCCAAGCACCCCACAGCCAGGCAGGGGGGATGCAGGGGGGGGGCCTTCCTTGCATTTTTTGGCATCATTTCTGCAGGCCCCATGCACTGCCTCATGCAAAGCTCTTTGACAAGGAGCTGCAGCTTGTTTTCCAGGAGGACATGCACACATATGCATGGCCCCTGCTATTGCCTCCTTCCCAATGGTCTGCTCTGGTGCATGGCTCAGGTCTCCTAAGTGGGGTCTCCCTGGGAGGTTGGTGCTGGGAGCTTTGCCAGGTCTTTCTGATGGTCAGGGAAGGGACAAGCCCCAGCTCCTTGGGTCCAGGGACCAGGAAGGGTCTGTAAGCACTCCCCATCCTTCACCAGGCTGCTGGACTCTGAGTGCCTCAACAACCACAACCCCCAGCCCCAGGCTGCTGCCATCCATAGAGCAGACACTGCCCATCTTAGTGCTGCTTTAGGGGCTCCCTAAGCCAAGCATCAGGGCAGACGCTGGAACCCACACTGCTCACGAAGGTGGGGCAGGGAAATCCAGCTGCATTCCAGGCTGAGTGCTCCGAGCAAAAGACCCGACGGGAGGCTTGTGCAGGGGCTGGAGTGGCTACACCAAGGGGATGGGGGACATCACCCCTGTTGTGAGCTCCACATTCAGGCCCTGGCATCTCCAAAGGGCACCACCAGCACAGGAGGGGACCCAGGGCTGGCAGTGGTGGCCCCTGAGGGAAGGACACCCTGAACATAAATCACTGCCCTCACTCCCCTCTGGGACAGCCTTTTGCTCCTTTCCAAAGAGCAGTTTGAGTTTACCCTCTTGGCTGGGGAAATCCCATCCCAAGCAATTCCTCAGCGTTCCTCCACATCCCAGTAACTACCTCCTTACTCTGATATTAATAGAGTTCATATGGCCTGCAGAAGATAATTGAAATTAGCCCTGTGCTGCCTGGGAGGGGGAGCCCAGGGGGCTGAGCTAGGTGAGGGGTGAGATCTGACCCTGGCTGGAACCTGGCACCCCCTGTGCACCATCCACAGTGGGTCCTGGGGCCAGCAGTGCCCATGGGGCTGCAGCTCTGCCATTCCCACCCCAGGGGAGAATTATTGCCTGGAGTTTGCTCCATGGTAGCAGAGGTGAGCAGTCAGGATGGACTACTCAGCCCAGTCCCCACTGGGCTCCTGTTAGTCAAACCAGGAAGATGCTTGGCAGACCCTGCCCCTGCTCTTGAGCCACTCACCCTTGCCCCCCACCTTGTGCCTTGCTTTGGGCTGGGACATTCAGCAGCTTCCACCATGGGGCTGTTCCCATTCTTTAAGGGAAAAAAAAAAAGAGAAGAGGACAAAGAAAAAGAGGGGAAAAAAAGTCATTCTCTGGAAGAGCAACAAAGGCAGCAAGGTGCTGAACAGCTCTGGCAGGAGATGCCGTGGCCGTGCGACAACGGAGCCATCCCAACGTCCCTCCAGCCCCGGGCACAGGCTGCTCCCACCCCACCTGCTCCCTGTCAGATGGGAGGTGACCCCCAACAAAGGCTGGGGCCACGTCTGCCACCCTTGGGCTTTGCCCTGACACGTGTCTCTTAACCTCATCCTTAGGACCAGCTGCTACCAGGGGACCCTCCTTTGTGGCCGCGGCGAGCGGCAGACGACTCTCCCCATCTGGCTGGCGAGGCCTCGTCTGTTGGAGACCCCCTGCCCCGGCTTATAACGGCATCAGCCCTCCCTGCTGGGCCCTGCCCTGCTCCCACCCCCTCTGCCAACAGCCACCGAGAGCCCCAGGTCGCCACGGGACCACCAGGCTGGGGACAGGCAGCCTGAATCCTGTGCTTATCCAGCTGGCACCTTGTGGGTATGGGCATCCCTACCAGTGCCTCTAACACTGCCCAAGCACAGAGTGGGGCTGGAAGTCTCCTCTCCTGGCATCCTGGTGGAAATACTGCAGGTAAAGGTGGCATGTAAATGCTTGCTGTGAGAATCACAGAGTGCTTTGGGTGGGAAGGGACCTTTAAAGCTCATCCAGTCCAACCTCACTGCAGTCAGCAGGGACAGCTGCAACTAGAGCAGGTTGCTCATAGCCCCAGACAACCTGACCTGGAATGGTGCCAGGCATGGGGCATCTCTCCCACCTCTCTGGGCAACCTGGGCCAGGGCCTCACCACCCTCAGTGTCAAACATTTCTTCCTTCTCTCTAGTCTGCATCTCCCTCTTCTAGTCTCAAACCATCAGCCCTTGGCATGTCACAGCAGGGCTGCATCAGGAAGTGTGGCCAGCAGGAGCAGGGCAGTGATTGTCTCTCCTGTACACCTCAAATACTGACTTCAGTTCCAGGCTCTTCACTACAAGAAGGACATTGAGGGGCTGGAGAGTGTCCAGCAACAAGGCTGGTGAAGGCTCTTGAACACAAGCCCTGTGAGGAGCAGCTGAGGGAACTGGGATTGTTCTGCATGGAGAAGAGGAGGCTGAGGGGAGACCTCATTGCTCTCTACAACTCCCTGGAAGAGATTGGAGGCAGGTGGGGATGGCCTCTTCTCCCAGGTAACAAATGATAGGAAAGGAGGAAATGGCCTCAAGTTGCACCAGGGGAGGTTTAGGTTGGATATTAGGAATTTTTTTTCCCCAAAAAGGGTCATCAGGCACTGGAAAAAGGCTGCCCAGGGAGGTGGTGGAGTCCCTGGAAATGTTTAAAAGCTGTTTGGATAAGGAGCTCAGGGCCATGGTCTGACAGTTGTGTACAGGGAGGTGTTAGGTTATGGTTGGACTCTGTGATCTTAAGGCCTTTTCCAACCAGGCAGTTCTGTGTGCTTCTGTGTGAAGAGGCTCTGCTAAAAAGGCTGTCTGCAGCTTTCTTGTTAGCCCCTGGAAGGCCACAATAAAATGTCCTCTCCAGGCTGCTTGTCCCTGCTGCCTGGTGCAAGCACACAGAGAAAGGCAGAATCTTGCAGCCAGAGGGGCCAGGGAAGCAGGAGGGCAGCCAAGGATAGTGCCAGAGAGTGAAGCAGCCTCACTGCACCCAGCTGGGATGTCAGGAGGGCAGATCTGGCAGGCTCACCCCTTGGGGGAACACAGGAGATGGCTGTCAGAATGCATGTCTGGACAGGGAGCAGGCAGGATGAGGCAGGAGGGATATTTGCCTCCAGGGGATTGAAAAGTTCCCACACTCTTCTGGTTGCAGATGGGATGAGTCCAGCCTTGGCTCCCACAGTGCTGGGGCTCAGGGTAGGTTTAGATTAGACATTAGGAAGAAATTCTTTAGAGTGAGGGTGTGGAGACACTGGCACAGGTTGCCCAGGGAGGTTGTGGCTGCTCCCTCCCTGAAGGTGTTCAAGGCCAGGTTGGATGAGGCATTGAGCAACCTGTGGGAGGTGTCCCTGCCCATGGCAGGGGGTTGGAACTGGATGAGCTTTCAAAGTCACTTCCCCCAAACCATTCCATGATTCTATGATTTATGACCAGGACCCCCAGCACAGGGGCTCCATCCCAGCCCCACTGCCACAAAGCCACATGCCCTTGCTCCTTGCTCAGTCCAGCTTCCAACTCCCCAGGGATCTGGGGAGATGCTGGAGAGCCCCAAGGTGCCTGACAGGCAGGAAACCATCAGCAATGGGATGCAAGGAGCAGCAGTGTGCAGGGTGAGCTGGGGTGCATCAGGAAAAGTGTGGCCAGCAGGGCTGGGGAGGTTCTTCTCCCCCTCTGCTCTGCCCTGCTGAGACCACAGCTGCAATCCTGTGTCCAGTTTTGGGCTCCCCAGTTCAGCAGAGACAGAGACCTGCTGGAGACAGTCCAGCAGAGAGCCATGAGGATGAGTGGGGGACTTGAGCATCTCCCCTATGGAGAGAGCCTGAGAGTCCTGGGGCTGTTTAGTCTGGAGAGCACTGAGAGGGGATCTGATCAGTGTCTATAAATCTTTGAGGGGTGGGGGTCAAGTGGCTGGGGCCAAGCTCTATTCAGTGGTCAGCAGCAATAAGACAAAGAACAGTGGATACAAACTGGAACAGAGAAGGTTTCATCTCAACATGAGGAGAAACTTCTTTGGTGTGAGGGTGCCAGAGCCCTGGATAGGGCTGCCCAGAGAGGTTGTGGAGTCTCCTTCTCTGCAGACTTTCCAAACCCACCTGGATGCATTCCAGGTGAGCTACCCTGGGTGATGCTGCTTGGCAGGGAGGTTGGACTGGATGATCTCTGGAGGTCCCTTCCAACCTCTGTGATTCTGTGAGGCCCTGGAGTGTGTTCAGCAAAGGAGCTAAGGTGGAGGCTGGCACCTCCTCCTGGCTGGTGGAGGCCCCTCAGGCTCCTCTGCCTGCTCATCTGAGTCCCCAGGCCAGGGACATAAAGAGAAGAGACTCCACCACCACCACCTCCCTCACCAGACATCCATGCCTGAGGAGGTCTTATCTCTGCTAACGCTTCGTGGGCTTGGCATGATGCTCCCAGCCTGCATTTGCTCCAAATGGCTTGGATCAGGGGAGAACAAAGCACTGGAGAGCTTTCAAAGCAGAGTTGTGATCACAGCCCGCAGGAGCCGCAGCCGCTCCCCTCCAGCTGCCGCTCCCTGGGGACCCAACCGGGCCCGGGCTCAGCCCCAGAACCCACTGGGCAGCAGGCTGCTGGTCCTCAGCTCTCCTCTCCCAGCCTCAGCTCTGCTGGCCCAGGGTGGTGGCCAGGCAGGAGCACTTCAGTGGGTGGTGATCAGAAGACAGGAGCTCCATTTTCACCACTGTGCCTTGCTTCAATATTTGGCCTCACTCCAGCTGCAAATGAAAAGCGCAGGTTGTGGTTGGGTTTTCTTCCTGAGTTCCTTGGAAAGCTGGTGTGGGCCAGGCTCTGGAGCAAACTCTGATCTCAGCATCATGCCACGGGGCTGAGGGGGCTGCATGGCTGCTTGCTTCCCATCCCTGGTGCAGGCAGGTAGCAGTGCCCAGGCCAGGGCAGCTGGCAGAGTGGACTTCTTTTTCCTCCATCATCAAGAACTTGGGGGAAAAAAGGGAAATATTCTCTCCTCTGTCCACCTTAGCATAAATTGTCACAGTCATTAGGGGTCCTTATGTGGAGGCTTGTCCTGCCCAGCCTGTGCTCCAAGCCTTGGGAGTGCTGTCAGAGTGTTGGAAGCATTGGTGACACCAGGACTCACCCAGAGCACGGTGGCCACATGTTGCATGAAGCAAAGCGAGCACTGTGCTCGTGGTGAGGTGTCCTGAGGAGGTGATGGCACAGGGGCAACTGTGCTGGTCAGGGAGGACTGGAAGAAGAAGAGGAACTCTGTAGGCAAGGGAAGGAAGAAGACCAGAAAGTCATCTTGGCTTGGCTTCTCCTCCCATGCTCAGAGAAGATGGTGTCAGCAGTGAGTCAGCTCCAGGAGGACTGTGAAATCAGAGCTGAAGAATGCTGAGAAAACAGCAAAATCCCACCAGGAAAAAAGAAAAATATTATAGGGGAAAAAAGGCCAACAACCCTCAGGCAAAAGCAAGATGGAGCCTTGGGGCTGGGCAGACACATGAAAGAGGTTGGATTTAGCAACTGGATGTTCTTGAGGGATAACTGCAGACTTGCATCAGCGCTGGGGAAAGAGGAAAACAAACTTAGGAGCAGCAGCTCCCTTCTGGGGGACAGTCAGAGGGCAACACATGGCCCTGCAGCATCTGGCCTTGCAGCACTGGGCTGGAAGGATCCACGTGAAAGCCCAGAGGCTCTCCCAACACATTCCCAATCCATGAGAAATGTGGGTGCAATGGGAAGCATGCAGTGGAGCTGAGAATCTGAGAAAGGATGGAGCTGCCCAGTGCCAGGCACTGCCAAGAGTCTGCCTTCATGGCACCATGGCAGGGGCTGCTCAGGCAGGATCAGACAATCATGGAACTGTTTGGGTTGGAAGAGAGTTCTAAGATAATCAGTCCCAACCATCAACCCAACACCACCATGGCCATTAAACCATGTCCCCAACTGCCATGGCCACAGGTTTCTTGAGCACCTCCAGGGATGGGGACTCCACCACCTCCCTGGGCAGCCTGTGCCAATCCTTGACCACTCTTGCAGCAAAGACATTTTTCCTCACCTCCAACTTAAATCTCCCCTGGCACAATTTCATAGAATCATAGAATCAGTCAGGGTTGGGCCAGTCAGAAGGGACCACAAGGATCACCCAGCTCCACCCTTTCTGCCATGGGCAGGGACATCTCACACTAGATCAGGCTGTCCAAAGCCTCATCCAGCCTGGCCTTAAAAACCTCCAGGGATGAGGCTTCCACCACCTCCCTGGGCAACCTGTTCCAAGGTCTCACCACCCTCATGGTGAAGAACTTCTTCCTAATATCCAGGCTGACTCTACCCATTTCTAGCTTTGTTCCATTCCCCCCCAGTCCTATCACTACCTGACAGCCTAAAAGTCCTTCCTCAGCTTTCTTGTAGCCCCCCTTAAGATACTGAAAGGTCACAATAAGGTCATTTCAGGATATTTCCTCTTGTTCTATCACTTGATACTCCCCACGGCCACAGCAAGAGAGATGCAGGGACAGACAGCAGCCTCCTGCAGGAGGAGTAGGAGTGGTTCATCAAAATCCAGAGGTGGAAACACCTGGGAAAAGCAAGGAAATGTAATGAATTCAGAAACTTAAAGGAAAAGGTGGAACCAGAGTGTAAAGGGAAATCTGTGGGGAGAGGCTGTGAGAGAAGGGAGAGGGGAGGAGAGAGGAGAGGGGAGGAGTAAAGAATAACTTAATAATAACTCAATAGTAATTTAATAAGAGGATGAGAGAGAATGGATTGAATCCGGAAGAGGGGAGATAAAGGCTGAATATTAGAAATAAATTCTTTACAGTGAAGATGGTGAGGCACTGGAACAGGTTGCCCAGGGAGGTTGTGGATGTCCCCTCCTGGGAGATTGGATGAGGCCTTGAGCAACCTGGGCTAGTGGAAGGTGTCCCTGCCCATGGCTGGGGGCTTGGTACTAGATGATCTTTAAGGTCCCTTCCAACTCAAACCATTCTGTGATGCTGTGAACTGTGTGGAAAGGGCTCCCAGCCCATTCTGAAGAGTCAGTGTGGGTAGGAGCACCATAAACTGCTTTTCATAGAATGGTAAGGTTGGAAGGGACCTCAAGGATCATCCAGTTCCAACCCCCTGCCATAGGCAGGGACACCTCCCACTACTACAGGTCACTCAAGGCCTCCTCCAACCAGGCTTTGAACACCTCCAGGGAGGCTGTGGAGCACAGAAGCACAGAATGTGATCAAAGATCNNAAGCACAGAATGTGATCAAAGATCACATTCTGTGCTTCTGTGCTCCACAGCCTCACTGGGCAACCTGTGCCAGTGTCTCACTACCCTCACTGAAAACAACTTCCTCCTAACATCCACTTTCAATCTCCTCTCTGCCAGTTCAAACCCATTGCCCCTTGTCCTGGCATTGCAAGCCCTTGTCAATAATCCCTCCCCAGCCTTCCTGCAGCCCCCTTCAGATACTGGAAGGCTACTCTAAGGTCTCCTGGAAGCCTTCTCTTCTCCAGGCTGCAGAGCCCCAACTCTCTCAGCCTGTCCTCACAGCAGAGCTGCTGCAGCCCTCTGAGTATCTTCATGGCCTCCTCTGGACCTGCTCCAACACTTCACTGTCCTTCACCCTTTTGCTGGGTGACTGCTGCAGACTAGCACACACCTATCATTGAAGAGATGCTACTGGAGGCAGCTGACACATTCCCAGTGCTCCTTTCTGCAGGTGGACACTACTCACTGCTCTAGGGTGAGCAGAGCCCTGGTGGGGCTAGGCTAAGCTAGAGCCTGGCACTGGATCCTTACTGTGCTCCCCAAGACTGGGACCTGCCTCCAAAGAGCTAGAAGCAATGTTGGAAATGCCCACAGGGTCTGCAGGCCATGCTGGCAGGGGAGGTTCTCCTTCCCTGGCTGCAGCCCCAGTGTCACCATCTGTGTGGCTGCAGATCACCTCCCCCCAAAAAAACATCCTGGCCCCGCCGAGTTCTTTGCCCTGGACGAGCAGGATGAACAAAGAGGTTTTACATAATCCAGTGTGATCTGCATAATGCAGTCCCCAAACCTGCTGCTCCCACCCACCACATCACACAGAGCTCCTGGANACCTCCAACTTAAATCTCCCCTGGCACAATTTCATAGAATCATAGAATCAGTCAGGGTTGGGCCAGTCAGAAGGGACCACAAGGATCACCCAGCTCCACCCTTTCTGCCATGGGCAGGGACATCTCACACTAGATCAGGCTGTCCAAAGCCTCATCCAGCCTGGCCTTAAAAACCTCCAGGGATGAGGCTTCCACCACCTCCCTGGGCAACCTGTTCCAAGGTCTCACCACCCTCATGGTGAAGAACTTCTTCCTAATATCCAGGCTGACTCTACCCATTTCTAGCTTTGTTCCATTCCCCCCCAGTCCTATCACTACCTGACAGCCTAAAAGTCCTTCCTCAGCTTTCTTGTAGCCCCCCTTAAGATACTGAAAGGTCACAATAAGGTCATTTCAGGATATTTCCTCTTGTTCTATCACTTGATACTCCCCATGGCCACAGCAAGAGAGATGCAGGGACACAGCAGCCTCCTGCAGGAGGAGTAGGAGGGGTTCATCAAAATCCAGAGGTGGAAACACCTGGGAAAAGCAAGGAAATGTAATGAATTCAGAAACTTAAANTTCAGGATATTTCCTCTTGTTCTATCACTTGATACTCCCCATGGCCACAGCAAGAGAGATGCAGGGACACAGCAGCCTCCTGCAGGAGGAGTAGGAGTGGTTCATCAAAATCCAGAGGTGGAAACACCTGGGAAAAGCAAGGAAATGTAATGAATTCAGAAACTTAAAGGAAAAGGTGGAACCAGAGTGTAAAGGGAAATCTGTGGGGAGAGGCTGTGAGAGAAGGGAGAGGGGAGGAGAGAGGAGAGGGGAGGAGTAAAGAATAACTTAATAATAACTCAATAGTAATTTAATAAGAGGATGAGAGAGAATGGATTGAATCCGGAAGAGGGGAGATAAAGGCTGAATATTAGAAATAAATTNATAATCCCTCCCCAGCCTTCCTGCAGCCCCCTTCAGATACTGGAAGGCTACTCTAAGGTCTCCTGGAAGCCTTCTCTTCTCCAGGCTGCAGAGCCCCAACTCTCTCAGCCTGTCCTCACAGCAGAGCTGCTGCAGCCCTCTGAGTATCTTCATGGCCTCCTCTGGACCTGCTCCAACACTTCACTGTCCTTCACCCTTTTGCTGGGTGACTGCTGCAGACTAGCACACACCTATCATTGAAGAGATGCTACTGGAGGCAGCTGACACATTCCCAGTGCTCCTTTCTGCAGGTGGACACTACTCACTGCTCTAGGGTGAGCAGAGCCCTGGTGGGGCTAGGCTAAGCTAGAGCCTGGCACTGGATCCTTACTGTGCTCCCCAAGACTGGGACCTGCCTCCAAAGAGCTAGAAGCAATGTTGGAAATGCCCACAGGGTCTGCAGGCCAGGCTGGCAGGGGAGGTTCTCCTTCCCTGGCTGCAGCCCCAGTGTCACCATCTGTGTGGCTGCAGATCACCTCCCCCCAAAAAAACATCCTGGCCCCGCCGAGTTCTTTGCCCTGGACGAGCAGGATGAACAAAGAGGTTTTACATAATCCAGTGTGATCTGCATAATGCAGTCCCCAAACCTGCTGCTCCCACCCACCACATCACACAGAGCTCCTGGAGGTTCCTGTCCCTTCCTAGCCTGCTTCCTTTGTCCCTGCCCATGTATCACAGCACAGGAGTGAAACCACCCCCCAGAAGCTCTGCCAGCCCTCCAGGCAAGGGTGCCCCCAGCCCAGCACCTCTGGGGGTCACCCAAGGCCTGACAGGCAGCTTTTGTTCCAGCATATGAAGACCACAGTCTACTGGGGAGAGATGAAAAGTGTGTTGAGACATTTTCACTAGGACACTCTGAGGAACCCACACTGCTGATGGCTCATCCTGAAAGAGCCCAATCTCTGTTCCCCTTGTTGCCTCTATCCCAGTCCTTGGGATGGAAATTCCTGCTGGAGCTCAAGTACTGAGCTTTAGCTGCAGCTGAACATTTCAGAATCATATAATCCAGCTTCCCTCAAACTGAGAAAAGAAGCTATCCCTTGGTGCCTGCTGGTTTGGCTTTAAAATACAAAAGGAAAAGAAAAAACAAGCCCCACCAGCCCCTGCAGCCAGCAGGAGATGCAACCCTTGATCACTGCAGCCTGGAGGCTCCAAAAATCACAGAAGCACAGGACCATTTTGGTTGGAAAAGACCTCTAAGATCATCCAGTTCAATCACTCTCAATTCCACCAAGGCTGGTGCTAAACCATGGCCCTCAGCACTACATCTCTGCCTCTTTTAAACACCTCCAGGGATGGAGATTCAACCTCCTCCCTGGGCAGCCTGTGCCAGTGCTTGAGAACCCTTTCAGTGAAGATTATTCTTACATCCAACCTAAACCTGCCCTGGCGCAACTTGAGGCCATTTCCTCTTATCCTATCACTTGTTACTAGGGAGCAGAGACCACTTCTCACCTTGCTCCAACATCCATTCTGGAGTGAGAAGGTCTCACTTCAGCCTTCTCTCTCCAGGGTGAACAACCCCAGTTGATTGAACAACCTCAGCTCCCTCAGCTGCTCCAGCCCTGTCCTCCAGACCCTTCATCAGCTTCACTGTCATTCTCTGGATCCCCTCCAGCCCCTCAATATCTTGTAGTGAAGGTCCCAAAATGCAAACCAGTACTCAAGATGTGGCCTCACCAGTGCTGAGTACAGGGAGACAACCACTGCCTTGGTTCTGCTTGGTGAAATGTTAGGCTGGAAATAAAAGTAACTCCAAGGAGCTGAAGAAATGGAGGGGAAATGGCCATTAGCAACCCTCCATCTGCAGTAAAACCTCCACCATGTCCATCACTCTGGATCTAATGGGGTTTTAACCTTCTTGTGGCACACACTGTGGTATATATGGTAAGAGACAATTGGAGGTCTTGCACAAGCACCAGTACTTGGGGGGCTGCTCATGGAGTTCAAGTTCTTCCTTTCCCTGCCAGCTGCCTTGTAGATGTAGATGTTTCAATCATTCTGTCAAGCTGCATATTCCAAATTGAGGCCAAAGAAGTGACTCTGTCTTATACAGAGAGGGAGAGAGGGGAAAAAAAAAAAAAGATATATCCCTAAAAGGCAAAGAAATGAACTCAGAAATTAATAAGGCTGATTGACAATGCTGCTTTGGAAACTCTGGTACCATATGGCATCCTTGAATGGCTGCAGTGCTGTTAGGATGGAGCTGACCAGCTGGAGAGTTACTGTGGGTTGTTTGTAATTGTAATAATGGCTATCAGATGGCTGGTGTGGAGCAGTTTATAAATGAGAACAGACAATGAGCTGCTCTGTTTGTCAGGAAATCATTGCTGATAGGGGTTCTGCTCCCCACCGCTCCCTGCTGCAGCACCCACTGCTGCCGCTGCCAAAGGGGTGAGCCTGGGGCAGGGGCTGCAGGATGCTGCCCCAAACCCACCTTGCCCTCCAGGTACTCTGTGTAAAGCCCCAGATGCTGTTCAGAGATATCCCTACCTCTGCTATCAGGGCAGGCTGAGGGAATCATAGAATCATAGAGTGGTTTAGGATGGAACATCTCCAGAGAGGGAAACTCCACAACCCCCATGGGCAGCCTGTTCCAGGGCTCTGTCACTCTCACAAGGAAAAAATTCCTCCTCATGTTTAAATGAAACTTCCTATGTCTGAGCTTCCACCCATTGCCCCTTGTGCTGTCCTTGGGCATCACCCAGCAGAGCCTGGCTCCAGCCTCCTGGCACTCACCTGCACATCTTTATAACCATTGCTGAGGTCACCTCTCAGGCTCCTCTTCTCCAAGCTCCCAGCCCCAGCTCCCTCAGGCTCTCCTCCTAACAGGGCTGTTCCATTCCCTTCAGCATCTTTGTGGTTCTGTGCTGGACTCTCTCAAGCAGTTCTATGTCCCTCTTGAAGTGCGGGGCCTAGAACTGANGTGGTTCCATGACTCTCTGAAAACCCACCACGTGCAGCCAGAGGCCTCTCAAATGAAGCCAATGACAATGAGGCTGCAGCTGGGGATCCACCAAAGAAAGCCTCAGGAGCCTGCCAGGCTTGCTGGGCTGATGGACGCTCAAACACTGACACTTCCAGCCTGCTTTTCATGCTAAGAGGCAGCAAAATCACATTCCAGAGTCTGCCATTGAGTGGCTTTTTGTTTGAAGTTGGTACCAGTGAAATCCACTATTTCCACCCGTGCTGATCTCCAGCTCTGCAGCTCATCATGTCAAAGGGAGCCTGGGAGTGGAATGAAAACGTCACATGCTCATTCCCTCATCTTTTCCAAAACAGAATCCCATCCAAACGAACACAGGGCATTGCCCAGCTGAAATGTCCTTGCTGATCCAGCAGAAGCCACCCTGTGCAGCTGAGAGCATCAAGCCCCAGCTGGGGGCACTGGGGCAGGAGAGAGCTGGGAGAGAAGGCTGCATTCAAGGTTGAGCTACTGCAGCTACCTTTAATTCCCTAGTGCTCCTGCGCTGTTTTCCCAAAGTAAACTTGCTAAGCATAAAGCCAGACCCAAACTGGATGAAGTACCCTCCCACCAACACCTGGAGCCCCTTAGAGGGGACCTTCCAAGTGCCAGCAGCAGAGCCATGTAGAGCTGGGCAGTGTGGCAGCAGCACACCTATGTGTGGTTTCACACTCACACGCAGAGCTCCCTGCAAACCTAAACACAGCTGCTTGCTCCAGCAGATCTTATTTTGGGCATCACAGGGACAGGAGTCCTGTCACTGCTGGATTTTCACCTGGCTCAGCTTCAGGCTTCAAGTGCCTCTGGTGTTGGGGCCAGAGAGTGGGGAATGCTCTGGGACTGGCTGGAGGCAGCAGGGAGAGCTTTCTAGGAAAGGAATCTCTGTGGGAAGGTGGCCAGGGCTGGAGCTGGGGCCCCAGTATGTGCCAAGCACTGGGCAGAACATCCACGAGCTGACATGCCCCTCTGCAGGGCATCTCCCCAGCCCTGCCACATTCCTACCTCTCCAGCTCACTGCACACAGCAGTTGTAGCCACTGCTGGACACACCTCCTGAGCTGGACCCAGCTTGGGGACACAGGAAGAATGACATCCCCCAGATCTGGCCATCGTGTCCCTGTTCCTGTGTGCCACTCTGGGCAACCCCACTGCATCCCCTTGACTTGAGCCTGAGATTGTCACTTGACAGGCAAACTGCCTCACCTGTACTAGTGGGAGGTGTCCCTGCCTATGGCAGGGAGTTGGAACTAGATGATCCTTGAGGGCCCTTCCAACCTTACCATTCTATGATTCTATGATTCTCCAGCTGACCTTTGGCTGCCCTCAGCAGCAAACTGAATTAAATGAAGGAAGCAAAGTCATAGAATCATAGACTAGTTTGGGTTGGAAAAGCCTCTAAAATCATCCAGTCCAAGCATCAACTCAACCCCACCATGGCCACTAAACCCTGTCCCCATGTGCCATGGCCACACCTTTCTTGAACTCCTCCAGGGATGGGGACTCCACCACATCCCTGGGCAGCCTGTGCCAATCCCTGACCACTCTAGCACCAAAGAAATTTCTCCTGTCTCCAACCTAACCCTCCTCTGGCACAATCTGAGGCCATTTCTTCTCCTTCTATCACCTGACACTAGGGAGAAGAGACCAACCCCACCTCGCTGCACTCTCCTTTCGGGTGTATGTAGAGAGCAATGAGGTCT
>WBNM01019688.1:0-35386 GCA_013399055.1 Ramphastos sulfuratus
TCCAGTGGTTCCCTGTCCCACTTGAACAGGGGAGCCCAGGAGTGGGCACGCCACTCCAGATGTGGTCTCCCTAGAGCAGAGTAGAGGGAAAGGAGAAGCTGCCTAGATCTGCTGGCCACTCCTCTGAATGCACAGCAACACACCCGTGTAGCTCTCTCACTCGGTGCAGCAGACTGATCTGATGCAGTGTGCAGTAAGAGCCTCAGCAGCCTGCCAGCTCCAAACCAACACTGCGCAGTTTCGGTTTCCCACGGCCCCTGTAAAAATGAGTGCCCATTCCCTGCCTGCTACCCACTGCTACTCTTTAGCAGCCTTCTACCCACCATATTCTAGGGATTTTCTATCTAATACCTAAACCAGCTTTAAGGGCCCTTCCAACCCAACCCATTTCATGCTAAAAGTTTTGGGGTTTATTAAGTTTTATGCTTTTATCTACTGCAAATACAACTCTGCTGGTTTGAGGCTAATTAGAATATTTTAATGAGAGAAAATAGATTATTGGCTGTGAAAAGAAAAATAAAGTGATGTCTATATTACCCATTCATTCTGCTGGGACATGAAAACAAGGACACAGACAAAGGTAAGGCAGTCCCTGCCTGGCTGAAACAAGGACACAGGCTAAGGTAAGGCAGTTTCTGCCTGAACCTGCACATTCCCAACTAATCATTCTGCTTCTAACACCCCTTGCTGACCTTTCCAGATCACCTTGCATGTAAGGGAGATTCTGAAATAAGGGAGGGGGTGGAAAGAAGGTGGAAGGGTGGTTGGGAGCCCCTCCTGTGCACTCTGGCTGCTTGGAGAGGTCTTGTATTTCTGTATTTTTTATAACTTGTGTATTACTGTATCTAGTTGTAAATATCTGTAATATATTGTATAGATATGCTTGCAAATTGTGCTAAGCTGTAAATATAAAGCTTCATTCCTTAAATTCCAGCCAGCTGAGTTAGTCTGGTTAATCCAGTGTGGGGAGTGGGAACTCTAAAGCCACTCCAATAACACAACTACATGACCACCAAGCCAGCCAATGTCATGGCTGAAGCACCTGGGGATGCCCTGAGCTTCACTCTGATGTCAGCACTGCCACACCTCCATTTCCTAAACAGCAGCCCAACCACAAACCAGTGGCTTCTCTCAAATATGCCCATGCCCATCTATCTTCTGCCCAAATCACATCCCCACTTATTCAAAGACTCACAGAATGGTTTGGGTTGGAAGGGAGCTTCAAAATCATCCAGTTCCAATCCCACCAGCCCAGGCTGCTCAAGGCCTCATCCAACCTGGCCTTGAACACCTCCAGGCAGAGGCATCCACAACCTCCCTGGGCAACCTGTGCCAGTGTCTCCCCACCTCACTCTCAAGTATTTCTCCATAATTTCCAGTCTCAATATCCCACTTCTCCCAGCTCAAAGCCACTGTCCCTCATCCTATCACTACAAGTCCTTGTCAAAAGTCCCTTCCCAACTTATTTAATTCTTCTGTCTCAGGTTTCTTCCTGAAGTTTTCACCTGAAGTTTGCCTTTCAACCGTAACCCAAAAAGCAATTAATGTCAGAACATCTGTAGTGTGCTACAGTAATAGCCAAACCTGTTATGGCATCCAGAAACTGAAGAAGATATTTCACATGGCCTTCAAATTAAAGTGAGAGTGTATTTAAAGCTTAAATTCAGGAACTTTGCATACCTAGTGATGTCTTCAGTCAACTGTGAAGGGTCAGGAGGATAAAACTTCACATTAAAGGTAAATACCCAAGGCAAACCTAAACATGGAAACATTGACCATTAATGCAAACCAGCTGAAGCAAAGAACCTTTCTGCAACAGGCAGCCAGATAAATCTTGAACCACTGAAATCCTGAAGAAAGCTTTTTCCCCTCTCTTTTCACAGTCTGTTAGTAAGAAGCAAGGATTGCTTTCAGTATCAGATAGAAACTCGTATGTGCAGACAGTGAGAGGTTAGCAGGAAAGAAAAGCTTTTTAAAGAATGGTTTACAGTGAGTCATAGAAATATCAGAATATGTTTTTACTTTGAAAACAACCATAATATAGTAGCACTTTGAAGATATTCTGTGTTCAAGGACACTTGGACTGAATTTGTGTTTATTTCCCACTCCTCCATATCTGACAATCATAGAATCACGGATCAAGTGCACACACACCCCTCCACCAGAACAGGATAATCCAGGGCAGGTCACACAGGAACACATCCAGATGGCTCTTGAAAGTCTCCAGAGAAGGAGTCCTGATGAGCAAGAAGCTCTCCATGGACAGCAATGTGCCCTGGTGGCCAAGGACATCAATAGGGTCCTGGGGCTCATTAAGAGGAGTGTGTCCAGCAGATCCAGGGAGGTTCTCATCACCCTCTACTCTGCCCTGGTGAGACCTCACACGGAATTATGCATGCAGGTCTGGGCTCCCCAGTTCAGGAGGGACAGGGATCTGCTGGAGAGACTCAAAGGGAAGATGATGAAGGGGCTGGAGCACTGCCCTGTGAGGAGAGGCTGAGGGAGCTGGGGCTTTTTGGTCTGGTGAAGACTGAGAGGGGATCTGATCAAAGTTTAGAAATATCTGAGGGCTGGAGGTCAAGAGGGACGGGACAGGGACAGGCTCTGCTCATTTGTGCCCTGGGACAGGACAAGAGGCAATGGATGGAAACTGCAGCACAGGAAGTGCTATGCATCTAGTTCTACACATCTATGCTATCTAGTTCCAACCCCCTATGGCAGGGGGTTGGAACTGGATGATCTTTGAGGTCCCTTCCAACCGTACCATTCTATGATTCTAAGTTCCACCTCAACATGAGGAAGAGCTTCTCAACTGTAAGGCCACTGGAGCAGGCTGCCCAGAGAGGTTGTGCAGTCTCCTTCTCTGGTGCCTTTCCAGCTCTGTCTGGATGTGTTCCTGTGCAATCTGTGCTGGATTCTTTGGTCCTTCTCTGGCAGGGGAGATGGACTTGAAGATCTCCAGAGGTCTCTTCCAATCTCTAATATCCTGTGAGCCTGTGACCTCAGAGATTATTTAACCCAACCTCCACACCATGAGCAGGGACACCTCTCTACTAGACTCAGCTGCTCAAGGACTCATCCAACCTGGCCTTGAACACCTCCAGGGAGGAGGCAGCCACAACCTCCCTGGGCAGCCTGTTCCAGAGTCTCACCACTCTCATACTGCAGAACTTCTTCCTCAGCTCCAGTCTAACCCTGCTCTGCCTCAGTTTCAAACCATTCCCTCTTGTCCTGTCTCTAGACACCCTCAGGACAAGTCCCTCTGCAGCCTTCCTGTAGGATCCCTTCAGGTACTGGCAGGCAGCTCTAAGGTCCCCTTGGAGCCTTCTTTTCTCCAGGCTGCATACCCCCAGGTCCTTCAGCCTGTGCTCACAGCAGAGCTGCTCCAGCCCTTGTGACTCTACCTGTATTGTAATAATGCAAGAGGAATACACCGACTGTAAAGTACTAAGAACTTGACACAATGTAGAACTTCCCTAATTCCAGCAGATTTTTTTTATACAATGCAGACATACACATGGAATAAAAAAAGTCTGGGAAAGAATTTAATAGTTTGGGCTTGCATGATGCTCGAAAGCAAATTCAGCTGTGCTTTGCTGTGTCCTTTCCAAGCACAAAAAAAGGAACACTGCACTGTAGATCTACTAAAAATGATGAAGAAAATACAAAAAGAAAGAAGAATGCTATCAACACTCTTTGTTTTCTTTCTCTTGCTTCTTTTCTTCCGGTGAAAGACTCAGCTAAAATAATCTTTGGTTAAAAAAACAAAAGGTAAGGAGCCCTTCACTGCTGAGAATAAGTCCTGTGAATGCACAGGCTATGTGAACAATTCCAGATGCCTCCTCCTGAATTCCATAGCTAATCCATTAAAAAACAAAACAAAACAGTTGTAGTTGACTCTGTGCTAAATATTTCCTGGACAGTTGGTAACCTGGACAAGCCACAGAGGTGTGCCCAGGTGAACCTCATGAGGTTCAACGAGAGGAAGTGCAGGGTTCTGCACCTGGGCCAGAACAATCCTCACTCAATGCAGGCTTGGGGAGGAGGTGATAGAAAGCAGCCCTGAGGAAAGGACTTGGGGGTGCTTGTGGGTAAGAAGCTGGACAGGAGCAGACAGTGTGAGATTGCAGCACAGAAGGCAAATCACATCCTGGGCTGCATCCAGAGATGCGTTGCCAGCAGATCCAGAGAGGGGATTCTGCCACTTTGCTCTAGTGAGAGCTCACCTGCAGCACTGCATCCAGCTCTGGAGCCCTCAATACAGGAAGGGCATGGACCTGATGGAGCTAGTCCAGAGTAGGCCATGAAAATGATCAAGGAGATTGGAGCAGCTCTGCTACAGGGACAGGGTGAGGGAGCTGGGGGTGTTCAGCACAGAGAAGAAAAGGCTCTAGGGAGACCTTAGAGCAGCCTCCTGGTATCTGAAGGGGCTACATGAAGGATGCAGAGAGACTGTTTACAAAGGCCTTCAGCGACAGGGCAAGGGCAATGGCTTCAAACTAGAGCAGAGCAGATTTAGATTGGATATTAGGAACAAGTTCTTTACTACAAGGGTGGTGGAACATTGCAACAGGTTGCCCAGGGAGGTGGCTGAATATCCTTGCAGATATTCAAGGTGAGGCTCAACAAGGCTCTGAGCAACCTGATCTAGTTGAGGCTGTCCCTGCTGAGTGCAGGCATTGGACTGGATGAGCTTTGGAGGTCCCTTCCAGCCTGGACCATTCCATGATTGTGTTCTGCCTGCTGACTGAAAGCACAGTTATCCCTTGCATAGAGAGCAGCAAGGCCACAGCAGAGTGCACAGCCTATGTCTGTACTGCTCACTGCAGCATATTGTTCAGAGCTGCAGAGCAGAGGCATACAAACATTATTGTCCTCACACAATATCCACACTATGAGTGGCCCAGACAAAAACTGAGTAAGTGACTCTGATATTTAAAATGATCTTTAACATTCAGCCCCTGCTAAGGCTCTCTGTTTTGATGTTTAATAATATGGGCTATAGAAATGTCAGAAGATTTTTCTAGCCCCCTTGTTACCTTAAAAAATGCTTCTGTGGCAGCTTTAGGCACATTCTTAGGGAAGAAGAATGCAGCAGATCCAAGCAGCTAGCAGCATGCAATGAATGAGATTCATATCCCATCCAGACTGGGCAATCACTGAGCAGGGGTCTAGTAAAAGCTTTTTCTGCCTTGTGCTCATGAACATCTCTTGCACCTCAGCTAAGATTTTGGAGGTACTGTGTCACTAAGACAGATGCACCCAACAGAGACAGATGTAAAAATGTCTCATGAAAATTAAGAAAACTACTTAGATAATTTTTCTTAAATTGCCCTCAAGAAAAATCAAAGAAATAACAAATCATAGGATTGTTTCAGTTGAAAAAGATCTCCAAGATCCAGTCCAATGATAACCCCAAACCACCATGGCCACTAAACTATGTCCCACAGTGCCATGTTCATATGTTTCTTGAACCCCTCCAGGGACAGTGACTCTACCACCTCCCTGGGCAGTTCCAAGGGCTTGACTTCCTCCAAGGACGAGCACGGAGGGCTGGCTGGAGGACACACTTTGTCTCTGCAGTGCATTCCAGTACTTGCAAATTTTAATCCACTGTTGGTAAGGAACACAACTGACAGTTCCCTGATTACTTGCAGATTGGCATAAGGAGGTTTCATTTACAAATCCTCACAAGGGTGTTCTTACTGGGTTGTTTGCCTTACACCCCATCTTTACACCTTTATTGACATGAATGAGGGCAGCCCTCAGGCTTCTCCTTTCCAAGCCCCAGGGCCTTTTCCCCTTCACTGTCTTCNTGTCTTTTTTCTTCAGGGCTAAGACTTGGAGGTGTTGATCAATGAGAAGCTCAACTTGAATAGTGTGGTAATTAACTTCTACAGCACAAGGCTGAGTGACTCTTGCTCTCCTTGGACAGTGGAAAGAAAGAAGAGCTTTGCTCTCTGTTCCATGGCTGAATACATCATTGCCAGATACAAAAATCATTTTCCTGCTGTAAGTATATAATTCAGTCAACACTCAGGCCACTGATTTTATGAAAAATAGCTCTGCAAGGGAATAAAATGAGCAGAATATCTGAATACAGAAGTACTTACTTCGAATTTGTCTCTTAATTTCCTTTGAAGAATCTAGCCAGTTCTGAAAAACAAACACAAAGCAACCAGCATTTAAAATCTCTTCAGAATGATGATGAAGTCATTTCATGCAGTGCAGCTAAAATTTGTATTGTTATATAAGCAGACAACTGTAGGCTCTTCTCACGGGTAATTGGAGACAGAAAAGTGGGAATGGCCTCAAGCTGAGGCTGGGGAGGTTTAGATTGGACATTAGGAAAAAGGTTTTTAGGGAGAGAGTGGTCAGGGACTGGAATGAGCTGCCCAGGGAGATGGTGGAGTCACCAACCCTAGATGTGTTTAAGGATAGTTTAGATGTGGTGCTTGGGGATATGTTTCAGGGTGAATTTTGTAGAGTAGTGTTCTAGGTTGGATCCTGGGGGCTTTGCCAACCTGGATGTTTCTCTGTGTGATTCTGTAATTATTATGGTTGGAAAAGACCTGTAAGATCATCAAGCCAAGATGGTCAGAGACCTGCTCTCTTTAAAATTACCTAGAGAATGCTAAAACTGAGCAAATGATTTGCTTGCATGTCTGCCCTGCTCTGCACGCAAAGGAAGCTGGACAGTGCCTCTCCCTTGCTGGTTGCTGTATTCCTTCAGGCTCTTCATGCCCTGTCATGTTGAAAAGTGGAAGTGGGCTAGCAAGCTGTAGTTGACAGAAGCAGTTTTCTCTCACCTCCTTTCACCAACGTAAGCAGACTTTTCAGGAATGGCTCCATAATCTCTATGTCTGTGCTCACACACACACAGTTACTCAAGGTGATGCTGCTCTTTAACTCCAGATTTACAATCCTCACCATTTGTCTTCAGACACACACACTGTAGTTCTGATTAAGAGTCAGAATTGCTTGGGAAAACCTAACCAGAAGTCAAGCTTTTGCCTGACCTCTCCAAAAGCAAAGTTCCCCATGGACATGCAGGATGTTAACAGTGACACATTGGTCAAAGCTCTGTCAGACAATCACAGAACATTAGGTGTTGGAAAGGACCTCTGGAGATCGACTCCAACCCCCTGCCAGAGCAGCATCACCCAGGGCAGGGCACACAGGAACACATCCAGATGAGACTTGAAAGTCTCCAGAGCAGGAGACTCCACAACCTCTCTGGGCGGCCTGCTCCAGGCCTCCAGCACCCTCACACCAACCTCATCTTGAGGTGCAACTTCCTGGGTTCCAGTTTGTGTCCATTGCTCCTTGTCCTATCCCAGGACACCACTGCAGAGAGCCTGGCCCCTGCTTCTTGCCCCCCCCCCCTCAGCTATTTGTAACCATTGCTCAGATCCCCTCTCAGCCTTCTCCAGGCTACTCAGACCCAGGGCTCTCAGACCCTCCTCATCACACAGATGTGCCAGGCCCTTCAGCATCTTCATAGCCTCTGTCTAGCCTATCTCTATCTCTCTTGAACTGGAGAGCCCAGAACTGGACACAATACTCCAGATGTGGCCTCACCAAGGCAGAGCTGAGGCAATACAAATTAAATCAGTTTACAGATGGAGTTGCCTTACCATTAAATGTGTTCTAGCCTCAAATAAAAACTAGTTTGTATCACCTGTGTGTAAGAAATGGCTCAGTGCATTTCAGTTACTATTCGCCCATACAAAGAGACTTTTTGTGTCTGATCATTCAAAAATACAATTTGGGGGAGTAAGATTAAGAAGTAACTCAGACAATCCAGATTACTCATTTTACCCATAGATGTCAGCAAATAGATTGGCTCAGAGACTGGACATATAAGCCCTTTAATTGCAGTGACTGAGAGTTTATTTGTGCAGTGTCTGAGCCTCTATTTTCCCCAGCCAGATCCACAGCAGAAACACAGGCACACAACCTGCCTGCCAGCAGCACTCAGCACTCTGCAAAGGCAGATGTGCCAAATAGGAAAGAATTAGCAACTGAGTGGTAAAGCCAAGGACAAGAAGGAGCTCAGTGCCAGCCCAAGTGTTGCCAAAGGTGTATCTGTCAGTGTCTTTTAACCTCACCAGGCAGTGTAGCCCAGCAGGCAGCAGCGTGCTGGCTGCAGCCAGAGCAGTGTGGGCAGCAGGGCAAGAGAAGGAATTCTGCCCCTTGACTCCGCTCACCTCCAATCCTGCCTCCAGGTCGGCTGTCCCCAGCAGAAGGAGGACACAGAGCTGCTGGAGTGAGGCCAGAGGAGGCCACAAAGATGCTCCAAGGGCTGGAGCAGCTCTGCTATGAGGACAGGCTGAGGGAGCTGGGGGTGTGCAGCCAGGAGAAAAGAAGACTCCAGGGGGACCTTAGAGCCTTTCAATACATGAAGGGGGCTACAGGAAGGCTGCAGAGGAACTTGTCCTGAGGGTGTCTAGAGACAGAGAAGGGGGAATGGTTTGAAGCTGAGGCAGAGCAGGGTTAGAGTGGAGCTGAGGAAGTTCTTCAGTATGAGGGTGGTGAGACTCTGGAACAGGTTGCCCAGGGAGGTTGTGGCTGCCTCCTGCCTGGAGGTGTTCAGGGCTGGCTTAGATGAGGCCTTGGGCAATGTAGTCTAGTTGAGAGGTGCCCCTGCCTATGGCAAGGGGGTTGGAGTAGATGATCTCTGAGGTCCCTTCCCTGATTCTATGAGTACTGGCTATGATGGGACTCACCTGTCAGTCTACAGCACCAACCTTGTGATGCAGCTGCCTTCCAATACCACATCTCTCAGTTTTTATTATAGGCTTTTCCACCAAAAACCCAAACTCTTTCAAGGAGTCAGATATGCTAGGCTACAGTTTTACAGGTCTGTGTGGATTAAGAGGATGTAGAACTACCTGCACATCCTTAATGTAGATCACCTCTGCTGATAAAAGATTGAGCTGCTATGAATATGACTCAAAATACTAAGCCCTGTTGTAAATGTCCCTAGTCCAAGTTGATTTCATCATGACTGCATCATATATGTATGACAGAATCACAGAATGTCAGGGGCTGGAAGGCACCTCTGCAGATCATCAACCCCCTGCCAGAGCAGCATCACCCAGGGCAGGGCACACAGGACACATCCAGGTGGGTTTGGAAAGTCTCCAGAGCAGGAGACTCCACAACCTCTCTGGGCAGCCTGCTCCAGGCCTCCAGCACCCTCACACTGACAAAGTTTCCCCTCCTGTTCCCTGGCACCTCCTCTGCTCCAGCTTGCCCCCAGTGCCCCTTGTGCTGCCCTTGGCCACCCCTGGGCAGGGCCTGGCTGTGCCCTGCATGTCTTTAGCACAGCAGTGAGATAAGAGGAACCCTCAGGTTCCTCTGCTCCCTGCTCCAAGCCCCAGCTCCCTCAGCCTCTGTACTGGACAATACTGTTTACAAATTAAATACAAAAACTATTTAAAATTTTTACAGATGTAATTAAAAAGAAAGAAAAATATCACTTCACTGCTTTAAGAAGTCTGTGACCTCTGCTTTTCATAGCTACCATAATTCTTAAAGAGATGTAGTCCAGAACATGGCTACAAAGGAAGACATGCAGGACACTACTACAAAAAATCTGGACAGCACTTGTTCTGCTTGAGTAGAAAAACTGCTGTCTTCTGGAAGAGCCCAGATAGGAAAAGACCACAGAAGTCTTCTGATGATCTTAGCTGAGGCTCACTTCAGCTACAGTTCATAGATTGATAGAATGGTTTGGGTTGGGAAGGACCTTCAAGATCAGCCAGCTCCAGCCCCCTGCCATGGGCAGGGACACCTCCCACCAGCACAGGTTGCTCAAGGCCTCATCCAGCCTGGCCTCGAACAATACCAGGGAGGGAGCATCTACAACCTCCCTGGGCAACCTGTGCCAGTGTCTTCACCACCCTCACTCTATAAAGAATTTCTTTCTCATCTCAATCTCAAATCTCCTCTCTACCAGCTCAAAGCCATTGTCCCTCATCCTGGCACTCCCAGCCCTTGTCAAAAGTCCCTCCTCAGCTCTCCTGCAGCCCCTTCAGGTACTGGAAGGCTGCTCTAAGGTCTGCCTGGAACCTTCTCTTCTCCAGGCTGAACAGCCATAAGTTACCCTTTGTTTTCAGCATTGGTATAAATCACATTCCAAAATGATACACAGCTATATCCTTACAGTTCCAAAGACAACTAGAGGTAGCTTAAACTCTTCATTTACTGCACACCACATCTAAAGTAAGCATTAGACCATGCTACCTTCTACACTCGCAGAGAGCCAGGATTCCTCAGTACATCTTGCTCTCTGTTCCTTAGCTTTTATCACTATAAAGCAGGAGAAAAGAACATACAGTACAGAATATGAGGACAATCTTTTCTTTACAGAACTCAGGCAATTCATTTAGTGATATTCCAAACTTAGGTTAAGCCTATTGGAAGCTGACTTTGTCCCCAGCTTCCACTCTTCCATCAAATAAAACTAGATGCTTATTTTCCCTTTATATGCATAATAGATAGGAAGAAATTCTTTAGAGTGAGGGTGGTGAGACACTGGAGCAGGTTGCCCAGGGAGGTTGTGGATGTCCCCTGCCTGGAGGTGTTCAAGGCCAGGCTGGATGAGGCCTTGAGCACCCTGGGCTGGTGCGAGGTGTCCCTGCCCATGACAGGGGATTGGAACTGGACGATCTTGAAGGTTCCTTCCAATCCAAAGCATTCTGTCATAATTACAAGGGTTGGGTTTTTTACATCCATGCCTTTTGGTACAGATAAAACAAACACTACTGAAAGAACCTACCCTGAAACAGACCTGTGCATTCAGGACAGACAGGTCTGTCTTTGGGACAAAAGTGTCCATGCAGCACTTTGCTCCAGAAAAGTTTATTTGTTTGATTTGTGACTGGTGAGGTTACAGATGAGTGAAAGCAATGAATTGTCAGAGAACAACAAAACCTCCTCTCCCTGGACAAAAGTGTTTAGTACAAATCCAGAGGAGCAGGCTTTCCAGCTGCTGCCCAGAGCAGAAAAGCAGAAGCTTTTTAACACTCCTGCAGTGCAGTTACAGTGTGAATGGAACATTCACGAAGGTCTGAGGGTGCAAGGCAGTGAAACCACTAACTGAACTTTTAGAGCATTAAATTTACCATTTGCAAACTGAAAGATGTCATTAATGAGCTGTTTGGCCCAAGTGGTTTTGACCTAAGCAGTTTTGACATGTGCACTAAAGCTAACAGAACCCAGTGTGATCTGAAGACAACAACTGCCAGCTGCACACAGCCCTGACAGAGAGCAGCCAACGGGACTCCTCCTCCAATGGTACCCTGCTGCTGCAGCAGGGAGCAGCTCTAATTCAGCAGGGTGCCTGGCATTCAGTTTCCACACCCCACAGCTGCCACCAAGTTCAACAGCTGAGTCATAAATGGGTGGCTGTGAGGACTGCACAAGAATGAGGCATTTAGTGCTGACTGTTCCTGAAGGTCAAGGGTTGGTGCCATGTTCATCTGAAGAGGAAGCAGTTGCAACAGGGGGAAAAAAAGCATCACAAAGAACAGCTACTGAGATGGAAAAAAAGAATCATGGAATAGTTTAGGTTGGAAGGGACCTCAGAGATCATCTNCTGCAGGAGGGCGCTGCTGGCCCACAGGGAGCTGCTCAGCAACCAGCACACCCACGTCTCTTTCTTCAGGGCTGCTTTCAAACCACTCTGCACTCAGCCTGGATTTGTGTCTCAGGTTGGCCCGGCCCAGCCCAGCTGCAGGACCTTGCACTTGACTTGAACCCCATGCAGCTGGCACTGGCTTGTTTCTCAAACCTATCAAGCTTCTTCTGGTTGCCGTCCCTGCCCTCAAGTGAGTCCCCTGCACAACGCAGCTTGGTATCATCAGTAAGCTTGTTGAGGGTGCCTCAATCCCATCACCTATGTTGCTAAAAACAATGCTAAACAGCACTGGACCCAGGACAACAGATCTCAACTGCTCAAGTCAGTGGCAATGTAAAAAGATAGAAAATAAAGAAACCAAGCCCTGTTTGCAGGCTTACCTTCTGTTCTGAATTCTCAAAGAACAGCAGCCCAAAATAGTCCTTCTCCAGGAGATTGAGATGTTCACACACTTTGTCAAACAGCACTTGGCCTTTTGCTCTTTTCTAAAACACAAACCAAACCAAAGTACCATCAGTAAGATTCTTCATTTAAACATACTGCCATTTTCTTTTTCATTTGACAAAAAAAGTTAATTTGAATGCACAAGGATAACTCAGTCTCTGAATTGGTTGAGATGTTTTGCACCACTAAGTGTCACTAAGTATTTCTTAGTTTTCCTGCATTTTTATTTTTAAAATACTGGAAGACTCCTGCATGTGAGCCAGCTTCATGTCTTAGGTTTAGGGAGCAAAGACAGATGCTCTTCATGCCTTCCAAGAGGAGTAAAGGAAACGCTCAACACAGGATTGAAAAGAATTAGAAGTTTAAATGGAAGTACTTCTCAGAACTACATTAAATAGTATAAAAACATCCATAAAGACACAAATCCATAGTCAACCCTGGCCACGGTTCTCCAAAAGAACCTCTTTAGGTCAAAGCTTTCCTCAACCTCCCTCCAAACCAGGCCAAAATCCCAGGCCTCATATGCCTTCCCCCACCTCCTCCACCATGCCTCTCTGTCGCCCCCATACCCAAGTGACACAGCTATAAATTCTGCTTGCCAGCCCCAGGGCAAGCCAGACTGCTCCAGGCTCCTGTTGGCAGCACTGCTAAGGCTGAACCAGGCCTCACTCCTCCACAGCAAACCCCCTGGGAGCAGAGAGGGAGGAAGAAGCAGAACAACAGGCAGAACTGTCTGGTTTGATAGAGATGCAGGGCTTGTGGGAATGAAGTCACAAGAGGTTACACTTTCCAGTCCCCCTCCTGGATCTATCCAGCTCTGGAGGCCTGCACTCTACCCTTGAAGACATCCCAGTGCCTTCAGCCCATGACACTTTGCTACATTATGACCTTCTACAGATGAATGGACTTTCAGTGTTCATTTCTGTTCCCTGCCACATGCCTAGCACTTTGGCATACATCTCAGTGACTCTGGTGGACTCCAAAGACGACTAAAGCACATTAGCATCTTCAAGAGACAAAAAGAACAACAAATCCACACAAGTCAGTGATGAGACCACAGAAAGTGCACACAAATGTAAGCAGAACAGAGCCAACATGTCCAGCGGCCAATAGTGCAGAGGTTTTGAGGAGCAGAACATAAGAAAAGAGGGTTGCCTTCTAGCTGTACATTTAGCAACTCTCTCAGTACCAAATAAACCCACTAGATACCCAAAAATCAAGCCCAGTATTAAAGAAGTTTATTTTTCTTCATCATAATATTTGTGGAAGCCACTAACAACACCAACAAAATGAAGCTGAGGTTTTCCTGTGAGGTTAGTTTCAGTAGCTCACTCTGCTAATTTCTAACAGTAATTGCAGACTCATCACCAGTGTGAGGTTCAGCAGGGTCAAGTGAGCAGTGCTGCACCTGGGCCATGACAGCCTCACAAATGCTACCGGCCTGGGGCAGGGTGCCTGGAGAGTTACTCAGAAGAGAAGGACCTGGGGGTGTTGATTGATTGCCAGCTGAAGGTGAGCCAGCAGTACACTCAGGAGGCCAAGAAGGCCAATGGCATCCTGGCCTGGGTCAGGAAGAGTGTGGCCAACAGATCAAGGGATGTGATTGACCGCCTCTACTTGGTACTGGTGAAGCCACACCTTGAGTACTGGGTTAAGTTTTGGGACCCTCCCTCCAAGAAGGACATTGAGGGGCTGCAGCAGGTCCAGAGAATGGCAACAAAGCTGGGGAAGAGCTTTGAGCACAAGTCCTGCAAGGGAACTGGGCTTGTTCAGTTTGGAGAAGAGGAGGCTGAATGGCTCTCTTCAACAAGTCCTGTGAGGAGAGGCTGAGGGAGCTGGGGGTGTGCAGCCTGCACAAGAGGAGGCTCAGGGCAGACCTCATTGCTCTCTGCAGCTACCTGAAGGGTGGTTGTAGCCAGGTGGGGTTGGGCTCTGCTCCCAGGCAACCAGCAAAAGAATGAGGGGACACAGCCTCAAGCTGTGCCAGGGCAGGTTCAGACTGGATGTTAGGAGGAAGTTCTTCGCAGAGAGAGTGATTGGCATTGGAATGGGCTGCCCGGGGAGGTGGTGGAGTCGCCGTCCCTGGAAGCGTTCCAGAAAAGGCTGGATGGGGCACTTAGTGCCATGGTCTGGTTGACTGGACAGGGCTGGCTGATAGGTTGGACAGGATGAGCTTGGAGGTCTCTTCCAACCTGGTTGATTCTATGATTCTATGAAGTCCCTGAAAGATGGTTGGAGTGAGGTGGGGCTTGGTCTCTTCTCACATGCATGGGACAAGAGGAAACAGCCTCAAGTTGTGGCCAGGGAAGGTTCAGGTTGGGTATTAGGAACAATTTCTTCCCAGCAAAGGTTCTCAGGCACTGGCACAGGCTACCCAGGGAGGTGCTGGAGTCACCATCCCTGGGGATGTTCAAGAAATGGCACTTGGGGACATGATTTAATGGCCATGGTGGTATTGGCTTGATGGCTGGACTGCATGATCTGCCTGGATGTGGTGCTGAGGGAGGTGGTTTAGTTGCAGTGGTTAGAAGCAGCAGTGGGATTGTGAGCTCTGGGTGAGTAGTTGGACTGAATAAGGTCTGAGGTCTCTTCCAACATCAACAGTTCTATGGTTCTGTGATTTTAACATACTCCTAGAACTGGTGCTTGCCACAGCTCAGTATTCCTACAGCCTAAGCAAACAGCAATTAGTCCTGAAGATTTATCTGTTGTTCTTGTACCTGGCACCAGGGATGTAAATCAGGGCATTCTGCACTTGCTTGGTGCAGGTAACAAGAAGCAGGGCAAGGTCTTCCTGCTGTGCACCAGCATTGAGGGGAAAAAAAAAATTCACTAGAGATGGCAGCTGCCAGGACACAAAGTTTTAGAGCAAAAGGCTCATGAACAGACTAGGGAAAACAAGAATTTCTTTTGACAGCTATAATCTGGACCTGAATCACAGAAAATATCCATCTGGAAGAGACCTCCAAGCTCATCCAGTCCAACCCTTGACCCAGCATTGAAGGGCCAACACTAACCATGTCCACAGCTCCTTGAACAACCCCCANGCAACCAACTCCTCTCCAAGTCAGAGCTGCCCAAGCACACATCCCCAAGTCTGTAGCTCCCCATGGGGTTATTATCCAGGTGCAGGATCTGGCACTTGACCTTGTTGAACGTCATCCAATGAGCCTCAGGCCATGGCTCTCACCTGTCCAGATCTTGCCTCCCTCTAAGCAGACAGACACAGCCACACAGCTTGGTGTCATCTGCAAACTTATCGAGGGTGCCTCAATGCCCTCCCCCAGATCATTGATAAAGACATTAAAGAGGCTGAACCCTGGGGGACAGCACTGGTGACTGTGCCCCAGCCAGACTGAGTTCCACTGGCACACAGTCTCCCAGCCTGAGCCAGCCCTTTCATGACTGTTCTGCTATTTGTGGTATTCTCAGTGGGACCACACCATGGCATTTGCAGAGGCCTGGCAGCTTAAAGGAATTTCTGCAATTGCTTATCTTACAGATTTCAGTGGATTCCACACACCAGTGTGATTCCACAGACACACCATCAACTGGCCTTGTGTAGACCCTGATGACACTGTGGCCATTGTCCTCTACAGACCAGAGCAGAGTGCTCACAATGTGCCCCAGCTCAGCGCTTGCCCGCGGCTGAGCTCTGCGGCACAAAACACTGAGGCTGGCAGGGAGCAGAGAAGAAGATATGTGCTGAGCAGATAGCTAAGGCATTGTTTGTTATGGCCCAAGAACCCAGAGCTTACTTTATGCAGCATCAGGCTGCTCAGCAGACATTGCAGCCTCAGAGATCAGAAGACTTCCAAAGAAACAAACCTACAAAATTAGCACCTTAGTAGCATAAGCACCACAGTGAGGCTGTGGAACAAAGAATTCAGTCAACTTTTGAAATCATGGAATCATAGAACCAGAGAGACCTTTGAGATCATAGAATGGTCTGGGTTGAAGGGGACCTCCAAAGCTCATCCAGTCCAACCCTCCAGTCAGCAGGGACATCCTCCACTAGATCAGGAGCCCTGTCCAGCCTCACCATGAATATCTCCAGGGACAGGGCCACACAAACCTCCCTGGGCAACCTGTTCCAGTGTTCCAGCACACTCATATTAAAGAACTTGTTCCTATCATCCAATCTAAATCTGCTCTGCTCTAGTTCAAAACCATTGCCTCTCCTATCACTGCAGGCCTTTGAAAACATCAAGTCCAACCACTTGCCATAGTTTGCAATCCCACCACTGCTAGACCACTGCCACCAAATCATGTCCCTAAGCAACATGAGGGACTGGGAATCTTAAGTCTTTTGAAATGTTAAGATCTGACTCTCCCAAAAGGCAGCTGATTGTTGCCCCTAATGGGCACAGTTACAGATGGAAACAGGATTTGATTGATTTTATTTTTCTGTGTCTATTTAAGAGCTAATGCTCACAAATATTTATAGAATTACAGACTGCACAAGGTTGGAAGGGACCCCCCTGCAGTCTCCAACTAGAGCAGGTTGCACAAGGCACCATCAAATTTGACCTTGAATGTCTCCAGGGATGGAGCTTCTACCACATCCCTGGGCAGCCTGTTCCAGTGTCTCCCCGCCCTCATTGTGCAGAGCTTCCTCCTGATGTCCAATCTAATTCTGCCCTGCTTCAGTTTCAAACCATTGCCCTCATCCTATCCCCACAGGCCCTTCTGAACAGTTCCTTCCCAGCCTCCCTGTAGGTTCCCTTCAGATATTGAAATGCAGCTCTAAAATCTCCCCAGAGCCTTCTCTTCTCCAGGCTGAAGAGCCCCAACTTTCCCAGCCTGTCCTCACAGCAGAGGTTCTTCAGCTCTGATCATCTCTGTGGCCCTCTTCAATCAAGTCCAGGTCCTTTTTCTGCTGGTGTCCCACAGCTAGCCCCAGCCCTGCAGGTGAGGTCTCCCCAGAGCAGAGCAGAGGGGCAGGATCCCCTCTCTCCATCTCTGCCCACGCTGCTTTGGATGTAGCCCAGGCTGCTCTTGGCCTTCTGGGCTGGCAGTGCCCATTGCTGGCTCCTGTGCAGCTTCTCCCCCACCAGCACCCCCAAGTCCTTCTTTGCAGTGCTGCTCTCAATCTCAGCATCCCCCAGCCTGGACCACTTAGCTTGCTATCTTCATCAGATCTGCTGAGGGTGCCCTCAGTCTCACTGATGAACAACAGAGATGGATGCTAACCCAAGGCACTTGTGTAACCAGGAGCAGCCCAATGCACTTTTTAGTACAGCTTGAGAAAACCATCCCTTGCAGGCTGGCAAAGGCAAGTCACAAAGCAGGAGCATTCCTGTTTCCTGAGGAAAGAATGAAGGTCAGTACTGACCACAGACAGAACAATAAGAGCTGTGTGGTACCCTGGGCTACTTTCAAGAGTATGACACATCAATGACAAGCAAATTTTTGACTTCAAACTGTTCCGTTCTGTTTCTTGGACAGTGATGCATGAAAAGTGCCTGCCCAGCACTTGCACTGCATGGATGGAGAGCTGAGGGGTGGCATGCAGCAAGCCTGGAGCTCTACCAAGAACAAGCTATTTGGCTCAGGCAGGAACACCAGCGGAAATGGAAGCCAGGGAATGCCAGAGCCTTCTCCTGATACAAACTTGCAACAGCAAAGATAGCCAGAGAGAGCCAGGGCCTAAGTGGGGCCCTGGAGGTGCAAGAGCAGCAGGCAACAACCTAGACAAAATGACCCAAAGTAGCCCTGCAAGGGACTCTGCTCAGTGCTGCAGGGAAGGCAAAAAAGCACCCAAAACTGTTGCTAGCCCATCTTGGGGGGAAAACTTCCTGGTCTCCTCAGCTGTAGGGCAGACAAGACCATCTTCGGTTGCGGTGGTGCCAGAGGCAAAAGAAAGGGTAGGTGCCCTCTACAAGAATTTTGCAGATATGTAGAGGGCACTTTTGGCTTTGAGATTACTTCACAGAATCACAGGATGTGTTGGAACAGACCTTGAAGATCACCCAGTTCAAATCTCCCTGCCATGGGCAGGGACACCTCCCACCAGCCCAGCTTGCTCAAGGCCTCATCCAACCTGGCATTGAACACCTCCAGGCAGGGGCATCCGCAACCTTCCTGGGCAGCCTGCTCCAGTGTCTCACTTCAGACAAACCTTACTTCCAGTGGTCTGTTGAATCTGGACCAATATTTCCAAAATGTGTCAAATCTAAAGCCATCCTGGTCTTTCTTCTAAAGAAAAGATGTTGTACTTCAAACAGACACCCAAGGTAATTCAAACACTTGTCTACACTTTTTTGAGTACTTGGGAAAGAAAGATTTGCAAATAAGAAGAAAGTAGGGAGGGACTTTTGACAAGGGCTGAGAGTGACAGGATGAGATGCAATGGTTTTAAGCTCAAAGAGGGGAGATTGAGACTGGAGATGAAGAAGAAATGCTTTACAGTGAAGGTGGGGAAACACTGGCACAGGTTGCCCAGGGAGGTTGTGGATGTCCCCTCCCTGGGGGTGTTCAAGACCAGGCTGGATGGACCTGAAGCAACCTGTGCTGGTGGGAGGTGTCCCTGCCCATGGCAGGTGGTTGGAACTGGATGCTCTTGAAGGTCCCTTCCAACCCAACCTAGTCTAGGATTCTATGAAAAACTCAGCTACAACAAAACATCTGTTCCATATGAAGCTCATTCAGACATTTCTTAATTTATCATTAAAAACTGACCTTAACTGTACATCGAGCAAACCTCTTCTTCCTTTGCACTAGCAAACTGTGAGTGAGCAGAGAAGCTGTGTCAGCTCCAATTCATTTCACTTGCTCATACGTGCATAAAAGGCAGTCCCTGCTGGCAGCCTTTCAATGCCTTTTGTTATAAATATTTAATTAGAGCCTGACTGAAAGCAGTAAACAAACCCAATAGATCTTCATTTGCTTCTAAGCAGTAATCATTATCCAGTTAGCACTTCTTTTTGTTTGTTTAAACTGTGGTAGCCTCTGCTGAAACCCAGAGTGGATTTAAAGTAGAAAAACTCAGTAAGTCACAGAAGCCAAATTTAAGAACAAAATCCCCTCTCAATTACCTAAGAAACCATAGAACAAGAGGAAAAAATGCAAGTTACTTTAATGAGGGAGGCACATGTAGGTCACCCAGAAATCATGGAGTGGCTCAGGTTGGAACTGACCTCAGAGACCATCTACCTCAACCTCCCTGCCATGGGCAGGGACAGCTTTCAACTAGACTTGCTTGCCCAAGGCCTCATCCAGCCTGGCCGTAAACACCTCCAGGGAGGGTGCATCAACAACCACTCTGGGCAACCTGTTTCAGTGTCTTACCACCCTCATACCAAACAAATTCTACCTAAGGTCCAGTCTGAACCCACTCTCCTTCAGCTTCAAACCATACCCTGTTGCTAGACACCCTCAGGGGTTTCAGTTGTGCCAGGGGAGCTTTAGATTGGACATTAGGACCTGAGAGAATGGTGTGGCACTAGAACAGGACACCCAGGAGGGGTCACCATCCCTGGAGGTGTTTGAGAAGCTGTAGAGCTTCAGGATATGATTTAGTGGTTAACAGTAGTTGGGTTATGGTTGGACTCAATGATCTTAAAGGTCTTTTCCAACCTTAATGATTCTATAATCCTATGAAAAGTCCTTCTCCAGCCTTCCTGTAGTTTCCCTTTGGAAAGAGTTTGGAAAGCTGCTCTAAAGTCCCTCTGGAGTCTTCTCTTCTCCAGGCTCCCTCAGCCTATCCTCATAGCAGAGGTAATCCAACCCTTGGATCATCTTTGTGGCCTCCTCTGGAACCATTAAATATCACTGACATCTGCTCCCACAGAGAGCAGGTATCAGGGCAAAGCCCAAATTATGTTATTTGCATCGTGCTAAAGAGTAACTTTTTAAATTGTTTCTAGAAAGTCAATCTCAAACATTCCAACATCCTGCTCAGTCAAGCTATTAAAACTTAACTGCCATCACATCTCACCAATATTACTCAATTAATTAATCATCAACCTAAGTGATTTCATCCTTTAATATGGGTCTGTCATTTCAAGTAAGCACAAAAATGGAATAATTTACGACTTTGGGGCAGCAAGACTCAGTGTCTTTCATCCTTCCCTACTCTGACAAGTCTCTGATATGCTCACATGTTGGAACCCCTGGAAGTGAATTGAACTCTTTAAAGAAAGCAATAAAAGGGAACTAGAAGTTCCTAACAGTTCACAGCCCCTGAAAATTGTTTTAAGTCATGCCCCTCCAGAACTGCTCCAAACAGTCATCTGCCTCTTCGGTTTAACTCCAGGCACTCATATGTGACTCTAAAGAGTTCATGGCTACATGGATGTTATCTCTGGGCCCCCTCAGTACAAGGACGACTGCAGGGAACTGCTTGAAAGAGTTCAGCCCAGAGCCCCCAAGCTGCTCCAGACAGTGAAAGATCTCCTGTGAGGCTAGGCTGAGGGAGATGGCACTGGAAGCTGGCAGCAGAGGAGCCTGAGGGCCACCCTCAGTGCTGTGCTAAAGATGTGCAGGGCAGTGTTGGGAGGACGCAGCCAGGCTCTGCCCAGGGGTGGCCAAGGGCAGCACAAGGGGCACTGGGGGCAAGCTGCAGCTGAGGAGGTGCCACGGGAACAGAAGGGAAAATTTTGTCACTGTGAGGGTGGCAGAGCCCTGAAGCAAGCTGCCCAGAGAGCTGGGAAGTCTTCTCCAGCTCCTCCAGACTTTCCAAACCCACCTGGATGTGTTCCTGTGTGACCTGCCCTGGGTGATGCTGCTCTGGCAAGGGGGTTGGACTTTGTGATCTTTAAATGTCCCTTCCAACTCCTAACATTCTGTTATTTTAATAGTTATAAGGTTAAGATAAATTAATTGGATTAATTGCTCATGCTCTATGTATGCTTATATTCATAGCATCACAGAATGCACCAGGTTAGAAGGGATCCTCAAAGCTCAACTGGTCCAAACTCCCATGCATTTGGCAGGGACACCTCCAACTAGAGCAGGTTGCTCAGGGCCCCAGTCCATGTGCAGCCACTCCTATCCACTAACTACTGCTGATGCCTTCCTTCCTTTCCCAGAAATGAGGTGGAGCTCCTGGATTCTCGGCCAGACAAAGTTCAGTGTGAACTTGGGACACAGAAGTTTACTGTCCCTTCAAGAGCAGGCTGAGAGGAGACCTCATTGATCACTATGGCTACCTGAAAAGAGGCTGAGGCCTCTTCTCCCAATTAAATAATGACAGGACATAAGGAAATGGCCTCAAGCTGTGCCATGGGAGAGTCAGGTTGGATATTAGGAAGAGTTTTTTTTCCTGCAGGGGTGGTCAGAAATTGGAACAGGCTGACCAGGAAGGTGGTGGAGTCACCATCCATATCGTGCATACATAATCCCTCTCCTAGCTCAAAGCCATTGTGCCTTGTCCTGTCACTCCCAGCCCTTGTCTAAAGTCCCTCCTCAGCTCTCTTGTAGCTCCCTTCAGGACCTGGCTTGATTTTTTCTGTTTGTTTGGGTGCGTTTTGGCAGGAGGGGTGTTCGGTTTGGGGGTCTGTTTGTTTCCTTGTGGGTGGTTTTGTTTGTTTGTTGTTCTTTGTTTTGTCTGTCTGTTTTGCTGTGGGGTTGGTTGGTTGGGGTTTTTTTTGCTTACTGATGAAACTTTCCAGGTTCCTAAAACCCAAAATAAAGCAAGTTTCAAGAGCTGATATCAAAGTCCCTAGCACTACTCACACATTCAGGTTTTAATTCCACAGAGGAAGTGGCCAAGCTATAGAGTAATCATTTACAGAGCACAGAGACACATTTCACCAACTTGAGCGGCCAAGTCTACTTCAGATGTGTCCCTGGCCATGGCAGGGGAATTGAAGTGGTGTTCAAGGCCAGGTTGGATGAAGCCTTGAGGGACCTGTTCTAGTGGGAGGTGTCCCTGCCTGTGGCAGGGGACTGGAACTCAATGATCTCTGAGGTCCCTTCCAACCTAAACCATTCTGTGATTCTATGATGTCTGAGGTCCCTTCCAACCTAAGACATTTTATAATGCTAAGAACTGTCCAAGTGTCCCAGGTTGGGAACTATAGGGTTAAAAAAGTCCTCTAGGGACTTGAAGATTGTTATTCAATCCCACAATTCTGCTATCTCTTCATGAGCTCACGGCAAGGCCAGCTTGTTCTCCTTTCNACTCGATGCCCTCTCAGCCTTGTGCCGGGCAGGAGCTGCGTTATCAGGACAAACATGTAAGGATAGGCCTGGTTGGGGCCTCCAGAGGCTGTGCTTAGGCCTCTTGGATGGCAGAGGCATAAGGAGGGGGGAGGACTGGAGCACTGGGGATGATAGATTTAGTTTTGGGTTGGGGGGAAATTCAGGGGGATGGGGCTTATGGATTCTGTATCTGCTTTGTAATTTCTGTCTGTAACTCTCTCCAAATACAATTCTGTTTTTTTCTCCAATTCGTTTGAGAGCTTCACTCTGTCTGCTCTTTAAACCCACGACACCAAGTTACCAGTGCAGAGATACTGAGAGTAGAAGTGCCTACAGATCATATCTGGGGAAAAAAAAAAAACAACCAGCCAAAAAACCCACAACAAAAACTTCAACCAAGAACATGAAATACTGCAATAAGAATTTGAAACTACTCTGAAGTGGAGCACAGGTTTCATCTGGCACGAGACAGACATTATGCTGACAGGTCATGGCCTTTCCTGGGCAACAGTGGAGTACTTCAGATGATTTCTCTCCACTGGCATTGAGATATGCTTATCTGGGGAAGCTACACTCAAAAAAACCTATAAATCAGATCCTTCAAATTTGCATCTCCAAAACCAAAGTAATAAAAAGTACAAAGGTAGATACGAAAAAACCCTGAAGGAAATCATAAAAGCAGCTGAAACAGCTGTTTTGGTAGTTCTATAGAAAAAGAATTATTGCCTTCAAGCTCAAACTGGTAAGTTGACAACAGGCAGAAGATCTATAAAGGCAAAATAAAGAGGGCAACAAAACAAATAAATTATTCTCAAAGGTGATTAATTTACAATGTAAATCTTAAAAAAGAAAAATATTTGAGATGTGATTTGTTGGCAGCCAAACATCAACCACACAGGCATGCCCTGAGGAATGAGAAAGACATGCAAAGACAAGCAGGAAGGAATAGTTCCATTGTCAGTCAACACTTGGTGGTTGTAAAAAGAACTTAAAAGCAATTATCAATACAGAAACCAGAAAAGAGGCACAGAAACCAAGGTACAAATGTTCTGACAAAGCAGCAGCTGAAGGGGCTACAGGAGAGCTGGGGAGGGACTTTTGACAAGGGCTGAGAGTGACAGGATGAGAGACAATGGCTTTGAGCTGGGAGAGGGGGAGATTAAGATTGGAGATGAAGAAATTCTTTGGAGTGAGGGTAGGGAGACACTGGCACAGGTTGCCCAAGAAGGTTGTGGATGTCCCTGCCTGGAGGTGTTCAAAGCCAGGCTGAATGAGGCCTTGAGCAACCTGGGCTGGTGGGAGGTGTTCCTGCCCATGGCACGGGGGGTTGGAACTGAATGCTCTTGAAGGTCCCTTCCAACCCATTCTAGGATTCTCTGATTGTTCCAACACAGTTATTTTACTTACTGTGCACAAGCTCTCTAGCATCTATTGACATGAACTGAAATAGCCATTTTTTTTTTGAGTTTAAAAAAAAATTCTTTCTATATCCAGTCAGCTTTGGTTGCAAAATTGGATTTATGGAATTTGTCCCTATACAAATAAAGAAAGAACAAAACCAGCTTTGACACAGAGGCAGGATGGCAACATGACAGCAGAGTTTTGTGTTAAGTGCTATGAGTCAAGACTTAATTCTCTCAACATCCAAAATTCAAACTCAAAGTTATAAAAAATTAAGAATGTTGAAATGTTTTAAAGCACTGATGCTGAAGAAATGAAGCTACAAGCATGACTAGAAAGAAATTAAGCTCAGAAAGCAAGAGGGAAGATAAGCAGGACAGAAATCTAAGTACCATGAGGACAGCAGCTTAGGGAGCAGTTCCTGCTCTAGTGAAAATACATTTCTTCCAAAATACACTGAGTGGTGTCTGCTCTTCTTGCAGGAAAAGCGGGAAATGAGATGGACAGGAAAAAAGAATGGAAATTGAAGTACAAATATTGTCAGAAATGAACCACAGAAAGGCAGCTGTCATCTGAATGTAGAGGATTGCTTGTCAAAATCAAGGAAAACAGCAGGAAATAAAAAGCACTTAAGTGTCAGAGGAAACAAAAGGTCTAGCTCAGGGAGTTGCTCTTTAACAAGCTCTTTAATAGGGCTCCTAGGAACATTATGCCTGACCTCATACAATCATAGAGTTTTGGTGGAAAAAACCCTCCAAGATCATCCAGTCCAACTATCAACCCAGAACCACCATGGCCAGCAAACCATGGCCCCAAGTGCCATGGCCACACCTTCCCAGATCACCTCCAGGAATGGGGACTCCACCACCTCACTGGGCAGCCTGTGCCAGTTCCTGACCACTCCTGCAGCAAACAAATAAATTTTCCTTATCTCCAACCTAACCCTCCCCTGGCACAATTCCAGGTCACTTCCTCTCCTACCACCTGAGACTAGGGAGCAGAGCCCACACCCCCCCACCCCCCTCACTGCAACCTCCTTTCAGGGAGCTGTAGAGAGCAGCTCTCCTCTCAGCCTCCTCTTCTCCAGACTAAACAAATCCAGTTCCTTCAGCTGCTCCCCATAAGAGGCTTCTTGTCCTGAAGAGGTTTGGGAAGGGTTATTTGCAGCTTCCCAGACCCTCACTGACAGGTGAGCAGTATCCATCTAGCATTGCAGTATAGGACACAGAAGGATTTGTACACAATAAGCAATTACACTACTAGGAAGCCCAGTGAAGTCCACAAGCAGTGACTGACAGACACTGGAAAATGCAAAAGCACCTGAAAAGATGAAAGGCTTCAAGCAGAAGCCTGCACTGCTGCATGACTTGTGTGTACAACATCCCAAACTGACCCATTTCCATTAGACAAATGGGAACAGTTCCAAGGAATCAGTTGGAGCTAGGAAATGCCATCAGCATCACTGCTTTGACCTCACTTCAGACAATCACATAATTGTTTCACTTGGAAAATACCTCTGAGATTGAGTCCAACCATAGAATGGCCTAGGCTGGAAGAGATCTAACTCAACCTCCCTGCCACGGGCAGGGACACCTCTCAATTAGCCCAGCTTACTCAAGGACACATGCAACCTGGCCTCCCCTCCAGGCAGGGGGCATCCACAACCTCTCTGGACAACCCATTCCAGAGTCTTGCCACCCTCCTAGTGAAGAATTTCTTCCTAATATCCACTCTAAACCTATTCTCCTTCAATTTAAATCCATTTCTCCTTGTCCTGTCAGTGGACAGTCTTATAAAAGTCCCTCTCCAGCCCTCCTGTAGGTTCTCTTCAGGTATTGGATGGCAATTATAAGGTCCCCTCAGACTCTTCTCCAGGCTGAACAATTCCAGCTCCCTCTGCCTATCCTTGGAGCAGAGGTGTTCCTCTTGGATCATCTTTGTGGCCTCGTCTGGACTTGTTCCAACAGATCTATGTCTCTGTTATGGTGAGGACACCAGAACTGGACACAGTATTCAAGGTGGAACCTCACAAGAGCACAGTAAAGGGGCAGAATCCCCTCTCTTGATCTGCTGGCCACACTCCTCCTGATGCATCCCAGGATACAGGTGGCCTTCTGGGCTGCATGAGCACACTGCCAGCTCATCTTGAGCCTCTCATATATCAATAATCCCAAATCCTTGTCATCAAGCCAACACCACCATGGTCACAAAACCACATCCCCAAGTGCCATGCCCACACATTTCCTGAACACCTCCAGGGATGGTGACTCCACCACCTCCCGGGCAGCCTGTGCCAATGCAAATATTCCAAAGATGGATGTGCAAGACACATTGAGATGTCTGGGTTTAGAAACACATCCTAAGCACTCCTCAGATACTCAGTCTAGGCACCACAGCTAGGCAGTTAGTTACAAGATCATGCAAAGCACACCACACCTGTTTTCCCCCCCATTCCAAACAAATGGATGTTCTACTCCAAAGACACAAACATAAAGTAGGATCTGATATCAGTGAGGAACCCTATGACATTTCACAGCAAAGAGGAACTCTCCACAGAACTATGAACATGCTGTGCTTCTAATCCTCACTTCGGTCTCCTTGCTGGTACCACCACATTAGGTACCACTCTGGAGAATACACTGTTAATACAATTCCCAACCCCTCAGCAAATGAAGTCAGGCAGCTCCTAACAGTCTGTACTGCGTCTTCTGCTGGCAGATGTGATGACAAAGGAGCTTTCTAAGAGAGCACAGCCTCTGGAAGGGACTGGCATCTTTGGGGAGACAGTACTGGCCTGAAGTCTGCTGCTACTAAGATACGCTTAACGTTATTTCACTGCAATAATATTTGGAATGCAACTGTTTCCTCCCCTTTTCCTGTATATAATTCCATACAAGATGATCAGAGGGCTAGAGCACCTCTCCTGTGGGGATGGGCTGAGAGAATTGGGGTTGTTCACCCTGGAGAGGAGAAGGCTTTAGGGAGACCTTAGAGCAACATTTCAGTATCTGAAGGGGATCCACAGGAAGGCTGGGGAGGGACTGTTTAGAAGGGCTTGCAGTAGTAGGGCAAAGAGCAATGGTCTGAAACAGGAGCAGGGCAGATTTAGGTTGGACATTAGCAGGAAGTTCTGAAGTGGTGAGACACTGGAACAGGTTGCCCAGAGAAATGGCTGAGGACCCATTCCTGGGGACATTCAAGACCAGACTGACCCAGGTGGGAGATGTCCCTGCTAACTGCAGGAGGGTTGAACAAGATGACCTCTGAGGGTCTCTTCCAACCCCACGCAATCTGTGAATATTTCATAATTTAATCTTGACCTAGAATATTAAACAACTCCTGTTTGACTTCACATTTAGACATATGGTCAGCCTGAAGGAGCATGTGTGTGCAGATGTATCTTAGAGCCATAGAAGCCAAGAAGCTATTTCAGCTTGCAATTGCTGTGTCTGTTGGTGATCTTAAGGCAGATTTAACAGAAAAATACACACAATACCTAACCCAGTGGTTTACAGCTGGGAATTCCATGCAGCCATGAAAATTTAGAACTAGAACATAAATCACAGAATGTTAGGGGGTGGAAGGGACCTCCAAAGGTCATCCAGTCTAACCCCTTGCTGAAGCAGGATCACCTGGGGCAGGTCACACAGGAACACATCCAGAGGGGGCTTGAAAGTCTGCAGAGAAAGTGTGCTGGTTTGAGGCTAATTGGAATATTTTAATCAGAGAAATTAGATTATTGGCTGTGAAAAGAAAATAAAAGTGATGTCTATATTACCCACTGGATTGCTGAGAGATATAAAAACACAGAAGCAGTAACAAAGTTTCTCAGTCTGTGCCTACTGCTTGCCATATTAACTGTCTCTGCCTCAATCTGTGCAACCTGATCTAATCATTCTCCTTCTAACCTCTTGTCAGCTTTTGGCATCTCACCCCTGCAGTAAGCCTTATGAGATAAGGGAGGGAGTGGGAAGAAAGAGCAGAGTTAGTTCAGAGCCCTCCTGGGCAGTTTTACTGCTAGGGAGAGATTTTGAATTTCTGTATTACTTCTAACTTGTATATAATTGTATCTGTATATATATTGGGTGTATATGCTTGCAAATATGTGCTGTGCTGTAAAATACAGCTTCATCTTAACTTCCAGCCAGCTGAGCTAGTCTGCTGATTTAAAAAGGGAGGAGGGAAACTCCCAAACCACCACAGAAGACTCGACAACCTCTCTGGGCAGCCTGGAGCTCCAGGCCTCCAGCACCCTCACACCAAACAAGTTTCTCCTCATCTTGAGAAGGAACTTCCTGGGTTCCAGTTTGTGTCCACTGCTCCGTGTCCTATCCCAGGACACCACTGCAAAGAGCCTGGCCCCTGTTTCTTGCCCCCCACCCCTCAGATATTTGTAACCACTGATCTGATCCTCTCTCAGCTTTCTCCTCTCCAGACTACCCAGCCCCAGGGCTCTCAGCCTTTCTTCACAGCAGAGATGTTCCAGTCCCTTCAGCATCCTTGTAGCCTCAGTTGGACTCTATAACAATTTTTCACTGAAGCCAACTTTTTAGACTTCAGTTCTCCAGCTGAGGTAACTTAAGAATAAATAATAAATAATAAATTAATGACCTCCAACCAACTCAACTAGTACCTGTGATATTACCTTCAGGAAAATCTTAATCTTTTGCAAAAAAAGGCAATTTTGATCTGTCAAATGATCACCATTGGAAGGATTTGTATAGTGCATTTAATCTTACTTGCTATTTTACCTCAGAGATCTTTTCACTCTCTACAACTACCCGACAGGAGGCTGCAGTGAGGTGGGTGTCAATCTCTTTTCTCCAGTATCACATGAAAGGAGAGGAAATGGCCTGAAATTATGCTGGGGGAAGGGTAGGTTGGAGATGAGGAAAAATTTGTTTGCTGCCAGAGTGGTCAGGGATTGGCACAGGCTGCCCAGGTAGGTGGTGGAGTCACCATCCCTGGAGGTGTTCTGGAAAGGTGTGGCCATGGCACTGTGGGACATGGTTTGATGGCCTTGGTGGTGCTGGGCTGAAGTTTGGACTGGATGATCTTGGAGGTCTTCTCCCACTAAAGCAATTCCATGATTCTATGGAAAGACCTTACAGATGGAGTTTTAAATTGAAATGTGGCCTGGCCCCTACCGCTGGCAATTGGAGTGTAATGAGCTCACTAAAGACACAGAAATGGATTTGTTAAGATCAGTGCAGTGATAGCAAATCATCTTTTTCTCTACAGAGAAAAGAGCTCTTTGTAGAGAGCCTTTTGCTGCCTTACCTCCAGGTCACAGTTGTACTCCATGCCATCCAGAAGCACCACTTTACATGGCACAGTTTTGATTTTCTTGGGAGCCTTCTGTGGAAGGGTTTCTGTTTTAATTTCAGCTGTCTGCACTTCTTTTGTCTCCCTTTTTTCTTCTCCTCCTTCTTGTTTTTCTTCCTTTTCCTCTGCAACTTTCTCTACTTCCACTTCTTTGCCATCTTCTTTGGCAGGCTATATAAAATACAGTGAAATGATGACAAACTCAGGAAGGTGCTTATGCATTTCTTTTAGAAGCTAAAAATAAGAAGTTATATAAGCTAATAATAAGGTTAATATTAAGCTTCCATTGAAGTTATGCAATCAGTATGTGATTAATAACCGGTGTTAAGGTCCTCCTTTGGGGACCAGAGAGTCTTGCTCTTAAACCAGCCTTTTTTTTTATATCCTCTTTCCTTGAAATGAAGTATTTTTAAATGTTTTATTGTCTTTCCCCCCACCAATAGAAACAAAATAAATAAGGAGTTCCAGGAACTATACAGACCTAAAAAAAAGTGTTTATGAAAGTCAAGTTACACAACGAGCTCAGAACGGTTGAGGTTAGAAGGAACTTCTTGAGACGCCCTAGCTCTAATGCCTCTACAGCTACCTAGAAGAGTTTGTCCAGGACCACATCCCAGTGGGTTTTGAGTGTCTTCACAGATGGGAACCCCACAAACCTGTTGCAGTGTTTGACTCATCAATCTCAGTAAAAAAGATTCTCTTGTGATATGAGATGGAATTTCATGCCTTTTTTTAACTTCACTTCATACCACTGAGAAGAGTCTGGCTCCTTCTCGTTCCTTCCCTTCAGGCATTTTTATACAACACATTGCTAAGATCGATCCTTCTCTTCTCAGGTTAAACAGTACCAGCTCTCAGCTTCCTCTCACATGAAAGGTTCTCTGTCCTTCATCATCTTCACCACTCTAGAATACCAGGTCTGAGCATGAAGATCTGACAAGTAGCTTTTCTAAAAGCACTGCAGAAGGTGGGCTTTGTCTTGGAACTCAACATCAGCCTCCTAGAAATCACTGCCCTGATGGATTCATTCTAAGTAAAGGCTAACAAAAAGTGAGATAAGGATTCAGACATACTCCCATCTGTTATTTGCTGTGGTACGGTAACTAAGGAGGTATCCACACTGCAGAGACAAAGCTAATTTAAGAGGCTTCTCCTCTTATCCCTGCTCATTTCTGCCACAATGATACAGTTCAGAGTTCCTTTCAGCTACGTCCAAGTGTGAGGTTACACTAAAACTGGACACGTAGAATGACTGGAGTGAAAAATGGCCTGCTACAGAGCAGGCGCATTTTTAATCAGCCATACTACGCTTAGCTATACCAACCCAACTGCACAAAAATCCAGATAAAAGCTGTCATTTTGATCTGACAGGACCCTAACAAAGCTTTACATGAATGACATAAATACTGACTCAGGACTCATTGCAATTATCTCAAAGTATTTACTGGCCTTCCCACACCTACCTGTGTCTCAGCAGCACTGATGGAGTGGTTTTTCTCTTTGTCTGCTTTAGCATTACGCTGATTTTCATCTGCTGCTTCTTCTGAGCTCTTTTTTGGCTGAGCCACCCCCTCTGGTGTCTGGCATTCACTTTCTTCAACTACTTGCTCTTCCCCTGTGGTCTTCTTCTTGGGCTCATCTTTGGGCTCTGCCAAGGTGTAGGACTTTTGTTTCTTAAGCCAGGGGGGAAGGAAACGAGAAAGGCCCTTGCTTTCAGATGAAGCTTTTTCCTTTTTCTGGCTACTTGGGCTGCTTGGGCTAGTTGGTGCTGGGACAGGGGAAGAATCTTGAGCTTCTTCAGAGGATGTTCCACTGGACTTTTGATTTTCTGGAGTCTTTGCTGCTTCTTCAGGCTTGTCCTTGGCTTTGTCTGGTCCCAGCTGCTCAGAATCTTTCTTTACTTCAGTCTCTGAGCCAACTTCCGTTGTCATTGTCACAATTTACACTAAAAGAAGCGACAAAAATAGTTTTGTTATGTAGCATCTGACTTTTACATTATTTATGCATTATATATGCAGTCATCTGCAGTAATAAATGCAATTTATGCACTATATATGCAGTCATCTGCAGTAATAACCTACAAGAGTTTCTAGCAAGAGTTTCTGAACTTTACAATATTTGCAGCAATTTGCAGTAATAATCTGCAAGATTTTCTAAATTAAACTTACTGAAGTTGAAGAAAGACTTATTTTTACATCTCAGCTCACATGTAAAACCACTAAACTAAAAGTAAACTAAGCAGTAAACTAAAACTGAATGCTCTGCAGATAAAGATTTTGACAGCAGTAGATCCACCAAGAGTTTCCTTCTCATTGATAAACGTTTAAGTGTGCTCACTAAAATGCATTTGGTTTATTATAAGCTACTCCTAATAATATCAGCCAAGATTACTCCATGAGTAATTTTAGTTCTCTTTCTACCAGGCTCCTTGGCTGACCCAGGAGCTCAAATTTCAGAACACCATCCACCTCCTTTAGTCTAACTGGTAGATAAAACTCACTTACTACTCAGTGACATGTTAATATAACACAATTTATACAGAAGGTATTTTTAAATCAAGACAGAGAGCATCCCTCCTTTTCACATTAAGAAATGCCAGCCAAGCTGAAGGTAATCTAGTTCATGCTTGATGCAGTTAAACTGCACACCACTTTAAACTGCATTTCAGGCCAACCAGAAACTAGTTTAGATCACAAGGCATCAGCATTTTGCTTCAAGGTTTTCCAAGCATGCTCGTTAAGTAGTCCAAACTAAAAGTTAAATTGAGTCTTTCCCAAGGAGAAAAGGANACTTGGGCTGCTTGGGCTAGTTGGTGCTGGGACAGGGGAAGAATCTTGAGCTTCTTCAGAGGATGTTCCACTGGACTTTTGATTTTCTGGAGTCTTTGCTGCTTCTTCAGGCTTGTCCTTGGCTTTGTCTGGTCCCAGCTGCTCAGAATCTTTCTTTACTTCAGTCTCTGAGCCAACTTCCGTTGTCATTGTCACAATTTACACTAAAAGAAGCGACAAAAATAGTTTTGTTATGTAGCATCTGACTTTTACATTATTTATGCATTATATATGCAGTCATCTGCAGTAATAAATGCAATTTATGCACTATATATGCAGTCATCTGCAGTAATAACCTACAAGAGTTTCTAGCAAGAGTTTCTGAACTTTACAATATTTGCAGCAATTTGCAGTAATAATCTGCAAGATTTTCTAAATTAAACTTACTGAAGTTGAAGAAAGACTTATTTTTACATCTCAGCTCACATGTAAAACCACTAAACTAAAAGTAAACTAAGCAGTAAACTAAAACTGAATGCTCTGCAGATAAAGATTTTGACAGCAGTAGATCCACCAAGAGTTTCCTTCTCATTGATAAACGTTTAAGTGTGCTCACTAAAATGCATTTGGTTTATTATAAGCTACTCCTAATAATATCAGCCAAGATTACTCCATGAGTAATTTTAGTTCTCTTTCTACCAGGCTCCTTGGCTGACCCAGGAGCTCAAATTTCAGAACACCATCCACCTCCTTTAGTCTAACTGGTAGATAAAACTCACTTACTACTCAGTGACATGTTAATATAACACAATTTATACAGAAGGTATTTTTAAATCAAGACAGAGAGCATCCCTCCTTTTCACATTAAGAAATGCCAGCCAAGCTGAAGGTAATCTAGTTCATGCTTGATGCAGTTAAACTGCACACCACTTTAAACTGCATTTCAGGCCAACCAGAAACTAGTTTAGATCACAAGGCATCAGCATTTTGCTTCAAGGTTTTCCAAGCATGCTCGTTAAGTAGTCCAAACTAAAAGTTAAATTGAGTCTTTCCCAAGGAGAAAAGGAAGGGGAAAAAAAAAATCAAAACATTAACAAAACCCATTAAAAGCACACTGAAAAACCCCACAAAACCCAGAAGCTAACAGACAGCCAAACATACAAGACATACAGCTTCTGACAAAAGAGATGGACAGCACTGAGCCACAGGAAAGAAACCTGAGGGTTAAGTTAGCAAGAAGCTTAGACTCAGGAGCCTTAAACTATCTACAGGCAAATTCATATCAAGAGCCAAGATCCCAGATAGCCAAGGCCCCCAGAGAGCCAAGGGCCCCAGAGAGCCAAGGCCCCAGAGAGCGAAGGTCCCCAGAGAGACAAGGTCCCCAGAGAGACAAGGCCCCAGAGCGACAATCCCCCCAGAGAGACAAGGCCCCCAGCGCCAACGCCCCCAGAGAGCCAAGGCCCCAGAGAGCGAAGGTCCCCAGAGAGACAAGGTCCCCAGAGAGACAAGGCCCCAGAGCGACAATCCCCCCAGAGAGACAAGGCCCCCAGCGCCAACGCCCCCAGAGAGCCAAGGCCCCAGAGAGCGAAGGTCCCCAGAGAGACAAGGTCCCCAGAGAGACAAGGCCCCAGAGAGCCAAGGCCCCCAGAGAGCCAAGGTCCCCAGAGAGCCGAGGCCCCAGAGAAACCCAAGGCCCCCAGAGAGCAAAGGCCTCCAGAGAGCCAAGGTCCCAGAGAGACAAGGCCCCCAGAGAGACAAGGCCCCCAGAGAGCCAAGGCCCCAGAGAGCCGAGGCCCGATCTGGAAACTCAATGTAACTGTTGTGTTTCTTTGTTCATTAGCTGAAACTTCAACATCAAACCCAAAACCCTCCCCAGTGGGGAAACTGAAAGTTAGGATCTTTACAGCAACCCTAGAGACTCGTGAATCATTTCCAAATGAAATATCACAGTCCTGCAGCCAGTTTTTCATTTCAAGTTTTAATATTAATACTAAAGCTCTTTAGTGGTGAAATACTGATACTCATGCAACTTAGTTAGCTGCCTGGAAGGCAGGTTTCCATCAGACTGGCTGCTGAGATGGAAGAACTACAGGCACACATTAGCATCCTAGTTTTGAAGTGACATTTGGGTGTCACTTGCATACCTCACACTGAATTGTTGCTGTACAATCACAAGTATCAATGTCAGATCAACCTCTTCATATGTTCAATACCTTCATCAATGCTATAGACAAGAGACTGAGGGCACCCTCAGTAGGTTTGCTGATGATACTACACTGAGTGTTGTGGTTTGTAAGTCTGAAGGACAGGATGGAAGCCACCCAGAGGCACCTGGGCAGGCTGAAGAGCTGGGCTCAGAAGAACCTTATGAGCCTCAGTAAGGTGAAGTGCAGGTCCAACTGCACCTGGGTTGGGGCAATCCTTACTATCAATCCAGGCTGGGGGATGAGGAGATGAGAGCAGCCCTGCACTGAGGGACTTGTGGGTGCTGGTGGGGGCGAAGCTGGGCAGGAGGCAGCAATGGGCACTGGCAGCACAGAAGGCCAAGGGCAGCCTGGGCTGCATCCAAAGCAGCATGGGCAGAGATGGAGAGAGGGGATCCTGCCCTTCTGCTCTGCTCTAGGGGGGCCTCACCTGCAAGGCCGGGTCCAGCTATGGGACACCAGCAGAAGAGACATGGACCTGATAGAAAGGGTCCAGAGGAGGTCACAAAGATGATCAGAGGGCTGGAGAACCTCTCGTATAAAGACAGGCTGAAAAAAATGAGGGTGTTCAGTCTGGAGAAGAGAAGGCTCCAGACATGCAGACCGAGTCACCAGGTTATCTGGAAATGGCTTTTTGTCAGCTCCAATTGAGCACTGACAGGGGAAGGCCTTGTAAGAAAATGGAAGTGGGAAGCAGAAAGCACTTGTCTCCAAAGTGAGATTGAGAAGAAATAAACCAAGTTAGGTTGAAAATTTACAGTTCTAGACCTCAATTGCATCTGAGCAGACAAAGGAAGAAAAGCAGTCTTGAGGAGAAGGGATTTGAGGGTGTTGAAAAACTCATCATGAAGCCCAGCAGGCAGCTGTGTGCTGGCTGCAGCCAGAGCAGGGAGAGCAGCAGCACAGGGAGGGGATTCTGCCCCTCTGCTCTGCTCTGCTCTGATCAGACCTCACCTGCAGCACTGCCTCCAGCTCTAGGGAACCCAGCACAAGGAGGACCTGGAGCTGCTGGAGAGGCTCCAGAGGAGGCCATGAATCAGAGGGCTGCAGAATTTCTGCTGTGGGGACAAGCTGGCAGAACTGGGGCTGTGCAGCCTGGAGAAGGCTCCAGGCAGACCTCAGAGCAGCCTTCCAGTACCTGAAGGGGCTCCAGGAGAGCTGAGGAGGGACTTCACAGTATCACAGTACCAGCAAGGTTGGAAGAGACCTCAAAGATCATCAAGTCCAACCCATTACCACAGACCTCCAGACTAGACCATGGCACCAAGTGCCACGTCCAAACCTGCCTTGAACACCTCCAGGGACGGTGACTCCACCACCTCCCTGGGCAGCCCATTCCAGTGGGGAATGACTCTCTCAGTGAAGAACTTTCTCCTCACCTCCAGCCTAAACTTCCCCTGGCACAGCTTGAGACTGTGTCCTCTTGTTCTGGTGCTGGTTGCCTGAGAGAA
>WBNM01019691.1:0-111485 GCA_013399055.1 Ramphastos sulfuratus
ACATATCCTATCATCTGGATAAAGCAAGATCTATGTCCAGTGCTCAGAAGGGAAAATTAAATTGGCCTTGCCATTGATGATAGAAGTCTTTACTTAACCAGTGCATGAGCAGCAGCTGTGTGAGGCTGCCCTGCGCCAGGCTGGAAGGAGCAGGTTTGCTCTGCTCAGGATTCCAGTGAAGCAGCACTGCAGGTGTGGCTGTGGCTGCACACCCACACAGACAGAGCAGGCTTTAGGGAGGGGTTCTGCTGAAATGGTGAAGGTAAACCATACAGGGTAAAGAACACCTAAAGCCTTTAGATTCCTTCATAGATGCTCCCATTCATCAGCCAGCCTTAATTCACAAAAGGTGTCATGAACAGGTATCACTCTAAGAGCAAGTGGCAGTAGTTACACAGCAATGAACGATGTTTTGATTTGCCTGTGGAAGTTGCTCTCTCAGTGCATGTGTTCATTGAGCTAGTTATAGCTATTCCTGGAGGAGAGCAGACAAAACCTCATTCTAGATCAATTTCTGTTCCAAAAGACCCCAAATGACGACAGAGAGCACTTTCTTCTGTTAGCATGGGGGGGGGGGGGGGAAAAAAATCCCCTAGGGTCCCCTGCCCCAAAAAAAACCCCCCCAAAGAAGCCNTGACTCAAAAAAAAACCCCACAATGAAGCCTTGAAAGGCAACTCTGTCAAAGCTTAAAGGTGTGGTTTGATAAGAGAACTACTCCCCAAGGACCTCATCATTGAAAGAGTGTTGCTGTGCTCCAGATACAACACAAACACCACAGAGCAGCAGGGCTCCTTCAGCCTTCCCTCCTCATCATGGGGAGATGCCCAAGTCTCTCCCAGACAATTTCAAGCTACATCCACATCCAAGGGGACATTCCCACACCCAGACTCGGCTCAGCCACCCAGGGTGAGCCTGTTTTTTGCTGATAGCCAGAGACCAAAGGAATGCCAGCAGCACCAAAACGCATGGAGGAGCCCAACCCAGATCAAACTGGGTAAACTGGGAAATGCACGACTGAGATTTTGCATCCCACACCGCCTCCGGGAATGCTCCAGCTCCCCGCATCACCCCACGCGTGCTCCGCAAAGGGACAAACGGCAAGAGGTGCCGACACCCGCCGGGGCAGTCAGCGAGCACCGACCCGCGCCGTGCAGAGCCTGACCGACACCCCGAGGCCAGGGACCGGCACTACCAGGGCGAGCGGCGTGCAAGGAGCGGCCACGGAAGTGCCGGGAACCCCAGCGACTTGCGATCGGAGCGATACGGACCAAGCCCCGCGACACCTGCGCGGTTTGCGCTGCCCATGGATGCCCCGGCAGCCTGCCCCGGCAGCCTCCCCCGGCCCCAAGCCGCGGGCGATCCCCGTGCAGGACGACCGGGCCGAGCCCCCGCACAGACACGCGGCTTCCCCTCCCGGTTCCGTCCCAATCCGTGGCGGGAGCCTGCCTAGCCCCACTCTCACCTCGGCGGAACCGACCGCCCTTGGACATCGCCGCCGTTCGTCCCGGCACACGAACCGCCCCCGGGAACCGCCCCCGTCCCCGCCCCGGCGGCAGCTCGGGGCGCATCCCTCGCGCGGCCGGTCCCGTCGCTCCGAGCTCTGCGGACTGACGGCCCTGGGTGACCGCCGCGGGGGCAAGAGGAAACGAAGGCGCTTGCTCGGACTGCCACTGCGCCGACCCCATGCACAACGCGGCTGTCGCCTGTGGCCCCTGTTCAGCCCAGCTCCGATCTCTGGCCATGCGGCAACGTCACCGCGACCGCCACGGCCCTGCCAAGCTCCCGCCGGCACCGCGCATCCGCACCGAGCAGCAGCGGGGCACCACCGCGGGACCACGACACCTCCGTCCCTGCCCAAACCCCCGTCCAGCACACGGCAGCTCCTACCTGGGCTGCACCTGCCAACCTCCTGAAGGAACGCACGGGTGTGGGAGCCGAAGGGCAGCTGCACCACGAGCCGGTCATCTCCTGAATGGATCTGGACAGTGATGTCAGAGCCTAGGGACACCGGGAGAAGAGCTGCTGTGGGTGGTGCCCTGGGAACCCGGCACCTGCTGCACTCCATGCAGCGGTGCATGAACGCAACTTCGGCTGCAGGTCCCCCCTGTGCCTCCTTACCCTGGTCCTTCCCCACGTTTCACATCAGATTGCCATGCAGAGATATAAAAATCAGTGTTTGTAATAATTTGGATTCTGCACACTCAGTGACAATAATTAATCTTCCAGGAGCAGTTTTAATAGCATCTGGGAAAGCCCTTCCCATGGCTGCACTGGGTTGACAATCCTCCTTAGCATGAGCTGAGTTGTGACACACAGCACAAACTCTCTGACAAAGCACGACAAGACCCCCCCAGTCACTAGAGCCTTTCCCCACCTCACTGAGCATGGCTGGTGCAGGGCACCTGGAACAGGGCTTAAAGCAGTCACAGACTCACCAATGACAGGAAGGTCACTGTCGAGCACAACTGCAAAGGCAAAACAAAGTCTGGTTACAAAGCCAGGTGCAGGCTAGGAGAATGTGCTGCTGCTTCAAGGGCTGCAAGCTCAGGAAGCACCTCAAGCCCCACAAGCTCCTTGTAGAGATAGACAGTGGCAGTACCACCTGTGGGGAAGGAGGCCACAGCCAGTGCTGGGAGGACACTGGGCTCTGGGCTGCAGACCAGGTAATCTAGCCAGGCTGTGTGATACCAGCATCACCAGGGATTACAAAGCGAAGAAATGTGAAGGTTGAGTAGATCCTGGGTCTCAGCAAGAACACCAAAATATGAAGTCCAAACCCCTTCATCCCCTTTGGAGGTGATCACTAAGCCATCAAAGCATTAGTACCTTCTTGCACTGTAAACCCTTCCATGATGGGGATGACTTTCTCCAGGCAGACATCTTCAGCCGTGATGGCCATCCGCCGGTGGGTGTACACATGGATCCTGCAAGCATGCAGCAGACATGGAACCAACACCTCCTCGACGCTGGCATCTCTGCAGCTGTGGGCAGACTCATCCCACCCAGCAGTGCTTGCCAGCACAGCCTCATGCAAACCCTAGAGCAGCTTGACGTGCCCACCACTGCCCATGCCATCACTGAAATGCAAGTGTATTTACACCACTGGCAAAACCCACCAGACCAAAACCTCGAGGGCCTGGGCTTTGTCCCAGCCCACCCATCACATATAGGAGGAGGCAAAATGCCGCAGCACCACCCCAGGGATTCCTGCCCAGAGGAATGTCTTTGGGACAGGAAGGGGTTTTCAGATGGTTTCCGAGGCCTGTAGAAGACCAGCAGAGCTCCTGGCTTCTCCATGGATGCTCCCCACGGGCCCCCCTGCCCTCCCAGCCGCGGAGCTCTCCCAGCCGCGGACTGAGTCCCAGCACCCACGCGTGCTGCCCGCCGCTCTGCACCAGCCCCAGCAGCCGGCTCTCCACGCTGTCCCCGGCAGCCAGGACGCCCTGCACGGCCTGCAGCGCGGGTCAAGGAAGGACTGGGAGAGACGGAGCCCGCGGGGCCGCCGCGAGAGGGTGAGACGGGAGAGAAAGGAAGCCGGGACAGAAAGGAAGCCGGGACGGAGGCGAGAGAAGGGAGCTCGGCGAGAGGGGAAGGGAGGGAGCCGGCCAGGAGGAGTGCGGAGGGAGCCCGGCGAGAGGGGCAGGGAGGGATCCGGGCTTCCCCCGCCGCGCAAGCCACGGCCGCAGCAAAGGATACGATCCGGCACGTCGCGCCCTCGGCCAGGGTCTCCTGGATGGCGACCGACTGGTCCATTCCCTGTACCGGGGACAGCGGATGCCGCTCCCCGGGAGTTGACAGCGGCGCCCCCGGCCCGGCCGCTCGGCGCGGCTGTCGTGACGCGTCGTGCCCGGCCCCGCCCCGCCCCGTTCGGCCCCGCTTGGCCCTGCTCGGCCGGGGCCTCCCCCGCGGCGCTTCCCTCTACCTCGGCCCCGCTGCTGCCGGCCTGCCGTGGCGCTACCTCAGGCCTTGGCTCCGGGATCGGCCGCAGGCGAGGTCCGAGGTTCCGGACGCTGAATGAAACGGCTGGGCCGCGACAATAACGGCGCGGGCCCGGGAACGGTCAGAGCCCTGCACAACGCGGCCAGAACCGGGCCCGATCCCCGCCCTTGGCTCACAACCACCCGCATGCCACGCATCCTCCTGGCGGGGTGCAGGGAACGGAACCGGCGGAGCTAGCGGAGACCGGCCGGGAGCCTCCCTCAGAGCAATCCTGGCAGGATGGGGAAAGGAGGGGAGGAGACGCTAGAGTAAGCGGGAAGCTGGGGAGGTTCATTCCCGGTACACCGGGAAAGGTCCTTCTCAGCAGCACCTGGAGTGACCTCGGTGGAATTCCGGGAGTGACCTTGCAGAATGAGTCCGCGGGTGCCAGAACGTGTCCCCAGGCTTTTCTGTGGTAGAGGTGGGAGAGCTTGGCCCAAGTCAGCGCTTTTCCATGGATGCAGAAGTAGCAGCCAAGATCTAGAGATTAGGGGAAACCGAACAAGCCCTGCTGAAGTGCCTGCCTGCCTGCCTGCGTCCCAGCGGCACAGGCTGGACCCTGCAAAGAGGAAACAAAAGAACTGAGATGTCTGCTGCAAACACTGAACCTCTATTCGTAGCAGAAATGCAGTGCTGGATGACGTTCCTGAGATAGAACACCTCTGAGTCTCACCCTGGTGGCACTGGCTGTGGACATGCTGACTCAAAAGACTCACAGAACGTTAGAATGGTAAGGTTGGAAGAGACCTCAAAGATATCTAGTTCCAACCCCCTGCCATAGGCAGGGACACCTCCCACTAGTACAGGTCATTCAAGGTCTTGTCCAACCTGGCCTTGAACACCTCCAGGGAGGGAGCAGCCACAACCTCCCTGGGCAACCTGTGCCAGTGTCTCACCACCCTCACTGCAAAACACTTCCTCCTAACATCCAGTTTCAATCTCCCCTCTGCCAGTTCAAACCCATTGCCCCTTGTCCTGTCATTGCAAAACTTTGTAAATAATCCCTCCCCAGCCTTCTGTAGGCCCCTTCAGATACTGGAAGTCTACTATAAGGTCTCCTGGAAGCCTTCTCTTCTCCAGGCTGAAGAGCCCCCAATCTCATAGCCTGGAACTCATCCCAGTTCCTGTGCTGCAGTTTGATGCAGAGCAGCTGTGGCCAAGGCTGCCCTGCACTGTGGAAGGGGAACCACTGTTTCTGTGAGTTTTGTCCCATCCATCCCACACCTGCCTAGGGCTGCTGAGTAAGGCCTTTCTGTGGGCTGAGGCACAGGGGACTGCAGGTGTCCAGTGCCTCGAACCAGTGCCCCTCAGCTCACCCTCCCCATCAGCATGTTCAACCACTCTCAAAACACCTGGCACTGACACACAGATTTGTTTATTTTTTCAGTATTTTATTGAAAGAGAAAAGGGGCAGAGGGCAGTAGAGCATTTGCATGATGGACACCATGGAGGGGGAGGCACCTGCAGAGGGGGAGCAGCAGCCATCTGCAGCTGGGCCACCCTTGTTCTTGGGACAGGGATGTAACTGGGGGCATTCAGTAGCAGCCTTGGCTGAAGTCAGAGGGCAGCAGGGATGCAGCAAGTGCTGTGGAGCTCTGCTGCAGAAGGGCAGGCTGTGGAGCACCTGGATGGCTGCTTACCCCCAGAGGGAAGTGGAGACCCTATAGTTCAGAACAACAACCACCCCAAATGCCATGAGCTTCAGGAGTGGGGCCAGAATGACCTGTCCAGCCCTGTTGACGTGAACTTTGCCATCCAGTTTCAGACAGCTAGCCTTCAGGGTAGCTGGGCAGCACTCCTGGAAACAGGCAGCCTTCATGCCACTGGCACAGACTGGTTTGGCAGCCTTGCAGGCTTTGCTGCATCCTGCCACGTAATTCAAGCTTGTCTTTTTCATCTGGAAGGAGGAGTGAGGCATTAGCCTAAGGGTCCTGCCAAGCTTTTGGTATTCACATTACAAGAACCACACAGGCTCCTGGACATAGCCCAGCTCCTGGGCTGTCCTGTTCCTTAGCCCCATAGCTCCATAGTCCCGTAGCCCCTTAGTCCCATACCTCACAGAAGTCCTGCCCAACAATGCATCTAGCAACAGTCTTCTTGCCTTTGAAACATCCATCCCCATGACAGGAGAATGCTGCACATATCTTCCCCTGCAAGAGAGGACCAGAGGAGAGTGGAGAGCAAGGCTCCCAGGACAAGAACTGAGCTCCTTTCCCAAGGGCTCCTTTCCAACCCTGCTCTGTTCTGCAGTCTTTGGCCAGTGCTGTCTGAGGCGTTTCAGATACAGAGCTAAAAGACTAACAGCACCTTGTCTGAAATGGCAGGAACCTTTAGTGAAGCAGCAGCATATCAGGCAAGTTTCAAGCCTCCTTTTCCTTCCTCTTAACAGGCCTCTGCAAAGATAAGCACCTTCCTCTCCATGGAGGCTCAAAAGAAAGGCTGCAGTGCCTGGCTGACCCTCAGATCCTCCCTGCAGCTGTGAGGAAGGCTGCCCTGTAAGGAAGGCTCCCACCCATCCAGCTTGGACCAAGATTTGGGAGCAGGCTTGTTTGTCAGAAAACATTACAGACTCTCCTTTCAAAGCCTATTAAGGATTTGTTCCCCTTCCAGGGGCATCTTTTGACCCTGTAAAGAAGGCACAAGAGGGACCTTTCTCTCTCCCACCGCTCAGCAGCCCCAGGAGCAGGTACCTACATTTCGGGGGGGAGCTCGGGTGGTTGTGGTGGTTGTAGGTGGCACAGTGGTGGATGGCAGGTCACCTGCAGACACACAAGGAACCCTGTGAGGCTGTGCCCAGCCTGCACAGAGCCCTCCACGGTCACACACGGGACAGATTCACCAGCACAGCTCAGCATGAGCCGACAGGTGCTGGGCCACCCTATCCCCTCACCCAGCTCTGCAGGACAGAGCGAGCCCCCTGGCAGAGCAGCCACAGCCAGCCCTCTGCCATGGGTTTTGCCCACCCATCTCCCTCCTGTGCAGGGGATTGACCTCATCCCCATGGACAGTTACCATAGGCGCTGGCATTGAGCCGCAGGCAGAGAGAGGTGGCACAGCAGTCCAGGGCACAGTGCTGCCTGCTCCTGCTGCTGTTGCTGCTGCACATCTCCTCACTGCACCTGCTGCTGCACCTGGCCGTGTAGTTTGTGCTGGAGAAACGGTAAAGCTGCAACGGCAGAGCCAAGGGAAACAATGCTGGGAGTGTAAAGAGGTTCCAAAGGAGAGAAGTAACTGTCAGAGAAGGGACACAGAAGACTGGCACAGACCTAATCAAGTGCTGTGGATTCCTGACAGAGGGAAAGCAGATTCACTGCAGCCCCCTGCACCCCTGTCTCAGCCAGCTCCATACCTCACAGTGAGTCTCATTATGGCAGGTCAGGGTCTCATTGATGTGGGCTTCACTCTGGTAACACCTCTCCCCAGAGCACTGGAAACTCTGGCAGGTGAGCTGCAGGGAGAACACACCAAGTTGTCACCATGCAGCAAAACCTCCTCACGTCTCACAGTGGTGCTGTCTCCAGTTATCACCTCGCTGTCTGGAGGGGCTGCCTCTGCACACCCACCCACCATGCCCCCTTCCACCTCAGGAGATGTCCTCATGGAACTCCTGACTCAGCTGAGCACAGCTGAGCTAGAGACCTTGTCCATGGGGTTGGAACAGCCCAATGGCTCCCTCTCCATTCCTTTCCTTTTCTTACCAGTGTTTCTTCTGTACCATTCACAGAGATGTTGGTGGCCACTGAGATGTTGCTGGCAGTAGCCACTGAGGGGTTGCTGGTGGCCTCTAAGGCCTTGGTGGTGGTAGCCACAGAGGTCTTGTTGGCAGCAGCCACTGAGGCCTTGTTGGTGGTGGCCACCAAGGCACTACTGGTAGCCTCTGAGGTTTTGGTGGTGGTAGCCACAGAGGTCTTGGTGGTAGTAGCCACTGAGGCCTTGTTGGTAGTGGCCACCAAGGCACTACTGGTAGCCTCTGAGGTTTTGGTGGTGGTAGCCACAGAGGTCTTGGTGGTAGTAGCCACTGAGGCCTTGTTGGTAGTGGCCACCAAGGCACTACTGGTAGCCTCTGAGGTTTTGGTGGTGGTAGCCACAGAGGTCTTGTTGGAGGCAGCCACTGGTGCCTTGCTGCTGGCAGCCACTGAGGTGCTGGCAACTGCATTGTGCTCTGGAATACACAAAATTCCCCTTTAAGTGAAGGAAACACCAACCTCACATTCAGCAAGTTCTGCATCCCTTCCTGAGCCACAGCTGGGTTCAGAGGGACCTGCAGGAAGCATCAGTCACACTGTGGCTGGCACTTGGCTGGCAGTCAGTGGCAGGATGTCCCAAACAAGGTCTGTTTGCAGGCAGGGACCAGACAGCCCAACAAGCAGGTCAGAGACATCAGGCCACCACAGCATGTTAAAACAGCTTCTCCCACCCCCCTTCCAGCTATGCTGTATCTGAAGAACAGGCTTTTCTGAGGACAAAACCTTAAAAAAAGGTTCCTCAGTGCAATTCCATCCCACAGAATGCACCCAGGAGAGGACAGTGACAAATTCCCCACTGCACCATGCTGCTTTTGCCCTGCTCTCCACAGGACCCCCTGGTTTCCCTTGGAATGCAGAGCTCACCTGCTGTGGCCAGAGGGTCCTGGATGCAGAGGTGCAGAGCCAAGATGCAGAGCAGCAAGCCTAGAATGGAGTGGGGATGACTGAGATCACCAAGTCTGCTGTCTGCTTTACCAACAGCCTGAAAAGCCACCCCAGTGGCACAGGCAGCTCACCCTCAAAGCACCAATCCCACCAGCATCCCTGGAGCAGAGTGGTGGCCAGATCCTCTCAGGGAGGTTGCAGGGAGTCTCCCAGACACATCTAGGGACAGGGGCCCACACAGGCTGCAGGAGAGCAGCCCTGCTGCAGAAAGACCCCCAACAACCTGCTCAGAGCCCCAAGGACCAGTGGCCATCCCCACCCCAGAGAGCCTCCGAAAGCTAAGGCAGGGATGGACATCCTGGGCATGATGGCACAGGCACTGCTCTCCATGGTGCAGCAGAGCCTGCCTTACCTCGAACAGGGGCTGCCAGCTGTTGGTGACCTGCCATCTTCATCCAGCAGCAACTGCACCCTGGACCTGGCAGAAAGAGACATGGGCAGAACTGGGCAGCAGGAGGGGACAACCTGGTGGTTGCTGCCACAGGCACCACAGCACTGCCTGGCACACAGCTTGGGAGCAGGTGGCAGAAACAACCTCAGGACAAATTGCAAAAAAGACTTTCCCTGCTGAGGCTTAAGAAACATTTCTCCTAGGAAACTGCAACCTTTATTCTGGCCACCGTGGGACAGCAGGGAAACCCAGGGTGTTCAGTACTTGGGTTTTGGTCTCTGCAGTGGCAGGACATACCACGTCCATGACCAGTGGCAGGTCCAGGCCATCTCAACAGGCTCTCAACCCAGAAGTCATCTAACAAGTCAATAACCAGGTAATCTAGCACCCTTGTCACTGTGCTTCCCTGGACTTTAGGGAGCAACAGCCAGGTCCTTTCCATCACAACAGCAGCAGCAGGTGACTGACCAAGTGCAAAAGGGGCCTGAGAGCTGCCTACCCTAAGCTGAGCCTGCTGAGGCACCAGCATGGTACTGCCAGCTTCAGAGCCCAGCAGTGCTGAGTGTCCGCTCCTGAGAGCAGGGTGCCTCTCCCCAGCAGTTCAGCCCAACACAATCTCTAGCTCCAGCTCTGGTGCCAGCAGCTTTGGAGGCAGCCCCAGGAGGCCCAATTGCTGCTTCTTAAGAGACTCCAGAACCACTGATGCTGCCACAGCCACTAACAGGCCCCAGGGGCACAGAGCAAGAGGCCTCTGGGAGCCCCACGCTGCCGCTGGTGTGGTTACCCCTCCAGTGTGTGTGGAGCTGTGGCAGCTGCACAGTGGCAGGGTCATTATAGGTGACCCTTGGCACCACATAGCTGCTTGCTGGTGCTGTTACAAATGGAGATGTGACCCACCAGCAGCAGCACCCATCACAATCAGACCCAAGCCTACCAGCCTTCACAGCTCAGGGCATCCTGCACAGCAGCTCTTGCTGTGGATGGACAAATTCTGGCATGAAAAGAGCTCATTTCCAGAGATGCTGACAAAACAGGGCCTCAGGACCTGGCCAACGGCAAAACACAGCCCTGCTAGATCTGACACACAGCTCGTGTGGAACAGGAACATTTAGAGCCCCCAGCTTTCCCTAGCTAGAAGTGGAATTGCTCTGGATCACGAAGAGCCATTGCACTGCTAACACTCAAATATTTGTTAGCTCACAATACACACCTGTGTCCTTCCCACCTGCCCATCACTGTCTCTGCCCTCCCTGCCAGCCCAGGGCAGCTGCACCTCCAAGGGCTGTAACCCTCCCCTCTCATCCCATAACCAAGTGCCAGTGAGCACTCCCCAAGGACCAGAGGGGCTGAAGCTTGTATAGACACCACTGAAGCCGTTCAGACAACTCAGCCTGGCATCTCTTTCACCTTCCAAACCAAAGCAGCCACCACCCAGAGCAGTTCGGACAATGGTGCTGAGCAGGGTACCACTCCCACACAGCCCAGCTCCAGGGCTGGCTGGAAGCAAACCCCCACCAGACACAGCCCTGTCCCAAGGAGAACATTCCCAGAGCACAGCACTGACTCACTCTTTCTGCTCCCGGAAGCCTGAGCTGCTGCCAGTTGTGGAGTTGAGCAGACAGTAACTGTGGTACCAGCCCCACCGACCTGAGCCCTGAGGCCAGCAACCAGCCCCACCCCTGCCAACCACCAACTGCGCAAAACCAGCACCCAGGGGAAGCGTTTGTCACCTGCTGCTTTCTGGAGATGCAAACAGCCCTGCTGTGGAGGTAGAGATGTCACACAGCTTCATGTCAAAAGGGTCAGGTTGGTTTGTGACAGCATAAACTGCATACCAATCCTTTAGAAGACACCATAACCAAACCTCCTCCTTCCAGCACAGAAAGAGACAAAGCTGCTCAGCACTTCCTAAATTAAAATCAGTTTATTTTTCAAGGTGAGTTTGTTTGGGTTTTTTTTTAATATAAAATAACCTCACAAGTCTGCTTTTTCACAAGGGGGTCACTAGAAATCGACTCTATAAAGTATCCTTGAAATCTATACTCATGCACATACAAAACCCAGAAACTGAAGAAGAAAAGTCAGAGCTGCTGGCACGTCTGCTTTTCAGGGATGAAATCCTTCCCTTGGGAGACACTAGAGCAGCCCTTGGCGTTTCAGGTCTTCATAGGTCTTTTTATTCACCACATTCCCACTGGAATCCTCATATTCCTCCTAAAACAGAATGAAGTTTAGAGACACCTGGACACAGCTGACTCAGGTTGTCCTACAGCATTTGCATTTCAGCTCCAGCAGCACTGCCTAACAACATCCACTCTGCCAAGAACCTCTGCACTCAAAATGCTGTGATCTACCCATTAGAGTAGCTTACTCAGAGCCAGGACATCCACAGCTGCCCCACAGGGTGCATGCAGCCCCCACAGCTGCCCTACACACTGCTGAGCAATGGTTAGAGGCAGAAGTTCAAGAGAAGGTATTGGTGTGAGCATCCTGCTCCCCACAGCTCCTTTTCCTTCTCTCGCACACAAGATGACATCAGTGCTGTAAAGCAGCCTATGGGAAGATCCTTACACAAGGGCTCATCTGTCCCATCAGAGCTGCTTTCCAGCACTGCACAAGAAGTGCTTTTCTCACACCACCACAAGCAGGAGCTGTGCAATCCTCAGCACAGGTTCCTGACATCCCTTCAGTACTGGGGGTTCCCTCAGGAATTCTCATGACAGAGCCAGAGAGTTCATGTGGTCAGGGGGACTGCCATGCAGACAAGACTAGGGACCGCCTAGTGCTCTGGAAAGTCTCACCTCTGTATCTGGCTGCCATCTCTCTGAAGCCTTCTGCTGTTTCAGCTTTGCCCACACTGCAAGTACAAAAGTCACACAGGATCTGATGCTGTTTAGCAGTTTTCAAACTAGTCACAGATGGGATTTATTTCTTTTTAAACCCCATTACTTAGCAGCTCAGGAACACATCTGGCACCCATTGTGAATTACATCTGGCACCCATTGTGAATTCACCATTCCTCTGCATGCTTTACTGAAAGGCACAGTCCCAGCAAACATATTCCTGCATGTGTCCCACAAAGACAGCCACTCTCATTCCTTAGAAGGAGCTGGGAGCTCCTTGGACCATCCCACATGCACCATGTGTTTCACCCTCTTTCCCCAAACTACTCTCTGGTTATAGTGCAAGACAAATTTCTCTTGAGAGCCAATACAAGGCTTCTTATGGCACCTTCCCTGTTCTGCCATCATCACTTACGTGAGACTGCATCCTCAATCTGGGTGACATTGGCAAAGTGGGCTGTGTTGGGAATGCCCAAGCACCTCATGCCATGAGCGTGCCGCCACTCCTGGGAAGAGAGAGGCAAGAGGTCAGAGCACGAGGGGAGTGCCCTGGCTAAAGAGACTTCAACATCTGGACAGAGGAAAACAAATCCTATCACAACATCCATCCTAAGAACCACTGCAAAAATATTTTGTGTGTATTTCAGACAGTCACAACATGCTGGCAGTCAACAGGCATCTGCACCCATCAGACCTGGATACTGGAATTGGTGTTCAAACAAGAAGGGATCATACAGAAAGTGGCAGAAGAGATCTGGGCCTGCCCTGTCATCATGTCCAGCTCCCACCCCAGTGCCCTGCAGCACAGCTCAGAGCCACAGCTCACAGTATCACAGCATCACCAAGGTTGGAAGAGACCTCAAAGATCATCAAGTCCAACCCGTTACCACAGACCTCAAGACTAGACCATGAGGTGTCCCTCGGGCACCCAGTGATTGACTGGGGATAAAGATTCTGTGAGCATCCAATGACGGTTTGTAGCAAAACCTTACTCACTGCAAAGTGACGCTGGAAGGCCTTGGGCCCTCTGTAGGTGTAGTTACCACAGATCTCACAGTTGTAGTTGATGTTCAAGCCATGCAGTTTGTACAACCAGTACGGGATGGGCTGACGAGCAAAGAGAAACACGAGTCAGGCTGAATGGTGGGGTCAGGGACAGCTCCCACTGCTCCACACCTGACAATCACCCTTACCTTGCCATCCCAGCCAAGAGGCAGATTTTTAGGATTATAAATGATTTCATTTTCTTCATCTTCACTCTCACTCTCACTTATCTGCTCTTCCTCCTCCTCCTCCCTCTCTTCCCCTGTCCGCGCTTGCTTACGCTGCACGTTCTCGTGGGTGAGGTGTCTCTGCTCCTGGAGTCAGAAGGAATTGTTCACATGACATGTCAGGGACAAACTCTCATTTTACTTAGTTAACAACTTAAGTTTTTAGTGTGACATTTCCTGCTTCCACAGACTGAAAGCCCTGTGCTACCATCAGCACCTCCGAGGTGACATAACAGCAACAGCTAAAAGCAAACACCCCAAACACAGGCAAGGACTTAAAGCAAGTGTCAAGGTAAAGCAAGGCAAGGTTTGCAATGCCCTGTGGCAAGCATAAACCAGAAATGATCTACATGGATCACCAGATCTGAAGAAAAAAAAAAAATCAAACCAAAACCAGGACAAGCCAAAAGGGAACATGCACATGAAAGTACTGAGTAAAGGTCTGCATGACCTTTCAGCCACTATTTGACAGCTCTGCTCAAAGACCAAATACAATCCTTACCCCAAGCACTTCCACATATTCATAAATCTGAGCTTCCAGGAATGCAAGATCTTTATTTCTTTCGGTGTCTCTGGAAATAGATAAAGCAACTTCATTTAGTCCATTCCCAAATTGCAACCATCCTGTGCACTCTGACGACAAGTGTGAGGAGTGTACAGCAAGAAAACAGAAACAGTGTCCAATTGCTCCTGCAAACTGAACAGGAGCCCAGCTCTGGGATCTTCCACCTGCTTCAAGACTATTTGCTCCAACACAAAAGGCTTCTAATACTCAAAGAGTCTCTGTCAGAACTGCACGAGAACTACATATACAGGACACTTCTCAACCAAATGAGAACAGCACCAACCTCAGAATGGCCTTTAGGAGCTCACCTTTTGCTGCCTTTTGTCTTTGGGTTCTTAGCGAACAAGGACGCGTCGAGTGCTTCCAAGGATTTGCCTTTAGTGCTGAAAAGCCTCTGAGCACGCTCTTCCAGAGTCCTGTGGAGAAGAGGCAAGTAGATGAGTCCAAACCAGAGTGTTACACCTCCCAAGAGCTCTCTGAATTCATAGAATCATAGAATGGTAAGGTTGGAAGGGACCTCAAAGATCATCCAGTCCCAACCCCCTGCCATAGGCAGGGACACCTCCCACTAGCACAGGACACTCCAGGCCTCGTCCAACCTGGCCTTGAACCCCTCCAGGGAGGGAACAGCCACAACCTCCCTGGGCAACCTGTTCCAGTGCCTCACCACTCTCACTGGAAAGAACTTCCTCCTAATTCATGCCACAAGACCTTGAGAACTTAAAAGGAACTGTAAGAAGATGGCATCTTACCCGCCACATTTTAGTCCCAGGGCCAGCAAAGCTGATTTTAACCTGTCCAGTCCCAGGGAGGCCAATTCCTGTTCAATTAAAGCAAATCACAATGAGGGAGGAGCTATGAAATAAATACAATATAGATGTATATCCTCTTTAACTCATTAGAAATGGTGAATAGCATTAAATAAGGTTTGTCAAGGTTGCACCACTCCTTGCTGAAAAATAAACAATGGGGGGAAATCAAGTCATCAGCAGAATCAGTTTTATCTGAGCACAGAGCCAGAGACAAAAGCACAGCAAATAAGGTTATTGAAAGAAACAAAATTAAGCTCCTAGCTGCTGACACTCAGCACTGAGAGTAGAGCACCGAGAGCATTACCTCCCAAGAGGAAAACGCTGAGAGGTCCAGGTGGGCTCCAGCATGAGTGAGTGCACTGCTGGTTTCTTTCTGTCAAGAAAAAACACACACAGGATCTTTGTGACATCCTGCAACACAATACCCCAGCCTCAAGAGCAGGTTGGTTCACAGAGAAAAGAGTCTCTCACTGAGCTAAGCAATGGGATAATGGAAAAGATATCAAATAAGTAAACCCCGAAAAGGCCAGTTTCAAATGGGTTAGTTGGTTCTCAGATTCAAGTTAGTGTTAAAACTGCATCCTTGTGATACACAACTGCACCCCACACTGCTGAAATGTCACCTCAGAGGTGACTTCACCCAAACAATTGACAGAAAATCCTTCACAAACACAGAAGCATTCCCAGGGCCTTCACTGCTGCTCACCGGCCAGCCAGGGAAGGTCCCATTCTCCCACTTCTTCTCAAACTCTGTCTGGATTTTCCCAAAAAGTTCATTCTGGTCCAGCAAGGGCTTCACTCGGTCTGTGTAATCCTGCAGGTACTCAAGAAGCATTTCAAGGTACCTAGCGGAGTAATGAGCACAGATAATTCAACATCAACCTCCAAGATCTCTCTAAACACAGTTGTGGAATGCAATTAGCCTCTAGATCTCCAAAGGGAAATCATCAAGGCTGTGTTTTCAACACAATTTCCAGATGCAGCAGTTACAAAGACAAAGGTCCTTCCACAGAGTAGGAAGTGGCTTTCACACCCCTACTGAGCTGTGTGTAACCTCGGGGCTCAGGCAGCTGAGTTAGTAATGCTCAGCAACCCAATGTACACAGGTTGAGTTTGACTGGTAACTGCTCTTAGCAGCTCTACATTTAAGAAGCAAATTCCTCCTCATCAACTGCTGTGAAAGAAACAGGCAGGCAAAAAGGCTCACCTCTTATATTCAGCATTTTTCCTCTCCTTGGGAATATCAAAGAGCTGGTCAAATGTAGATAAGTAGGTGATGTAGTCCAGTTTCTAAGGATGAAAAAGTCTGAGTCAGACTTTAGACACATGCAGACAAATTAATACCCAGCTCCCAGACCACAAGACAGGCACCAGCTCATGCCACCACTCTGGACTGCAGAGGACACTGCACTGACACGTATCAGCACTCTGCAGGAAACAGGCTTTAGGACAGAGAGATCTTAGCTGAGAAGAGCAAGAAGAGAGTCACAAACAGCATTCAAAAATTCAGATGCTGTCAAGCTCCCTGTGCAACAAAGTGACTCTGAAATAGCAACCTAGAAATAAATTTTACACAAGAAAAAAACAAAACACAACAAAACAATCAATCATGAACCTACCAAAAAAAAAAAAAAAACCAAACCAAACCCCTCAGCCTTAAGCACTGAATTTACTCACACAAGGCCACCTACCTCTGAAGACTTGAGATTAATGTACTTGAGATAACAGTCATGTAGGTCCAAGTACCGCCCATACCCTTCCTCATCTGTGAACTCCACCAGATCTGTAGGGATGATCAAGAAGAGCTTTAGTATGAGCTTAACCTTCTCTACTTATAACACAGATGCTTCAGATTTTGAGAAGGTTTAACTGGGGACTAATTTATTCTTAATGAAGATGTTTACAACACAAGTGGGAGACATCTGAATGCTCCTCTGTGTGAACACACCAGGACAGGCCTAAGAAGCAGCACCACCACTGTGGAATGTCCCAGGGGCTGCAGAATTCAATTCATAAGAATTTGAATGACAGAAGAGCAATTGTCAGAAGTTATTTAGTCAAAGGTAAGCAGAAGTCTGAAATATGCAAACCAGACCAAACTCCTCTGCATTTTCACTTCAAGTGGCCTCAGAGAAAAACCTCCAGACTTACTCTGAGCTTCTTCACTTGGGTTATCTCTGGCCTTCAACAGTTCCTCAAACTCCACTGACATTGGAACGCAGATCTTCAAGGACAGACAAAAGTCACACAAGAAATTACTACTTCAGCTCACGTCCCAGAATAATTAATACACACTCACAATAAAACAACAAGACTAGCAACTGGAAAGGTTTCCAAAACATTGCTTCACCGCTAATTTTGCAGAAGACTGACTTTAGCCAGCAGAAGAAAGGCAATACCAGACACTCTGAGCTGTGAGCAGAGAACACCATCACCTCCTCACGTCTTCTCCTGCCCACAGGAGCTGACAAGCTGCCTCTATCACCACCTAACCAGAGGCATCTTCGTTTCTTAAATGAAGTGTTAGTGTATTTAACATTTGTACACTAAGGCAATAAAACTGGGGGAGGGAGGGAAAGTCTGTTAATTGTTGGTGATGAGGTCCAGCAGCCCACAAATCACCAGTTCCTGTGAAGCAGGTAACTACTGACCTCATTGGGATGCTTCCGGTGAAACTCTTTAATTTGCTTCAGTCTGTTGTAGAATTCAGCAAATTCATTTGGCCCCGAAATGGCACTGAGCTCTTCTTTCCGTAATCTACAGAGCCATGAAAACAGAAAGGAGAACACATTAGCACTGATACAGCCTTTTCCAGGTCTAGTGCTGCATGCTGATCACACGAAGCTCTGGGCAGACTGATTGCAAACCCTCGGACCACTACATCATGTCTCACAACCCACCAGACTCTTAGTTTGAGGTTCTGGGTCACATGCTGTGGTCTCCACTTAGAAACCTTCAAGGCAGCTCAGGGCTTCCCCCGTGACTTAATCCAAGCAAATAACACAGTGTGTACATCCAGCATGCACATATCCAATGTGTAACCTGAATCATGCTCCAGCAGATTGTTTCAAACACTTGTTCCTGGTCTCACACTGCTGCCTTGCTTCTCACATAGTAACAACTGATTGAAAAGGTCCCCCCAAGTTCTTCACCTGCAGAACACATTCTGCAGAGATCCCAGCTGACAGGCAGCAAAGGCCTTTGTATAAGTACTTCATAGAATCACAGAATGGTAACGTTGGAAGGAACCTCAAGGATCATCTAGTTCCAACCTCCTGCCATAGGCAGGGACACTTCCCACTAGTACAGGACACTCAAGGCCTTGTCCAGCCTGGCCTTGAACACCTCCAGGGAGGGAGCAGCCACAACCTCCCTGGGCAACCTGTGCCACTGTCTCACCACCCTCACTGTAAAGAATGTCTTCATAACATTCAGTCTAAATCCCCCATCTGCCAGTTCAAACCCATTGCCCCTTGTCCTGTCATTGCAAGACCTTGTCAGTAGTCCCTCCCCAGCCTTCCTGTAGCCCCCTTCAGATCCTGGAAGGCTACTAGAAGGTCTCCTCGAAGCCTTAGAATCATAGAATGGTAAGGTTGGAAGGGACCTCAAGGATCATCTAGTTTCAAGCCCCTGCCATAGGCAGGGACACCTCCCACTAGTACAGGTCTACTAGTACTTACCCATCTTTGTCATCGTACAGGTCTCTCAGGTTGCCGCTCACTTCCATGTACCTCTATAAAAACAAGAGAAAGCCCCAAACGCCACAGGACGTTATCGGGAACAAGACCCGCGCAGTCCCCGGCTCTAGCAGCCCTCGGCAGAGGCCTGGCCTGCCTCGCGCTGTCCCGCGGTGCGGGGATACCGACGGGGCCCACTCTAGGCCTGCCAGAGCCGCCGCCCACCCTGCCCCGCTCCCGGTGCACTCACGTCCTGCATGGCCCGCGTCCGGTGGTCCGAGTTAATCTGGTCGCGGAGCTACGGGAAGAGGCGAAGAGTCAGTGCGAGTGAGGGCCTAGGCCGCCACCATCCTCCCCCCGTTCCCGCGGCCCCGGGCTCACCGTGGACTTCTTGGTGAGCATCTCCTTCACCATCACGTCCATGAGCCGCTCCCGCTCCTCATGGTACCGCCGCTGCTGCTCCAGGATAGTCTCCATCCTCCCGCGCCCCGCCGGAAGCCGCTGCTCTCCACTTCCGGTCCCGCCTGTGCCTGGCCGCACGGTTCCGGCCTGTGTCCTGGGAAAAGGCTCCGGCCGCGCTCCGTGCCCGGCGCAGAGGCTCCGGCCCAGCCGCGATGCAGCCAGGCGGGAGCAGCTCCGGTGTCCGGTGCTGAGCTGTATGGGCGAGGCTGGCGGTCGGCGTCGGGCCGCAGTGCACGGCCTGCAGAGGCGCAGCCCCGAGGCCGCCGGTAGGAGGCGGCTCTGGCCTGGCCGTGCCCCTGTGACTCGGAGCTATCTCAGGCCGGCGGGTTCCCGTGCCCCGGGGCGGGACCGGGCTGGCTCCTCCCGGCTTCTCTGGCCACCCTCACGATGAGCCCCGGGCGTCATCACCCGTCCCTAGCGCTGCTCGCTGCCGCGGCGGGGCTGTGCTGCCCGCTTGTGCCCGGCTACGGCGGCGGGGCCCGGCGTGAGTCCCTGCCAGTGCGGCGGCTGCTGAACGGAACCCGACTGAGTGGGAGGCTTTTGGGGTGTCCGCCTGCACGTGGAGAACCGACCCCGCGCCGCGGGGCGCTGCTCGGCCATGCCCGGGTGACACCTGCCAGCTCCATGCAGGTGGCGCAGGCTGCCAGCTCGGCAGTGCAGGAGCTGCTGCTTGTTCTCTGCCCGCACAAGAAAGCAGCAGCAGGGCTGAGGTCAGAGCAGAGGTTTCCCAGGCCTGAAGACCTCGGTGGTACCCACCGGGCACACTGCAGCCACAGGCGGGGTCAGAACTGGGGAGTCCAAAGCCCAGGGCAGCAGAGGCCTGAGGATCTGGAGTCTCCTTAGAGCTGGTCGCTGGTATTTCTGTGGTCTCAGTGCCTCAGTCCTGCCGTTGCCAGGGAGAGGGAGATCACTGCACAAATGCCAGAAAAACAACAACAAACCCAAAGGTGCCGACAGCGTGACCTGGACAGAATCTGGACACTAGAGCCCAGAGAGGGACTTGCAAAGCTCCCTGGCACCCCTTTCCCCACCATTTCCACCAGTGCTGTTAATAACAGGCTCAAGAGCCCACTCTGGCACGGACCTTGAGTGCCTGTCACTGCTGAGGCCACAGGGATACATCGGCCAGATTCAAAGCTCCATCGGGGTGGGTGAGTTCCTGCCTGCTTGCCAGAGCCCCCCAGCCCCATGGCTGCCATCCTGCACCCTCCCTATGCCTGCAGGTGGGACACCAGCAGCAGCTGGCAGGGCTGGCAGCCTCCAGCAGCGTTACATGGCCGTGAATCAGAGTCCAACCTGGAACATGCCTGAAAGGAATCAGCGTGTCGGGTCTGGTGTGCAGCCCGCGCCGGCTCCCACAGGTCAGAGCTGTTGCCCTCAGTACCTGGGAAGTGCAGGCATTTGTTGCCTAACAAGCTTCAACAACATGACTGTGCTTGACTGTCATGATCCTGGTAGAAGTCCTCCCACAGAAGTGGTGGCTGCAACCTTCCACTTTCATTTGGATTTTAATTGCCTCCTTCAGATCCGCCCTGAACGCCAAGGAGAGATTGTGCCAGTGCTTTGCCCCCACTTTGCCAAATGCAAAACTGTAATTAAATTCTAACTCACAAATAAATTATTCATGTTTTTCTACAATGCATGGTAAATTACTTGAAGCCAAATGCAACAACAACAAAAAATTGGCTTAATTATGGCAGACAAACATGACTGTGCTCTGGGAACAGCCACTGACTGAGGAAAGAATGATACTGAAGGTAATATTGCTTTCAGTTACTCCCTTGCACAACAGCCTGGCCCAAAGTACGTAATTTCTTCCTCATGAATGCCTCTCTAAAAATAAAAACAGAGATAAGATTCTGAACTTAGTGTTCTTCCATTTCCCCTTTCATGAAACTTCATCCCTGCAAAGGGAAAGAGTTGAAATCTTAGCAATGTCCCATTCGGCCTCTTTATTTTGGGTGTTAAGAGGGTCGAGGTGGGACAAGACTCGAGGTGGGACAAGACTCGAGGTGGGACAAGACCCTGCGTGGCCTCCCTCTGCACCCTTGATGGCAGCAAACCCGGGAGAAGGTTTGCTCTGGTGGGAGAAGGCTGCTCCAGGAGGTGCCTTTTGGTCCTGGGACAGCAGTGCAGCCCCTTGGTGCCATGTGCCGCAGCAGCAGCCTTTGTGCAGATGGCTGCGGGACAGATCAAGGAGGGATATCAGTTTTCCTGGAAGGAAAGGTGGGATCATGGGAACAAGCCAACCTCTGCTAAGCTACTGCTCCTTCCCCACCTCCCCAGGACCTTCACTACGCGCTGCCCTGTCAGGGTGGGGACAAAGGGACAATAAAAAAGCCCTTGGGGAGTATTCACGGGAGGCCTGCAGGGCTCAGCCTGGCTATAAACACATTCCCGTCTCCTAACACTACAGACAAAGGAGAGCTCTTCACCCTTTTACAGCAGCTCTCCCACCAGCCCTGGAGACTTGCCTGTTGCCACTTTGGGGCCAAACCCAACCCTCCAGCTTCACCCAGCACCGGTGAAGCCTCCTGACCAGTCACTCGGAGTGATGTAGAAGCAGCCAAGGCAGGTCTGTGCTTGGTTTGGGGAGCTCAGCAGGCAGCTGGGAGCTGGAATTGGCCCTTCCCTCCTGCCCCTCTGGCAGGCAAAGTTCCTCCAGCCCTGCAGCTCCCAGCAGCTCCGGGACACCCGCACACGTCACTCCTGCACAGACTGTGCCCAACACGCCCATGGCTCAGCTCTCCTGGGGAAACTCTGTCTGGAAAGAGAACAAACCTCTGGGAACCGAAACCGCTGCCTGCAGCAAGCCCGAGCCAGCAGCAGCCACGTCCATCTCCAGAGGGGAAAGCATGCAGCCGGCACGTGCCCAGCACTGGCACTGCTGCATGGCCAACAGTGAGCAGCTGCTGCCCCTGTTGAGCCGAGCTGCTTCTGGTGCCCTGTGCTGTGGCAGAAGGTAATTTCCAGGCACTGAGGAGCACCGTGTCCCTAACCCTGTTTTCATCCCTGCAGCTGCATCAGCCAGCCCCTGGCAAGGCACTGCTCTCACCTTGGCACTTGCCCCTGCCCAGGGCCAGCAGCCCTTCAGGGGCACCTTGCTGGGTCCTCTGCAGGCAGCGGCTTGGCCCTGGCTCTGCCCATGGGAGTTGCAAATGCAGTCTCTGCCACTATCCTGCAGGGCAGGCAAGGCAAGGTGGGCACATTTGGTTAATGCCAGGGCCTCTCTCCACCCCTCAGAGCTGCCCTGGACCCACAGCCAGTTTCCCTGTACCCCCATCACCCCGTCCAGCATCCCCAGCCCCCCCTGCACTGTTCCTCTCTGCTTTATGGTATTTTCATGACTATTCTAGACCCGCACTCCGGGAGTCTCGGGGGATGTTTGTGCATGACATCAGCCTCCCCCTCCCGTAAATCAGGCACTGGGCTGTGCATAGCCATGACCCATTCATGACAGGGATAAAATCCAGATGTTCCAGGGCTACGTGCAGCTGGGTCATTTCCTTTTTTGGCTAAAAACGTGAGGCTCTTGAGGCTGGCTGAAAGAGGAGCCCGGGGCCCCTTTGTACAGAAACCTTTTGTGGTTAATCCCTGGAAACAGCGCTGCAGAAACAAGGGCTTGTGCAGCTTCTGCTGGAGGACAGGCTCAGCTGGAAACCTCCCGGCCTGGAGCTGCCTACTCACCCTTTGGGGCCGAGCAGCAGCAAAAACACAGCCCGGCGCAGGTCACAGGGTGCCGACGAAAAATCTTACTTGCGAAGCCCTGCCAGAGCAGGAGGCTCTGAGGGTGCCAGGAATGTGCCGCGCAGAGCCCCTTCCGAGGTCCCACACGGCCCCGCAGGCAGCCGCAGCAGCACCCAGCACGGGAGCTGTGCGAGGGGAACGGAGCGGGGGGCTGGGGGCCGGAGCAGGCAAGCCCAGAGGAAGTTGTGGCAGCTGTTAGTAAATGTAAAGGAATCTGTGGAAAATAGTTTCAGATGTGAGAGGGATAAACGGCTCCCAGCAGATACCAGGGAGCAGCGAGCGAGCACCGCCCCGGGCGGGCAACCGGGAGGAGACTGCGGTGCGGTTAACCCGACGGGAGACCACAGCAGCTTCCCCAGGAAAACCTCCTCCAAAAGCTCACCGGTGCGGAGTGTGGACCACGCATCATGGGGAGGAAGGATGCCAGCGGCATGCCAGTGGGCACCGCAGCGATCCCGACCTGCTCCCGCAGCGCAGCAGCAGCTCGGTTGCCACAGAGCCCGACCCACAGCCAGCCCGGAGGCTCTGGCTGAGCCGTGCTCAGGCTTATTCTGCAGAGCAGCCAGCCCAGACTGCAGGCACGGACAGCCAGCCAGCCAGCCCTGGCACCAGGAACCCACTGCATCCCCACAGCAGGAGCCTGGAGCTGCTTCTCCTCTGCCATAACCCAGGGGACTGGTCCAGTTGATGCTGGAGGGCTCCAGGAACAGGAGCTCTGTGGGTACTGGGGCCAAGGACCAGGCAGAGCATGGAGCCACGGCCCCGACTTAGGCAGCACCCTACCCCACGCCTGCTGTTTGAGAAACACAGGAGAGCAAGGGTCACTGAAACGGTTTATTATATAAAACCGTAGGAAATACAGAGGGGACTGAGGTTTAGGACACTTCTTTCTAGAGACTGGTCCAAGCTCCTCAGAACAGCAAACACACAAACTCTGATTTGCCTGCATCAAAGCTTTCAAATGAGGGTTCGACCAAGATCTGCATACACAGTAACACTTCAACATGCATAACATTTTCTGTTCCTAAATAAAGCTGGGGAGGGAGGGGTAAGAGGGGGGAGCCCCTTCATCATCCTGCAGTTGGTTACAAAATGACAGATTTCATGACAAAAGAGTACAAAAGAAACACAAGATGCTTTCAGAAAGCACGTGGGTGTCTGAGCAGGAAAGCAGGGTCAGCATACGTGCCCCAGCAAGACAAGCAAAAGGATGTAGAGACAAGGCAGGCATGAGCACTGCAGAGGGACCTCCGGGGACCCAGGGCCAGCTCAGCATCAGGCAAGGATGTCTCAAGCCCTTGTGTGAGTCTGAGTTGGCTCAAGATGTCCTATTTTGTGACATTAGGAGCAACACAGGGACTTGGGAGATGCAAAGCCCCTCCTCAGGGCAGCCCGAGTGCCACCTTTGCTTTGCTTCTCATTTGGGACACGGCAATGGATGAGTGTGGCTGGGGACAGCTGCTGGCACCAGGTACACTCAGCCCTGGCAGGAGCAAGCTGTGAACACCCCAACTGTCCCCCTCAGATGATCTTTATGCTGGAGCCTTGTACACTGCTGACCTTCCTGTTCCACAGCCCACAGGACAAGCTGCCCTTCCTGAGTTAAGGGGAGGTCTGGTGAGTTAGTGGTGCCACTGGCAGCTGGGCTCAGGGGGCAGCCCCTCATGAGAGGAGTGGAGTAGGAGTAAAGGCCTTGGTAGTCTCGGCCTTCAGCATGCTCCTCTCTGGGACTTCGCCAGGCACATTTCAGAGGGGACCATCAGCAGGCCACCAGCCACCTGTGTGCAAATTGAGCTCCCTATCCACAGAGACATGCAGAGCAAAGGGTCTGGCCTGCAAACAGTGAAGTAGCAACAAAAATCTGGAAATAGATCCCCTCTGGCAGGACACACACTCTGCTCCTGGCCATGTTCCAGCCTGCTGTTCCCAGACTCCCCAAACAGGGCAGAGAGTGCCCTTCATGCCCAGCTTACCACAGGCCAGCCACAAACACAGGAAGGCTGTGCTGCAAAGCCATCTGCTCCGCAGGCCAGCACAGCCAAGCCACACAACCAGAAGCTGTTGGCTTCTATCACACAGAGCAAGAGAAGCACACGGGGGGCAAGAAGTCAGCACCGTGCTGCAGAGCAGGAACACGCTGCCAGTGTGCAGATCCAGCCGCCCAACCAACGCTGAAGCTGCTGCTGCCCTTTGTTCAGCTGGGGCCCTGCACTCAGCTTGTGCCGTGTCAGACAGGAAGCAAAAGGAAAGAGTAAATAATGGTGGGGGGGTGTGGGGGGGGGGGGGTGTCTTAAAGCTCCTTTTATCAACTTTATTTAGCTTTGGCTCCGCACAGAGCCACAGCGTAGCATACTCTAGCCTTCAGGAAGTGACACAGGAACCCCCGACACTGTGGTTCAGGGTCAGCCCCCATCTCCTGCGCCTCGTGCCCTGCCCCTGAAATGTCGTTGGGTGTCTGGCACAAAGACCTGAAGAACAGAGAAAGCCCCTGCCCCACGGTGCCCGCGGAGGCTCATAGGTCGCTGCTGCAGTCGCGGCACAGGATCTCCTCGTTGTCAGGGATGAAGCCTTTCCCCACCAGCGAGGTGTTGCAGCGGGCACAGTTAAAGCAATTATGGTGCCAGTGACGGTCCTCGAAGGAGACGTATTTACCCCCACCAAAGCCTGCAGGAGGGAAAAAGCAGTGTCAGAATCGCTGGGGAAACTGGGACCGAGCCTTGGTTTGCTCATCTCTGCTCTGTGGGACCCAACACACAGAGTCTGGAATCTCCACTCTTGGCGGGCAGAGGAGCAAAATGATCTCACACTGTATTTTGCAGGGTTGGGATCCTCAGACCAGAACCACCATTTTCTCCCCAAAGAGGAGCAGGAACAGAGATGCACCATCAGAGTGAAGGAGCAGGCTCTCAGTAGGGGAAGTCCTGGCAGTAGTGCCTAGAGCAGCTCTTTCCAGGGACAGTCCTAGTGAAATCCTGGGAAGAGCCTTCCTGCCACCAGCCCAGGCCTGGGCTTCTGCAGAGGCTCCACAGGCAGCTTCCTCCTTCTGCCCAGCAGTGCTTGGACTTGTAGGCTGTGACACCCTTCTCCCATGTACTGTGACAACCTGATAAGGACCAGAGGGGAAGGACCAGAGGGGAAGTGTGCCCAGGAGCTGCCTTGTCCTCAGCTGGAGTCATCCTCTGAGTCACCAGGGTTGATTCACAGCTCTGCCTGCTGCCCAGAAGCAAGAGACATAGGCTGTGAAGGGAAAGGTCAAGTGGGGCAGGAGAGGAAAAAGCCTGACACCCTCAAGGTTTTCTACAGAAGAGGACCCCCTGCTTCCCCTGTCTTAGGTATAACTGCTCCAGACTGCCCCGCAGCAGTTGCTGCTCCAGCCATGGCTGGCAGTCCAGCTTTCCCTGTCTGTGAGCAATCTTTCCACAGAACATTGCAATCAGCCTCAAAGCAGGCAAGCTAGAGACAGGAGGTCATGCTGTGATGGGTCATTCTGGGAGCCTTTACTGCTGGGCAGAAGGAATTCTTCTCTGCTTTGAAAGATGCAGATGAAGGCATGAATGTGGCGCTAGAACCACTACAATAAAGAGATCCTCTCTCATTGGGTCCCTTCAGAGTATTTCTATGGGGGACATGCCTGAGGGCATCTTCCACTCCCCAGCATTCATCCCTGAGAGGCTTGGAAACACCTGAGCAACCCTGCCTGGCTGAGATGTGTCCAAGCATCACAGGAGCCTGGGTCCCAGGTGCACTCAAGAGGGCAGCTTTACCCAGAGAAGTCACCACGTGTCTGCAAACAGGGCAGGTAGGTCATGCCCTGCTCTGCAGAAGTGCCTGGTAGCTGGGGCCATGCTGCTCACCTGTGATGGGCTTTGTGCAAGCACTGCACTTCTTGGCATAGAGGTTCCCAAAGCACTTGACACAGTATGGGTTGTCATCCTGGGAGGTGAATTGCTGGCCAGCCAGGGGGGTCTTGCAGCCTGTGCAGACGAAACACTCCTTGTGCCACGGCTCGTCCCGGTAAGTCACTCCTCCCTTGGTCAGGGTCTGCAGGAAGAGAGCACACTGGTTATGCCTGGGCACAGGAACAGGCTGCAGTGCACAACCAACAGCTGGCTGGGGGTGCTGGCACCTGAACCCTCCTCTGGTGGGGCCTGGGCAGAAGTAGGAACAGGTTCCTGGGCCAGAGAACTCAGGGCCTTTGGGCTGTCAGGCCACATGTACCTTTTTGCAGCGAGTGCAGCGCGGAGCGAACTTGCTCTCGTAGCAGGGGACACAGTAATAATCCTTCTTGTCGGGGATGAAGGACCTCGACCCGATGGGCTGCTGGCAGCTGCTGCATATGAAGCAGTGCTCATGCCAGGTCTGCCCATTGTACTCCAGCTTACGGGACCCTGCGGAGAGAGGTATTCACCGTGACAGGAGGGAGCAGCACATGTAGGGCACAAGGGAGGCTGTGCAGGATAAAACTGTGGTCCTGCACACCTGGCTCTGTGCCTGCCCTCCCCATGGCAGCGCAGGGCTGCCTGCAGCTGGAGAGGGGAGGCCCCAGGCCCACCCCAGGGCTGCAGGAACATGCCCCCAGCACTGGCACCCAGGCTGAATAAAGAGCCTATTGTAACCTACATCTGAAGATGGTGCCAGAATAGCCAAAGACACTCCTTTGCCTCGGGCCATCTCCAGAGACTTTCACACACCTTCCCTCCTTCCCCCTCGTCAGCACAAAATGCCCAGGAAACCCTCCATGATCATCTCCCTGGCTCCTTTTCCCACAGAAGCAGGGAACTGAAAAACAGGGCTGCTGTGGTAACCACAGCTCAGGATCCTGCTGTCTTACCAGACAAGAAAAGCACCCATCCCACTCTGTGCAATGATGGCAGAGTAGGAAAGCAGAAGTTCAGCTCTCCTCCTTGCTGCCCTGGCCAGTGCCACTGGCACCGAAACAAGTTGCAGCACTGGAGCCTGCCTGCTCCTACCTGGCATGACTGTCTTCTCGCAGGCAACGCATTTGGAGGAGAACTCGCTGCAGTAGCAGTCATTGCACAGCAGCTCCTCGCCCTGGCAGGTGAAGGGCTCATCGGCCAGGGAGCGGTCGCAGCGGAAGCAGCGAAAGCAGTGCTCGTGGTAGTGGCGGTCCTCATAGTAGAGCTCCTGAGGAGAACAGCCAGGGTGAGGAGGGGACTCCTGGAACCACCCTGCCCGGGCAGTGGGCCCTTACTCACCCTGCAGTCGTGGCCGATCAGCTCTTTGCACTCGTCACAGGTGTTGGCAAAGTGGGCGTCGTAGCAGGGGATGCAGTAGGGGCCATTGTCCATCTGGATGTACTTGCGCCCATACAAGGACTCCTTACAGTTGTCGCAGTCGAAGCACTCTGTCATGGTGCCAGCCTGAGGGTCTCCTTCACCTGCTACAAGATGAGTGAGGTGCTGGGTCAGTGTCAGCTTACACTGCCTGAGATGTCCCTGCACAGCCCTGCTGTCCCCAGAGGGCAAGGACCACGGCTCCTGCACTGAGCCAACCAACAGCTGCTGTCAGGAGAAGACACAGACCTGAGCTGCTGTCCCTGCTCCATGACTGAACACACTCCCAACAAAGCCTGTGCACAGCCAGGGCCTGGGGCAAGTCTCACTTCAGGTTTATAAGCCACTTCAAGGCACCACTCAGAGAACCCAGATGTGGGCTCTTCTCCCAAGCAACAAGTGACAGAAGAGGGCATGGTCTGAAGCTTGCCAGGGGAGGTTTAGGTTGGATAGTAGGAAGCACTTCCTCACTGACAGGGTGATTAGGCACTTGAATGGACTGCCCAGGGAGGTAGTGGAGTCCCCATCCCTGGAGGTCTTTAAGAAAAGATTGGATTTGGCACTTGGTGGCATGGTTTAGCTGATGTTGTGGGGTTAGGTCACAGGCTAGACTTGATGATCTCAGAGGTCTTTTCCAGCCTGTGTGATTCTGTGTTAAATGTGCAGTTCAGCATCTCACTGTCTGCCTCCTTGCTCAGAAGCAAAGTGTTAAATGATGACCAAAAAAGAACATTTTAGCATGAAAAGTTTTGACCTGGCACTGAAAACAGAACCCTGTACCTGCTGTGTGGGTGCACATCCACTATCACGGCAGAGAGCCAGCCACCTTGAGAGAGCTCTGTCTACCAAAGCAGCCCTTCAGAGACCCAGCTGAGCCACCAGCATGCCCTGGACCAACGGCAAGATCCCTCCTGAGCCTGTGAGCTGATGCTCTGCCTGATGAGGCTGTCAGCACTCCGACTTCTGGAACTGCTCCAGAACTTTAAAGCAGCTGCTCTGCAGGGAAGCAGAAATCAGGCACCTCATGCTGTGCCTGGCTATGAACCCACATCCCAGCAAATAATTCTGCACATGTTGCTCCAACTACAAACACTCTTCAGGGAGAAAGAGTCAGGGAGGGGTGGGGGTTTTATAAGCAGTGGAGGTGTTGGGGTTTTGAGCGCAGGAAATAAAACATCTCGTGTTGCCCCTTTGCCTCCCTCTCAAACAAGAGGTTTGTGGAACCGTTTCACTCTCTCTGGAGCACTAACTCCAGAACCAGAGTTATCTTCTGTCTGTTTGCTTTAACCTGGGTAATCCTAAATATGGAGTTTTCCACTTGCAAAAATCACACCCCTCTCTAGCACAGGTTGCTATCAAGTGTGGACAAGCCCATGGAGCTGTCTCGACAGTCAGCTGCAGAGTGCTGCACGCTGCAGTTTTCCTCACCAACTCACCCACTTCAGAAAGAGCTTTTGCAGCTTAGTCCGCAGTAGAGCACTGAACGGGGCAGGGAGCTCACCGCCAGCCTCCATCCTCAGGACTCCCCAGGCTTGCAGGCAGCCTCCGGGGCAGGAGCCGACCCAGACAGCTCTGACTCACGCAGCTCCCCCAGGGCTATTCTTGGTCAAGCCGCAGCTCCCAGCTGCTGTCAAGCCTGGTATGTGCGATAGGGCTGCTGGTGAATAACCCCACTGTTCCCACATGGCTACGTGACCAGCGGCGGGGGAACAAAGTCCCTTTTATGATGCTCTCCTTACCCAGCTGCTGCCCGGCCGCTGCCTGCACCGCTGCCCACCCTGTGCCCTCTGCTGTGGCAGGCTGGCACGTGTGGCTCTGACTGTGGCAGCAGCTCCTCAACGTGCCCCTGTGACTCCATCAAGCCCAGCGGGTGTTAGGCTGCCCCTAACTCTGCTTCCAGCACGGGCTGGCCCCTCGCAGTGCCTGCTCCCTCTGGGGCACTCCATGAGGTGCTTGACCAGCCGTGTGGCAGCTCCCACACCCCCACCACGGTTTCTGGCTATTTCTCACTCACCACCACCTCCTCTGCTGCCTCACTTTGCCTTTGCTCCCTGAAGCCACCCAGGACCTTTCTCTCTGGCAGTGAAAGAAACTTAAATTAATAACCCTCCTCCTCCCAGCCCTGTCAAAGGGAACTTTCCAAGGTGTGTCTCTAATGAGCACCCCTTCCCTGAGAGCCCTGGCACTGCCAGAGCAGGGAGCTGCTGTGTTTGCTCAGTGGGCTCTGCTCTATCTCTGTGGTCCTGCAAGATGGGGTGAAAGGACATCAGAAAATGTCAGAGAAGGAAAAACTAGTTGAGTTTTACCAGTGAGACAGACTCAGCCTCCTAAGCACTGCTGTGCCTGATGCTGTTCCCAGACTCAGAGACAGCATTTCCCTGTGCTGCAGGGGCAAGGGGTAGGCAGGACAGACCCACCAAGCACTGATAGGCTCTCACACCCCTGAACCACCCCAGCGAGGCAGCTGCTGCAGCCCAAGAGCAGGTGCTGTCCCCTTGCTCCACATGCACCCATGGGATCTAGTGCCAGGCAGCAAAGTACAGAAGAGCTATGGGTTTGAGCACTGGCTCCAGAGCAAGAGCTCAGTGCCATGGCATAGCCAGAGCAGATCCTGCTCTCCTGGGGCAGCTGAGCTACACCATCATTGAAACAGGGATCAAAAGGAGCGACTGGACCTTTCAGTCCCCAATGCTCTTTGCCATCCAGGCTCCTGGCAGTGCCAGTCTCCTCTCTGCCACCACCAAGAGCAGCTGGCATTCCTGAGCCCACCAGAACCCACAGCTAGCTGCGTGCTGGCCAAAGCCCTTGGCTGGCACACCCTGGCAATGCCACAGCGGGTGCCCTGCACTGCCACATACGCCACAGGGTGCATGACACTGAGCAGCGCTTGAGGAGGAAGTGAAAACCAGATAAACCCTCTGAAAAAGCTGTGCCAGGGAGGACCCTAAAGCAGCGTGCCACACTTGCCTCTGCGTTCAGCAGTCTCTCCCCGAAGCCCGCCTACGTCCGCCGCTCCCGGTGTGACCCAGCTCCTGCTCCCCAGGCAGCCAGTCCGTGCTGCCAAGGCAGGGGCTGCCAAGGCAGGGGCTGCCAGCAGAGCAAGTCCCACGAGTGTCACATGGCCGAGGCTGCTGCGAGAACGTGGGGATCAGACTCCGCACTGCCTTGTCCACAGAAGAAAAGAACAGGCCCAGGAAGTTTGCGCAGGGTTATTTGTGTTAGATAAGCTGTTTGCTCCCTTTGTTCTGGTCTCAAAGCAGTGCTGGGCAGGGGTGTCAAAGCCAAAGCAAACTCTGCATCTTTACCCCTGGGGGCATGGCACTGCTGAGAGCAAGAGGAAAGTGGGACGGAAGAAAGAGGGTAAAAGAAACAGTACAAAAGCTCAAAAGCTCAGGGCTCTTACTGTGATTGTAATGAGGAACCTGGAAATTGTCTCCATTCACGAAGAGCAGAGCTGGGGTTTTAAAATGCCTTAAAGAAAAGATTCAAACGAGGCTCAGATGTAGCAGGCGTGATACAGGCAGTCTATCTGTGCTAATTAGCATGTGCTCATTACTTTGCCATCTGCACCACCCTTAAACATCAGCTGTGTGCTGGGCTGACGTGAGCAACGCCTTCAAACACTAACCAAGGTGTTGCCCTACAATGGTGGGGTGGCACTTGCAAGGCGAGCCTGTGTTTGCCCATTACCACTGTGGGCCCTGGGGGACAAAGGTCTGCTGAAGCAGGTCCCTCATAGGTGGGGACAGTGGAGCTGGCTGTGGGGTATTCTCTCAGCTGTCTCACTGGCTGTCTGAGGGCAAAAATAAACAACAGATATATGTGTGCCAGCTGCTTACCCTTCCCCTTGGACAGATATAGCTGCGCTCATGAAGGAAAGGAAGTTCAGTTCCTCTCCTGTGCCCATGAACAAACAGCTTTGGGAACGAGAGCTCCTCTCACAAACAACATTTAAAGTGCTCCGGGATGCAAATCTGATCAGTCTGGAACAGAGCTCAGAATAGTTTCACGTATGAGAAAGGTCAGCGATTTGTCAAGGGCACACAACAGAGTCCACTTTCTAATTAGAGAGTAACAGCCACCTCACTCCACCCCGGTGTCATTGTCTGCAGTAACGCAGCAGATGGCTCAGCAACAGCCCCAGGAGATTATTACATTAACTTTGGTGTCAATAAAGCAGGCACCTATTATGTAAAGGAGGCAGCACAGACCGTCCGGGGGCAGGCTTTCTGCTGCTCACAGCCACGTAAGGAGCTTAAGCAGCCTTTGGAGACAGCTCCTGCTACGACAAAACTCCTTCAGCGAGAGGTCTCATGTATATATGGTGAACCTAACCTCCTTTGTAACATCACACCGGTCTGTTTGTTGTCAGGTCACAACCAGCTGCTCTACGAAGTGATCCCGGAGCAACACACTAGGCTATTCCTAGGGAAACACTTAATCTTCCCAGGACACAGGAATAGAGCTGCCTTTGACCGTCTGTCAGGGTGTTGCCTATTCTCACCTCGCCGAGGTGCTCCCAGCGCGGCTCAGGCAGCGGCGGCTCACACCTAAAGAGATGCGCACCAGAGACAGCCGCAGGCTCGCTGGGGCAGGGCAACCTTCCCCATGTAGGGATGAAACTATCCAGGGCCCAGGCTTTGGAAGACGGTCCTCAACACGCTCCAAGGTCAAAAGAGGAGAACACTTTTTGTTCCCGTTGGCTTTCCAGAACCAATATGGGTCCTGGAATCTGCCTGAGATTGTTTCTGCCTGCCACCGACCCTAAAAGGGAAACCAGCTGCTTGCTCTGAGGAGCAGCTCCAGCCCCTCCGTGAGGCTGGCAACGATTTCAGTGCACACTTCCTGACATGGCTTTTGCAGATCGCTCAGGGTCACTGCACACCCTAGCTGGGGCCCTGCAGGGCCAGCCTGGGCTCTCGCTGAGGGTGGGGGCCAGTTCCCTGGGGTGCTGGTGGATTCCTCCACATCTCCTCATGCTACTGCCTCTGCACCCTCTTGTTCTGCTCCCAAACCCAGGACAGCAGCTGTAGACCTGGTATGGTGCAAGCAACGTCCCACATCTGCTGCTAGAGGAGATCCTCCTTTTGGTGAGAGGCTGGAGGCAGCTTGCCAGAGGTGTCCTGTGCTTCACCAGGGCAACCCAGCCAGACCCAGCTTGCTCTGAGCACCCTGAGGAGCTGCATTGCATCAAGCCTTCACCCGCCTGCTTGCAGCACCACTGAGTCACTTCCTGCCACCAGATCTTGCCTCCCAGCTGCCTCCCAGCCCCAGCCTTCCCGGGGACAGCTTGGAGAAAGAGCTGCTCTGGGGGCTTTGGCACAGTGAGGAGCAGAGTCCTCATGGGGACCACTGGCACAGCCACGGACCTCACCTGACAGCTCCCCATCACTAGCATAACAGGAGGATGCTGCAGGTGGTGTTGAGTTGGCCTGGATGGAGGTAGAAGTGGAAGGCCATGCAGACTCCACCTGCCCACTGGCACCTGCCTGCACAGAGCTCTGCCCAAGAAGCTGCAGCCTGAGCATGGAGCAGACCAACCTCCTGCCCAGAGCACTCATGGGCTGCTCTGGGCTCTTGCAAACAGACTTGGCCAAACAGCTGGCACAGCTGCAAGGCAACACCCTGCATTTGAAAGGACGTAAGTGCTGTCAGAATCACCCTGCCTCAGCAACGTGGGCAGCTGCCTGGAAATGCTCCACAGCTTCGAGAGGAAGAAGTGGCAGAAACTGTTAAAGTGTCTCAGAAGTCCCACATAGACCTGCACTGATTTTAACATAGTGTTAGAATGACAAATTGAGGGTCTCCTGATGTTCAGAAGAGATTTCCAAGGTATCCTCCATGCAAAAAGCAAGCCCACATCACATGGGGGGTTCCTCCTGACAGCTCTGCATACCGACCAAGACAAGTTCTAGGGGTAGGATTGTCCCACAAACCTTTGACCTCACCCTTCAAACAAGGGCATCTCACCTGATGCCAGCACACAGCCCACCCAAGAGGAGCCCTGCACCATTTGGAGAACTGTGACAGAGACATCATGGCTGGACCGACATGAGCAACAAGGACCAGGCACAGTGCAGGGCACTGCCACTCTGCCAGCCTCACACAAAATCCTGGCAGCACAGGCAGAAGCAAGGACTCACCAAGGCTGAGCCATGCCCTCACCCACAGCACTGCCTGCAAGAGGGTTCCAGCCTTGTCCTACCCAAACCCAGATTCCCGCAGAGGGGAGAAGCTGAAGAGTGAAGCTGCAAGCAGTGAGAACACCAAAGACCTACTGGAGACAAAACTCAACACTAAGTGCAGCCAGAGTTGGCCTTTGCCCCACACAATAGGCAACAGGAAGCATCTTTATCACTCCATGCATTAGTGGCAAGGCACAATATGTCTGCCAATATTTGTTTTCTCTATCAGCAATATTCTGTGGGAGGAGATGATGGGTTGCATTTCCAAGAGGTCAGGCTAACTTTCACAATTTCTTCTAACACCAGCAGTGCTTATTCTGGGTGGAAAATGAATGCTGATGCCTGGTCTAAGTACTTGATGAATTCTGCCAGACCAGGCATCAGGTCTGGAAAGCAGCAATGATTCTTTAAATGAAAGTTTTGAATTACTCTTAAGTCACTGGCCAGGTCTCTCAGGAAGACCAACAAACCTTAGAGAGACCACACACAGATGCAGCTATCTGCAGATGGAAAGACTTCTGGCCTTGGTGTGCTTACAGCCTCCCCCAGCAGCCATGAAGGTCTGCAAGAAACCTCAACCCCCTTGGCCATGAGCTGTGGTGCCTATGCACTGGGACCTGGGGCTGCCAGGAAGTTTGGGGTCCTAAGGAACTCCCAAAACTCTGCTCTGGTTTCAAAACACCAATGAGTTCATAGACCCTTCTCATCTAGTATTGAATTCCTCATTCCTTCTGGTAAGATAAGGAAAAAATAAAGCAATTTTTTTCCTGTGTGAAAGGAAACCTGCTGCTGGTAAGACATCTCTGACAGGGCAGCATCCCCATACAAGGTAACAGGACAAAGCTCTGTGCCAGTATTTGTGCACCCTGGGACTTTTGTCCCTTCTCTACCCTATAAAGAAACAATCTCTGTTTAATGAGGCTGTAGTTTGCAAGGGAATCCAATTTTCCATGCTACAGTGGAAAACCAGGAGGGTTTGCCCATCTGAAGCTCAAATTCTCATTTCTAGTGGCCAAGACCTTGCCTTGCATTTGGGTTTTGCTGTTTCTTCTCCACATCCTTCCTGTCCGAGTGGGTCCCCTGAATCCAGCTGTGAGCTGAAGCACCCACACAGAGGATGCACAGTTTGGAGGAAGAGAAACAGAAGACCTATTCAAACACCACCAGTGAGAAATGGTGGGCTCCTTGTGGGTGTCCATCTTCACTGTGTCCATCCACTTTCCAGAACCTCAACAGAGGGACAGCAGAGTGCTGGCTGACAAGGAGGGAGGCAACTGACAATTCAGCCCTCACTCTGGACTCACTGTAGGCAACATTCATTTTACCAAGAGCTGAGAGGGAAGACAAAAAGTCCCTACTATGCAACCATAAAAGCCCTCCCAAGGAAAGAAAAAAAAAAAAAAAAGATGAAACAGTTTCAGTTACAAATTTATTATCAAACACCTGAAAAGAATTAATTATTTCATGTTCTGAACAAAATCCTCCCTCTTCAGTTTGGGTGGACCAAGGGTGCAGCTACCAGCAGAAGAGCTGTTGGGACACATTCAGAACAAGCAGCCTGTGTCATTCTGCTGACATTAAAACTGGACATTTGCTCAAGAGCTCAGCTGTTAATCTTACTTAAAATGTATACAAAATAAGCAAATTCTGGGCACTCAAGAGGGAGTCAGGAATTGGAATCATTTGGGCAGTTTGGACTTGTCATGACCCAGACAGGCACTTAACTGAAGGAGGAAGTCCAAGAGACTAAGACATGAACACATCAGAAGCTTCTCCCCAGGCAAATGAAATCTCTTTTACCAGGTGGTTAAGAAACTTATGGCATAAAATTGTCCCACAAATTATTCTGGGCAGTCTCTGAAGAGGCTTGGGAGAAAAAGCTGGCCCAAGCTGCACATCACAGGTACCTTCCCCTGCTACAGGCAATGCTGACTGAGCAGGAGCCTGCTGGCAGCACCAGCCTGCACCAAGTCCATGGCTGAGGCTGGTGAGTGGCTGTAGGGCAGCAGCTGCAGACATGGCCAGGGTGACCATAATAGGAAGAACGATGCTGAAGGCAGGTTTCAGGGAGTGTGACTGATCACAGGAGCTTCAGTGTGACCAGAAGTGCAGGAAGCAAAGGCCAAGGAGATGTGTGCTCAATCAGTTCCTAAAACAGAGCAAGGCACAGGCGTGCAATTGCCTCCTGAACTCCTGCTCCCTTCTCTTTTCAAGTACTAGTGAGAGGATGAGGGGCAATGGCTTCAAACTAGACAAGATTTAGATTGGATGTTAGGGTAGTGGAACACTGGAATAGGTTGCCCAGGGAGGTGGTTGAGGAGATATTCAAGGTGAGGCTCAACAGAACTCTGGGCAACCTGATCTAGTTGAGGATGCCCCTGCTGACTGCAGAGGGGGCTGGACTAGATGACCTTTGGAGGACCCTTCCAACCCAACCCATTCTGAGAGTCTGTTTAAGAGAAAAGGATGTGCTCCCCCTCCATTGTGATAACAGTGATCCCAAAAACACCAGAGTGGGGTAAGTGCACCCAGTGACAGCAAGGGCACCCAGCCCTCAGGCTCTCCTCCTTGGTGCCAGCCAGTGCCCTGACACCACCAGCCCAGCAGCAGCACTTCCAGCACCACCAACTCACAGTGCACCAACACCAGGACACAATTCCCAACTGCTTCTGCTGTCTCAGCCTCGACAGCCCAGGCAAAAATGCCAGCAGCAAAGGGGTGCAAGAAGAGTTTGCCAATGCCAAATCCAAAAGTTCCTTTACTTTTCCTCTTTCAGCTAGAAAATTGGGCAAGACTGAGGAACTCATTGCTTGTGCAGGGCTGAACAGGCCTTTCAGACACACTGAACCATCATCCTGCTGGCAAGGAGCAGTAATTCAAGAACACAAAACAAACCCTAAAGATAGTCACCAACCATATAAAACCCATTAATGGGCTGTGGCTGGGGCTGGCCTCCAGGTCCCAGCTTTCACACCAGGTCTAGGCAGAAGCTAATCTGGGCAGTGAAATGCCTGTTGCTTAGAAGGGATATAATTTATCTGTGAACCTTCTTTGCCCATGTCATTAGGAGGTGATGGACAAGAAAAGGTGGTGGAAAGGGATCATAACTGGATGAGGTTTTGTCAGGAAAGACAGGAAGAGTATCTAAATGAAACCACACACTGGTAGGTAAGGTAGGTAACTACGCACTGCTACCTGCCTGTTGCTGTGTGTTTTCTTGTTCTGTGTGCTACAGCCTCCTAACACCACACACCTCTGCAATCACAACCTCACACCAGGTGCAGGGCCCTTTCATGAAGTCAGTGTTCTCTAGAAAAAGATACAACTCCACAGATCCCATGGGGAAATGCATCCATCCCCCACACTCAAGGCAGAACTGTCCCAAAGCTTCCAAATGCAGAAGCCCAGCGAGAGCCTTTATAATGTCCTGGTTGTTGCTGCAAGAGAAAGGGAGTATCAAACACTAAGCATGTTCTAAGGATTGTAATTTAGCTAAGAAAGTTTAATTTTGGACTAAATTGATGCATGCCCAAAGCCATATAAATGCTTAACTGCTTAAACAGCTGCACAAACCCAGGGCTCTGGCAACGGCATTTCCAAATCTCTTTGCCCCATGAAATAAAGGTCATATCCAGCACACTCGAATTCAAACATGAAAGCATGACAGGAAATGACTAACTGCACACTGAGGCCAATTCACCTTCATCTTAGATCTGCTCAGCACACAGGAATCTTGCAATTCAAACAGACATCACAGCCTAGATACAGAAAAAACAACCCGACTGCTCTAGTTGCTAGTTCTTGTGCATCTCAGTGCAGATATGACTATAAAATGATAGAATTCTGCTCTATTTCCCCAAAACTCTTTTACAATTCCAGCCTCACACTGTAGTTTTCACTTTTCTTTCCCTTGGAGGCAGCTGTTTAAATTGAGGATGAAGCCACTCTCCTTCCTGGGGCGATCCATGAATCGAGTTAGTGTTTACAAAGCTGTTTGCAGTCCCTGAAGGAAGGGCATTTGTGTTTTGCCCACGAAGGTGACCAAGGGACTGCTCCAGCTTTCCTCTGAACGCTCCTGAGGGCATGGACAGGCTGCAGGATGGCTGCAGGCACAGGGCAGATGCTTTGTGCTCATCTGCTGAAAGGCAAACCTGCGTGGTCTGAGCCCTATCCCTCAACAACTGTCTTCTCCAGAAAGCCTGGCAGCTCTTTTGCTGATTAAGGCTCTGCTCAACTTCAGGGTTGATGTGTGTTGTTTTTTCTTTCTTTCCTTTTTTTTTTTTTTTTTTTAAACAAACAAAACAACCTGGACTTCCAGCAGCAGGAAAAGACTTAAAGCAGACATGTTTTATTTAATGCACGCCTGTTACGTAAAGGGCAAAGTGAATTTTCTCACCAAATTTGGTAAAAAAACCACTCCCTTTTCTGATTGGATTCTTTATTTTCCAAACATGAGTATTTGTAGCTGGCTTCTTGCATGTAAGCAGATATACAGACTGTGAAGGGTAACCTGCACTGCCTTCTGTGCCTTTTGGAGCTCTCCACCTGCATGCAAAAAAATCAGCAGAGTGAAGAGAAAGCCAGGAAGGTGACAAGGAAATGCTATGATGACACTTGTGTGCCACACACCAGCCTCCCTCCACCATCCCCATCACTACCTGTGGGCTGTTTGCAGGAGAATAAGGACAGTCTCCATCTAAAGGACTTTGCACAGCTGCTGGTGTCTCTTGCAAGAAAAGGCCATGACAGCTCTGCAGCCCGCAGCATGTGAGCAGCTTCTAAATCTGGGCAAGGACTGAACCCTGGCACAGACAAATTGTCTCAGGTTACTATCATCTGTTGCCTGGGAGATGCTGTGTGTGCCAGCTGCAGCCCTCCTGAAAGAGGCAGAGCTCTGCCAAGAGTCCAAGAAAGTACAGAACAGGGACAGCTCGCAGGGAGGAAGACTGAGGATGACTGAGGATGACAAGCTCTTCTTCAGCCACTGCCATGCCAACCTGGAAGTGAAATGAGCTTCCTCCTCCTGTGCCTGAAGATTTCTCTGCTAGGTGATCTGGTCATCAGCTGTCATTTACTTTTACTCTGCAGAGCTAGTTGCCTTCCAATTTCCTTCTTCAAGCATTTCTCACCAGCACTTTTACAATTACTCTGAAGAACTGCACATTTTAGGTAGCAGAAGCCCTCAGTTGTCACTGTCAAAGTCTCTAACAACTTCTTGCAGGCACTAAGGGGCACCACTGCCTTCCAGCCTCTGCAGGGCTGCACCCCTGGTCGTTGCACCAAGGGTCGTTGCTGGTGCCTGTGAGAGGGAAATCTGGACTGGGAGCAGCTATTTTAAGGGGTATGGATGCTCACAAAAATGTATGAATGCTTTTATACCCCACAGCCACACATCCAGTTCCCATGTCTATGCCCCTGCCTGTGGGATGTGCCCATCTCCAGGGCAAGGCTCACAGTGCTGGCAGGATGTCAGCCTGGGGAGCACAGAGCACTGCTGCTGGCAGGCAGCACAGTGACACAGGTGTGCTGGTTGTGTCCAGAAACTCATAAAGAGAGGAAAACTGCTCCTTTACAGAAAAAAAAACCCCAAACCAACCAGCCAACCACAACCCTCACATGAGCAGAGAAACAGCAATATCAGAGAGCCCCTGGGTCCAGGTCTGTGGCTCATTTACAGAACCTCATCCTCACATTCAAATCTGAGATTTGCATGGAAACCTACATGAAAGAGACTTTCCAGGTGATAAAGGAATCAGAAGGTCAGAATTTTAACTAAGAACAGCTCCTGCCATGAGAACATTCAGGTAAAGACCAAGGGGAGTTGATGTTTGAGCCCCTGAAGCAGCAGATGGGAAGCTGTGCCTCGTTTCTCTGCTGCTGAGAAGATGCTCCCCACTCATTTACTGGAGGAAGCAACATCAACCTGCTCTCTGTCTAGGTGAAAAGACTTTGCAAAGTTCCAAGACCATGGGCTTCACTGCAGCAGGACACCACCAACCCCCTCAGGACCCTCCCTCTGTTCTCCTAATGGACCAGAACTAAGATGTTCTATTCACAAGCGACTTGTCCCAAAGCAGCAATCCCCTGGAAAGACCAACTCAGAGCAGTTCTGTTACCTTGCATTGCTGGATGGGGTGGCCCAGGCAGAGCTGCAGAGCCCAAGAGCCTTGAGGGGAGCAGCACAGCAAGTGGGGGCGATTGTGCCAGTGCCTGGCGCTGCGGTGGTGGTGGCAGCAGGTGTGACCAGCCTGAGATGTCGCCAGTAAATCACCACTTCCCCAGCAAAACACACACTGCTTGCCCAGAAACAAAAGCAGTCACATCATATACCAGAGGGTGACATCAGCAGGGGGATTGCATTTCCTACAGAGGTTTAAATGTCATTACTTGTGACTGGAAATTGAATGCTTACGATTCAAGTTAGCAAACGCTAAATTTTCAGGAGACCTAAGGATTCCAGTTCCGTGTAGATGGATTTCACTTCTGTTTCTCAGTGTCATGGGAGAATAAGAGAGAGAGAGAGAAATATAAATAAAAAAGAGAGAGAGAGAGAGAGAAATATAAATAAAAAAGAGAGAGAGAGAGAGAGAAATATAAATAAAAAAGAGAGAGAGAGAGAGAGAAATATAAATAAAAAAGAGAGAGAGAGAGAGAGAAATATAAATAAAAAAGAGAGAGAGAGAGAGAGAAATATAAATAAAAAAGAGAGAGAGAGAGAGAGAAATATAAATAAAAAAGAGAGAGAGAGAGAGAGAAATATAAATAAAAAAGAGAGAGAGAGAGAGAGAAATATAAATAAAAAAGAGAGAGAGAGAGAGAGAAATATAAATAAAAAAGAGAGAGAGAGAGAGAGAAATATAAATAAAAAAGAGAGAGAGAGAGAGAGAAATATAAATAAAAAAGAGAGAGAGAGAGAGAGAAATATAAATAAAAAAGAGAGAGAGAGAGAGAGAAATATAAATAAAAAAGAGAGAGAGAGAGAGAGAAATATAAATAAAAAAGAGAGAGAGAGAGAGAGAAATATAAATAAAAAAGAGAGAGAGAGAGAGAGAAATATAAATAAAAAAGAGAGAGAGAGAGAGAGAAATATAAATAAAAAAGAGAGAGAGAGAGAGAGAAATAAATAAAAAAGAGAGAGAGAGAGAGAGAAATAAATAAAAAAGAGAGAGAGAGAGAAATAAATAAGAGAGAGAGAGAGAAATAAATAAAAAAGAGAGAGAGAGAGAAATAAATAAAAAAGAGAGAGAGAGAGAAATAAATAAAAAAGAGAGAGAGAGAGAAATAAATAAAATCTCAGAGAGTGAAAAGCTAATGAACATCATTATTAGCCTGAGGAGGAGAGGAACTAATGAGAGAGGAACTAATGAGGTGAGCAGCAGAGCTCACTGATTTCCACGGGAAAGAGGCAGTGTTATTCAGACTGCTTGTTCTGCTTGGGGCCCAGGTACCCAGAATCTCTTCATTGCCCTCTTCCACTCAGGTTCTGCTCTGTCTCTTCTCCTAAAACTAAACCCCCAAAGCTCTCAAGGACCTTGAAGCATTTATTTCATCACTCCTCAGTCAAGTCACTGTTTCACAGAGCATGAAGCATGACACAGCCTGTGCTTATGGTCTGACACCTTCACCCACCTCAAGTGCCTTTGTGATTTTCCACACAGCTCTCCAGGTTCTCCAAAAGCAACACATCCCAGGCTTCCTTACAAGCACAATGAGCCAGATTTAATCTTCCCAGGAGTTACACCATGTTTGCGTAAGGTTGAGAAATAGTAGAAATAAAAACTCCTCTTGGCTGTGCTACATGCAGCACACTCTGTGTTTTTGCTATTAATGACACTTTTGCAAGCACCATTATTACTCTACATGTTCCAGAACTCCCTGGGTTAGGCATTACAGTAATTTTCTTGATATGAAGTCAAGGGCAGCCACTGAAATGCTTTCAAATTTAAACACTGACAGTTTCCATGCACTGAGAGAAGAGGCAGATGAGAAGAATTCATAGACTAAGTTTAAGGACTAAGCTAAACTAAAGGTTGTGAGGTTTTTTTTTTCTCCCCACTTGGACAGCAGTTTAGCTCCCTGACTCCCTTCTGCAAATAACACCAATATATATATAATGATCCAGGGCCAGACCATAAATGTAGCAGCTCAGTTTCTGCAGCTCTGACCTCCAGTGCCTCTCATAGGATTGTTGCTTCCTCAATTCCCTAACAGCTGTCACCAGCACAAACATCATTTACCCTTAGAATACCTGCAGGACAGGGAGTTATACTATCTCCCTCCTGGGATTTGCACCTCAGAGGGTTTTGGCACAAGGCAAGCCTGGCAGAACTAAAAATGGAATCAAGATCCAAGTCTCTGTCCATCTTCCTCCTTCTGAGATGTAGCACCTCCACTCATCAGCCTGGAATCCCTGACACCCACTAATGCGTATTGGAGACCTTTGTCCAAACAGATTCCACGAACTGACCTCTTTGTGAACTGGGGGGAAAGGAAAGAAGAGAAGGAAGAGAAAGCCATGATCTTTAAGGTCCCTTCCATGCTAAACCATTCTGTGACAGGCAGAACAGTGCAGTTACAAAGTACAGTTAATCCAGACTCCAGATCTTTCACCATGCCTTTGCTAAGCTGCTCCTGCTAGTCAAACTTGGAGCTCTCAAAGTGAGCACCCTGAAGGCACTGGAGCAGTGCAGCACCAGGAGTTATGCACCACTTCAAACTGGGTTAGCCCTTAAGAAAAGGAAAAGCCACATTTGAGGGTGGTGGAATTCCAAGGTGAGGTCAAAAGCCTGGCACAAGTCAGCAGTTTAGGCTGGAATGTGAGCTCAGGATGCTGAAAGAAGCACTCCCTGCACTCCCAAACAGTTCAGGAGCCACTTTCTTATTGCTGTTCTTTCTTCCTTATCTTCCCATCCTAGAGTAATGTGATGGTTTGGGAGTTCCCTGCCCCCCCACACTTTGTAAATCACCCAGACTAGTCTCAGCTGGCTGGAAGTTAAGGACTGAAGCTCTATTTACAGCTCAGCACCATGTACAAGCAGAGATATACATGACAGACAGGAATAGTTACAGAAATATACAAGTTAAAGGTAATACAGAAACACAATTGCCCTCCCAGCAATCAGAGTCCCCAGGAGGGGCTCCCAACCACCCTTCCACCTTCTTCCCACCCCTCTACCTTACCCCAGGGTTTGGCTTATGTGCAAGGTGTGTTTGAAGGATCAGCAAGGGGGGTTAGAAGCAGAGTGGTTAGTTAGGTTAGCAGAAGCTCCCAGATAGAGACTCTCTGTCTCTGTCTTATCTATATTTGTGTCCTTGGTCTTATACATCTCAGCAAGCCTGTGAGTGAAGTAGGTATCACCAGTGTTTGCTTTTCACAGTCTATCATCTAATTCTTTTCATTAAACTATTCCAATTAGCCTCAAACCAGCACAAGTAATAACTAGGGACACTGCCATCAGAAGTGGACCTCAGAGGGGAGATTTTTGTCTTCAACCATGCTGAAGTTAGGCCTTCCAGACAGACAGTTGATGTTATTATTCAACTGCTTCCCTTTTGGTAGAAGAGCCTCAAACCCCAGGCATTTTCTCCAGCAGTACTGAGTTAGTTTGCACGCTGAGGACATCACAACCTGCAGCCATACAGATCTGAATGACAACAGAAGATACCAACCCCCTGATAAACTCACACAAGGGAAATCCCCTGGGCTTGGGTCAGTCAAGAAACTAGGTTGGTTTACAGTTATAGGAACAATGTGTGTCCAGAATGGGCTCCATGCTGGCAAGATGAAACTTTCAAATCCACTGCTAATTATTTTTACAATCTGCATTTTATATTCAAAACAAAACAAAACTCTCCTGAAGAACTCAGGAGGCAGAGCTCAGGATTTTTATGGTTACACTGTAAGCCCACAGAGAGCAGGGATGTAGAACAGGAACAGCTCACTGCAGCTTTTCAGCTGATCCTGAGTTCTGCCCAAAACAGCTGAGATTTTCTCCAGTTAACCAAACTGCTGCTACTGAAACTCACTCTGATATTTAAAAGAAACTTGGTGAAGATGCTGAGTCGTCTCCCTTCTGCCCAGACACCAAGCTCAGAACTGCATTAATTAATTGAAGTGAACACTTGAAATTTGGGTAAACAAATTCAAAACAACCAAGGCCCTGTTTACATTCTGGGGGAATAATTAAATATTTACTATCTCATGGTTCCACTATTCTACGTTTCTGGAAGACATTCAGTTGGTCTGCTAAGATTCATTAGTTTAAAAGAAAAATATATATACATAAACAGTGCTCATTTTATTTACAAAAAGCTATCACTGCTGCTTCCAGCTCTATTAAGGCACTTGGTGAATAATCTGTAAGCAATGCTCTTAGCAGGAGGTATCAGATGCCAGTTTCACAAATGCACACAAATATCTGTTAAGTAAAACAAGTCTTGTATGTAGTTAATGCTCCTCTGCACTAAACCAGAGTCGTTATTCACAGCAACATGAAACCCAGCTTGTGAACAGCTCAACTCCCATCTTCATTCTCTCCCCCATGCTCCCAAATCCCCAGTGCTGAAACTGCCTTGTAAAAAATGAAATGCTGAAATGTCTCTTCGGAGCTTGGATTCAGATACTTGTGTTAAAGGATTACAAAACACAACCCTCCGAGCCTGCCCTCTCTCTGCAAGAAGTTCCTGCATAACCTCAATACAGCTTTAAAAAAAAAAATCAAGTAAATAAGAGGCACAGCTGAGATTACATTAAAAAAGAAAAAAAAAAGTTGGATTTGGCTTAATATCCATAGGGATCACTTTTTTTTTTGCCAGCAGTTTGGAAAGGGTTTGGATAGTCATTTTCCTTTTTCTGGAAGATGCTGAGGTTTCAGCACAGATTCTGCAGAGCATGCAGCAGTATTCAGCCTTTGTTCAGCTAAGGAGTTAAATCACTGCAGCTCTTGGAAGATTATGGGTGTAGGAAAAGGGAATGCTCCAAAGGGGAACTTTCAGCAGTCACCACCAAGCTGCGGTTAAAACAGACACCAATGACTCTATTCAGCTCCCAAACCTCAGACAGTTTCCATTTTCTCAATAACAAAGCATTTTTGTGGAATGAGGTAACAGCTTCCATCTGCCAGGTCTAACTCTCCACTAAGATTTCTCCAGAGCATGGCTGAGCAAGGGCTGGCTGAGTGGAGGCTGAAGTCCTCAGCCTGGGAAACAAAGGGACAGAGCTGCAGGACAGAGCTGGAGAAGAGCCTCTTGGGACCCTCACAGGAACCCTCTTGGGACCCCGAGTCAAAAGTAGCCTCAAGTGAGCTGCAGTCTGCGTACTGCTGGAGACTGGAAAAGGCAAGGAAAGAGGGAGAATTTTCTCTGAGGATGGCATGGGACAGGCAGGAGGGAGCAGAAGACAAATGGGTGCCACAGGTTCAGCAGTCTGTCATAAAAGTGCCAGGAGAATGCAGCAGTGTGAGAAGTGAAGAGGAGGCTGTGTGCACCCACTGCAAGGTGCTGAGTGTGAGCAGGAGCAGAGACTACCTGCTTCCAAGGAATGATCCTGGAACCTGAAACACTGCCAACCTGAGCCTCAGAACAGAGGCTGGGAGCAGTCTGGGGTTTGTTCTTGCCTGGGTTTGTGTTTGTCAACCTTTTTTTTTGGCCTCTCAGCTCCGGGGATGCTGAGCTCTTGCCTATTCTTTTGATTCAGGCAAAGCCAGCTCAGCTCCTCTGAAAAGCAAACTGTTGAACTTCCCTGGGATTCCAAGCCTCAGCTCCAGGTTCAAGAGATGTCAGCTGCTTGGCCTACCAAAGAATGAGCAAAACAGAAGACCACAACCTCAGGCTCACTCCTGCAAGCAAAGGTAAAAACCTTGGAATAGCATAAAAAGATGTACAGAGCACACAACAGCAGGAAAGGATCTTCATGGTGCCTGCAGGTCTTCTGGATCTACTTTTGTCCCTGCATATATAAATCCTTGAAGAACAATGCAAGAACTCCACCAGGACACTGCAGCAGCTGATGAAACTCAACTCACCTGCAACCCAAATTGAGCAACCTGCTGATTAGGAGAGAGATTTCACTGCCAAAGATGCCAATTCTCTAACCACCAACCTTGATTTCTGCAGCTCAGACACAGCCTCCCAGACATGCACTGATGCAAATGAAGGAGGAGGTTTTTTATATCAGAAAATTTGGAGCACATTCCTGAATGGTCTCATACAACTTCCCAGCTTTACATGCAGCTCTCCCCACTAAAGCAAAGATTTTTCTTTTTCCCCCCCTAGTTGGTTTTCTGAGGCCCTTGCATTCCTGCAGCACTTTCTCCTGAAGTTTTGAAAATATTAACCTCGAGCTGCTCTGTCTCTAGTTCAATACCACACCCCCAGCTGGATACCTGCAGAATGTGGCTGGCAAGTGGTTGACCTTCTATCCCAGCCAGGACAAAACATTTCCCAAGCCAGTTTTCTTCCTATGAAGAATGCTGCTGTCAAATCTCAAAACTCCATACTGCTAATACTAGCCTCAGTGCAAGGTCAGCCAGAGAGGACTTCCATCAGCAATGAGCTCTGCTAGAGAAGGCTCCCTGGAGATTATAAGAATAGTACAGTCAAGCCCAGATGGCAACAATGTGCAGAGCACATTTCCAGCACATGGTGATGGGGCAGAGGACTGTGCAAACTGGAGTCCCCCCCTCGATTTCTGCCATCTAATAGCTAAACATTGAACCCTAGGCTGAGGCCTTTGGGAAAGGTCAGGATGGTCTTTCACATTCTCCAGATACTGCTTTTGTTCTCACTCTTTGCTTCTCAATTCCTTCGTTAAAAGATACTAATCTCTTTGCAAGGCAACTATTTGGAGCCAAGAGTTTAGATATTATTGCAAAACATATGCTTAAAAGAGACTGGAAATGATGCTGGCAGCGTTACAGAGGGGAGCAAAGCACAGCTTTGGGTCAAAAGAAGAAAAAAATAAAACTAAGCTAGTAAGCAATTCCCATGTGATAGTTTAAGAGAGCCAGCAAAAGCTTCTTCTAGAAAGAAAACAATACTGTGAGAACGAAGCTAACAAGAGCTGGCTCTTGGAAAAAATAAAACAGGCTGTAAGGAGCCAGAGGATTGCCAACAGAATATATCCAAGAGGATCTTTCTGGGAAACCGACCCAAGAAATTACGCTGGAAAGCCCTGAGGGACCAGGGAGCCGGAGGCTGAATGCTGGCAAACTGCTCCATCAGTTAAGGCTGGGCCCACTGTGTTCTACTAGGCAAGAATAATTTGTTTTAGCCTACAGGTCTCTCAAGAGCAATGGGGAAACTCAGGCTGCTTCCTCTGGGAAGGGAAGCAGAGAGTGCTCGGCAGAGCCCTGCCCAGCGGGACAGCTTTCAAAGGTTTCCCACCATCGCTGGCATCCCTTTGGCACAGCCCCTGGCACAGCATACCCAGGCTGTGGCTGCGTTTGGCTCCTGGGCAGCCCAGGGCTTGGTGGTGCAGCTGCTGCTGTGCACTGGCTACCTGCAGGGAAATCACCCAAGAGACCTCGGGCACAGCTCCACCAGCCAGCAGCTGCCACAGAAACACCACAAAACCATCTTCTGGGGAGTCATTCGCCCCACTTGGGTGCAGCTAGAGGTGTCTTTTTTCAGAGGGATAAAGGAGAGGACCTTGGTCTGTCTCTGTTTCAGAGAGACACAAGCAAACAGGAACACCAATGCAAAGAGATAAAGGCAAAGCTTTTCTTTGCAGGCTTTCCACTTCCACACCAGGTCCTCATAGGTGTAAGACGACAATGAATGTGATTTCCAAGCGTTTTTTCTGTGCTGGCAGTAAAGAATCCTGCATTGGCAGGGGACATTGAGAGGCTTTCTAATGCTTTTCCTCCTCTTCCAACTCTTCTTCTGATTCACGTTGCCATCTTCCTTGCAACTGACCTAAATAACATGTTCAGGCAGCACCGTGAGCATTTCTGCCTCACACTTCAACGGCAGCAAGGTCTCCACAGCTGGGTAGGCTCTTTCTCAGGGAAGTCAGACCACAAGTGGCTCAGGAGCCACTTTCCTGAGAAAGGAAGAGAAGCACTCTGTCTTGTCTCATTTCATCAGGAAGCCTTCCCGGCTGCAGGAGAACAAAGGTTGCCCAGGAGCAGAGCAAACACAGGCTGCATCTGTGCCCAAGCCTCAGCAAAGCTGAACAATGTGGGCAGAGTATTCAGTTACCTCATTTCCAGGTGCGCTGTCAGCATGAGCCATGACTGGCTGGGGATGAAAGAAGAAAAACTGTTCCTAGATCTGGACTTGTCTGCAGCGTTTACAGTAATTATTGCCCAGCAGCCTTTAATTCGTATCAGGCTCACAAGCCCTCAGCTTCTAACCATTTGATCACTGCTTGCCATTCCACCAAAGAGCCTGGAGGGCAAGACTGGGCTGTCAGAGCCAAAGGCATGCTGACCCTGGCCTCAGGAAGGGGAAAACAAAGCAAGCCCCTGCAAAAGGACTTTGGCAGGTCAGCCATGCTCAGACACACAGCGATTACTCATGCTACTTAAAACAGCTGTGGATTCATGCAGCTGTAGCACCTCTCCAGCTATCTGCTTCAGCACTTCTGTAACAGAGCTTAACAGCACTGCACAATACAAGGACAACCCAACCCCAATCCTTCCACACTGCCTTCACACAGTCAAATATTCCTGATCCTCTCCCAACCTCATTCTTCTCTCTACCACACATTTAGGCATTCTTGATAGCTAGTCACCTCCTTACAAGCCCCAGCAGACTACTGATCTTGATGTTACCTCACAGCAACAGCCTTCATTGGCTCTGTGCAGAGGACATGAAAAAGTGAAAAGGCAGTTCAAAATGCATTTATTGCCAAGGAAACAGACTGTAGGAGATACAGGAAAGTATTCCAGGACTTCACAGACTACCACAGCACTTCCAGCTCTTGAGCTAGCCCAGGGCTTGCATGCTGTACCTTGCAAGGCAGGCAGAAAACCCTCACCAGCCTGACAGATCCCTTTCTGATTCAAAGGATACACAGAGAGAAAGGAAGTTAGGAGCTGTACCACCTCCTTTTCAGGTAACTGAGCTTCAAAACTAAAGCAGAAAGCAGCTAGCAGAACTCAACCATCTTTCTGCTGCAGCATGCCTGTCCAGTCTACAACAGCTAGCCTGTATCTGTTATCTCTACATTTTTTATTAGCTCATGTTTACTTTGGCTGCACATCCAAGCAGCCATTGAAACAGGGCAAGAGAGGAAAATCTTGGACTCTCAACAATGGCCAAGCACTTTAATCTGCCACTGGGGACAATGACTTGACTCCTATTGGCGTTTAGTGCTGGCAGGGTCAAGTGTAACATGTGCTGCAGGAAGCACTAGGGAAGCAGATCTGCAGCCATTCCAACAACACTGAGCATTTCCTTGAGCTATTCAGAGGTCCCTTTCCCCCTCGTGCAGGGAGAACAGCCCCAGCTGTTCCATCACCTGCACTGGCTTCTCCACTCACTGGATTTATGGTGTTGGAGACTGCTAACAGCTCCAGGTTAGATACAGCACATTCCTCTGGCTTACAGCTCAGATGTTCAAAACTAAGTAAGGAAGCACTTCAGATGATGTCCTTGGCATCAGCCACCAGGTTGGTGCTGGAAGATAATTTATGTTCCTGAACAGATCCAGCACTGGGCAGGTTGAGCATAAATATCAACAAATTCTTGTTCAGAAAGGACAGCAAGTAGAAGGCAGAGCTGTGAGTTAATGTTAACAGTCAGATGACCACTGGCCAAATAAAACCAAAGTAAGACTGTACAAAGAACAAGAACATCACTCTCAGGATTTCCATTCCATTGGTTTGGATTCTGTGTTAACACATTTCTAACAACTCTTAATTTAACCCCCCTGGAGACCTCTTTCTGATTCCTCCCAGAGTAACATTATCCCCTCTGCGGGTTCCCATTGAGTAAGGGCAGAATCATCTATTAAAACTGTTCTGAATTTAGCAAAAAATCAACAGACACAAAGTGACTCACTCAGCAGAGGCAGTTCTGCTAGGATGAAATACAGGAAGGTGGAAGCCATGTGGCATTCTTCAGTTTCCCCTTTCCTTTCACAATCAGACCCTTGATATTTTCCTCAACAGGAAAGCTGACACTACCCCTCTGTAAACTGCTGACAATTGTATTTTACACCTGGCAAAACCAGGGCAGAACGGAAGGAAGAGAAGGAACAAAGACCAAAGACTTTTTTCTCAGCTGCTACATCTCCATGGAGTGCAGCATTTTTCTTTCCATCTGTAGCTAAAGACCCACTAGTTCTTAATGGACCAAGTTAAGCAACTACACATCAGCCTTCATGGGAAATGCCACCTCCTCTCTGCCAGATGTCAGCAGAACAGGGAACACTGCAGCAGCAGCTTCATAGGGAGCAGCAGAGCTGTCAAGTCATAGAATGGTAAAGTTGGAAGGGACCTCAAAGATCATCTAGTTCCAACCCCCTGCCATAGGCAGAGAACACCTCCCACTAGTACAGGTCACTCAAGGCCTCCTCCAACCTGGCCTTGAACACCTCCAGGGAGGGAGCAGCCACAACCTCCCTGGGCAACCTGTGCCAGTGTCTCACCACCCTCACTGTAAACAACTTCCTCCTAACATCCAGTTCCAATCTCCCCTCTGCCAGTTCAAACCCATTGCCCCTTGTCCTGTCATTGCAAGACTTTTTCAATAGTCCCTCCCCAGCCTTCCTGTAGGCACTCTTCAGATCCTGGAATGATACTCTAAGGTCTCCTGGAAGCCTTCTCCAGGCTGAAGAGCCCCAACTCTTGTAGCCTGTCCTCACAGGAGAGCTGCTCCAGCACTCTGATCATCTTCGTGGTTCAAGTCCCCTTGAAACCAACAGAGCTGAGTGCTCCAAGGTGGGCAGGGGCAATCCAGGAACACTGACTGTCAACAAGGGGTTCTGAACGCTGAGCACCAGAGGAGGAAAGGCTTCCTTACTTGAACAGGTACAAGAAATTATGAGCTGTTTGCCCGTTTAAGAAGTTTAGCTTTCATTCAGACCAGCCAGTCCCCAGTTTTCCATAAACACCCTCTTTGTCTATGGAAACTCTCACACAGAAGGTGAGGCAGAGGTAAGAAGGTTGGCACTCATGCCTCTCTCCCGAGGCTACTGCTGCAATTAAGGCTCTTCAAGCATGACCTCATGCAAGACCAGGACAGTGAAAACCTCAGACCTGAAGGAGGAGCCCAGCAGGCCACTGTGAAAATCTGGAGTATCAGTATTGTGAGGACTATAAAAGTATTTTTCTGGGGAGAGGAGTTAGGAATCACTTGAGCACTAGAAGTAATCAATTTATTCCATTTTCCTGCTGGCATTTCAGAACACAGCAGATCATGCAACAGCATCAGCTCAGCTACAATTAGGACCCAGTAAAAGCATCTTACCCCACAGAGCAAGTGAGTCCTGGCTGTAAACAGAACCAAGAGCTTCAAAAGCTGGTATACTGGGAATTTCAGTAACCTGCCCACAGAGAAGATTTTCCTGGCTCCATCAGCTCCATCTCTGTCTTAAAGGGGTTTGGTCCAAAAACCCAACAGAACATCCCTGAGTTCATACACTACAGAAAACTACTGACCTGCGAGCACTGCCTGTAGCTACACAAGGCTGGCACTCTACAGAACAAGAAATCTTGTGTCATCAGGGCAACCACAGCAACACAGGCCAGCAGAGAGAGACTCCAGCTTAAGAAAGGAAGAAGCCCATGATGGCCTCAAGTGCTGAGCCACCCAGCTGCTGGCTGTATCTCTGGACAGCATGGCTGTCTCAGAGTCCACTCTAAAACAAACTGCAGTGTAAACAAGACACAGAGCTGACAGCAGACATGCTGCAGATGGCTGCAGCAGAGCCTGTAGTGACCTGCTGTCCTCCCAAAGACCAGAGAACCAGCCTGACCTCCAGCACACAAGTCACTGTTGAGCTCTTTGGATGCTCTTCTGAAGGCTGGGAAGATGCAGAGACCTTCCCCTCAAGAGGCATCTCAAAACCATCTGATGTGGAGAGACAGTGGTTTCTCCAGAAGCTGAGACCATGGAACTGTTCACAGGATTCCTGTTAGGGAATTCTGGATATTTCCATGCACCACCCACCCTTTGGTGTGTCCCTGCCACTCCCTATGACAGGTTTAAGGAGTTCTTATTGCAAAACATACTTTTTGCTGCAGAGCATCCACTATAATTAGTGCCCACAACTAACTATATTGCCAACATTTTTGTCTCCTATGCTACACCACGAGTCTTAAAAGCATACAAAAATGCAGCTCTGGCTGGGCAGGAATTAAACTAATGCTCACAACTCCATGCCTCCAAGGAAGAACCTGCAAGAGAACCACATGGTCACCACCCTAGGAAAAGGAAACATGATGGCACAAAAATAAGACAGGACAGCAGTCAGACTTCCCTCCTCCCACTGCCCAGCTGCTGGCCTGCCTGTCCAGTGGTCAAACTGCATTTTGACAAAGCAGATTAGGACAATGAGGCAACTTCCACGTCTCTGTGGACATCAGGAAAAAAACATTACTGATGGCTAAGGCAGATATTGAAATATAAGAGACTGAGGAAACAGGCAAGAAAACTCTCCTTAGAAGTGGACAGTTAAGGAATATTTCACAATCACATCTCCACAGCAGCTGTAGAAACCACTGAGTCAGGGCTCAGGAAAGCTAAAGAAGTCTCCCCTGAGCTGCCACCAGCACATGGCATTCATCAGACCCTCAGCCTGGTCCGCCGGGCCTTCACCAAGCCCCGGGAACAGGCTTTTCATGTGCAAATCATCATTATGATTTCCTAAGATGGGGAAGCAGCGAAGGTGCTGAGGCCATCACCGGAGATGCGAGTCAGCGGAGGGCAAATCCCCCAACACACCGCACCCAGGGTAGCTGTAAAACAAACCCAACATCTCCCTGAGTTCTCACCAAAGAGCCCAAGTGATGAACCTAACCACAGGTACGAGCACTGACAGAACTGGAAAGCAAACCAGAAAACTTCATAAACTGCAACAAAATCGTTTTCACTTAAAAAAACCAACCACCAACCAGCACCAGTGTGAAAGGTGCTGAGCCGTCTGTTAACCGCAGGATGCAAACCGTGACTTCGAGTCTTTGTTTAACTCCACACACACACAAAAAGCAAAGCTTTGCGTGGCCCTTCCCCAACCCTGGGAACCTCTGGACACAGCAACCGAGGGGAGGTTGTTGGAAATGTCTCTACTCTGCGTGCGAGCGTTTGGGTTCTTTCCTACTTTATTGGTTGGGTAAAGTTTCAGTTTTCTTAATAAAACACAGCTCGAGCGCTGCAACTGCACAGCCCGGAGGGGGCATGGCCCGGGGAGTTTTTCTTTCAGCAAACGGTTCAAGCTGTGCTTCCCGGGACAGCCGGCACGGAGCTCCGCGGGCGAGATACATCCCCGGTAACGACACAGCAGACGCAGCCAAGGCCGGCGCTGCCCCGTCTCCGGAGAGCGCCAGGGAACCCCGCCGCGGGGACACCTTCCTCCCAGCCTCTGCCCGCTTCCCTGGGCCTCCCGGGGCCAAAGCGGACGGCGGCTCCCACCGCCGGTCCCGGGCTCCCGCCGCCGCCCGTCCCGACCCACCTGGTCCGTGTCCCCGGGCCGTACCCGGCTCGCTGCTCGCCCGGCAGTGGGAAAACTCCGCTCGGCTCCGCTCGACTCTGCTCGCCAGCCCCACGGCGCGGCGCGGAGCCCGACCCGGGGCGGGGCCGAGGGGCGGCTGGGCTGGGCCGGGGGCGGTGGACTCAGTCACCCGGTGCCCGCCCCGCACAAGCTGCCGTTCCGAGTGGATGCGAGTGGCACTTTCCCGACAGTTCGGGCATCCGTCCCCGACCCCAGCGGGATGCGCGCCGGGATGCAGCGGTACGCCCCGCCCGGGGCAGCCATCCCGGCTCTAGTGCCTTCGCCTCCCCGTCCGCTCCCGAGCCGCCATCCCAAAGCCCAGCTGTGGCGGAGCCGCCCGCCCCTCTTTCCCCCTGCGAGGCGAGGCAAAGCGCAGCGCTGTCGGCGGGCCGGGAGTGCGACGGTGCCGGGCTCCGGCAGAATCGGCCAGCTACTGGCTCTTGCGTCCTCGAGCAGGCCATGGAGAAACGCGCCAGCTCCCGACCCCAGGACAGTCCCGGTCTCGGCTCCCGGCACGGAACACGGAGCAGCCCCGCGGAGCTGCCCACGCCGCCTCCTGCCCCGTGGCTCCCCCTTCTGGCAGCACCGGCTCCACGCAGTCGGGTGGGGGAAGAGACGCGCGTGGAGCTCGGCGGGTGCCCGGTCCTACCGGCCCCGAACAAGGCTCGGAGCCCGGCGGACAAGCCGCAGCAGACAAACAGAAAGCCCAGGCTATCCCGCAACGCCGAGAGCCTTTCAAGGATTCGCCCGGCGCCGCGGGGAGCCATGGTCAGGCCGGCGAGGGGGCGGGACCCGCCGTGGCCATGGAGACGGAGCCACCTCTGACCCCGCGGCCCCGCCCCTTCCGCCTCCCGGGCAGCGTGGGGCTGCGGCGGCACCGGGCGGACTCGGGGCACCGCAGACGGATGCGGGTTTGGACGAGCAGAGGCCATCGCCATGTCGTCCGCCTTCAGGAAAGCTGCCAAGTCGGGGCAGCGCCCGCACCGCGAGCGGGCACAGGTCGGTGTGCCGGGATCGGCCGAGCCGGGCCGGGCCGGGCCGGGCCGGGCCTGCCGCGGGGGGCCAGGGTCAGCGTCAGCAGCCACCCATTGCCGTTCTGCTTTCTCCCCTAGCCCGCCTCCCGGAAGAAGCTCGGCTTGCTGGAGAAGAAGAAGGACTACCGGATCCGCGCCCGGTGAGTGATGCCGCCGCCGGGGGAGGGCTGCTGAGCTGAGCCGGGCTGGCCCGAGCGGCCTCGCAGCGCAGCGCCAGCATGGCTGGGGCCGTCAGCAGCCACCGCGGGCGGTGGTCCCCAGCGTGGCTGTCCCCGATCCACCTGCCATAGAAGCGCTGAGGCAGAAGGAAGAGGAGCGTGGAGAGCAAAAGCATTACAGTGTAGCTGTTGTCGTGATTGATGCTGAACTTAGCTTTATCTTCCATCTTTAATGGTGATTCTGAAGAAGAGCCAGGAGTTTGAAGCAGCTCAGTAAGCTGTACAGAATGGCGAAGGTGTTCCCATTGCTCCCTTAACACGGTTGGACACTATTCACTTCCTTTAAAGCTGAAACAATTTGTTGGTGTCCGACTCCATATTTGGAGGCTTGTCAAAGCGCTGAGCACCACTTTGAAGGACTCAGCATCTCAGCAGGGAGTGTGAACATGCAGAAGCTGCTGACCAACTTCTGATTTGCTTTTGTTTTTCCCAGTGACTATCACAAGAAACAAAATGCACTCAGAGCACTTCAAAAGAAAGCTCTGGACAAGAATCCTGATGAGTTCTACTTTAAAATGATACATTCACAGCTCCAGGTGAGAATTTAAATTGCTTTTAAGCAGGGTTATGATTGTTGCTCTAAGTAACTTCTTTTTTGTTTACCTTGGTTTTGTTTAATTTACAAATTAGCAAATAAATTAGCAGACTTGGTTTGGTGCCTCTGGAAGGCTTTGAAGAAAATGAGGGGCAAAGGACAAAAGATGCTTTTACTATTAGGACCCATAGTGCAGTGTAACTGGAGTGGTATCTGTGAGTGCTGTGTCTGCCTGGTTACAGGATGGAGTTCATGTGGTGAAGCAGCCAAAGGATGAAGTGACCCCAGAACAGATGAAACTGATGAGGACCCAGGATATTAAATATGTGGAAACAAAAAGAGTGGCAGAAGCCAAGGTAATGCTTCATTTCTTTAGTGTTTTCCAGTTTGCTCAGAATTACTCTTTTTATGGTAGTGGTTGCTGTTGTTGTTAGCTGTTGTGTTTAGGTTTAGTGAAATTTGATTGTGTAGTGCTGGAAGTGACAGATGGAAAAGAGAGTGGAGCTGCGCATATAGGACCTAAAGGTACACTGAGTAACAAAAACTGTACTACATGTTATAAAACAGTAATTTCTGATGTGGATTTCAGACATAGAATCATAGAATGGTAAGGTTGGAAGGAACCTCAAAGATCATCCAGTTCCACCCCCCTGCCATAGGCAGGGACCCCTCCCACTAGCACAGGTCACTCAAGGCCTCTTCCAACCTGGCCTTGAACACCTCCAGGGAGGGAGCAGCCACAACCTCCCTGGGCAACCTGTGCCAGTGTCTCACCACCCTCACTGTAAAGAACTTCCTCCTAACATCCAGTTTCAATCTCCCCTCTGCCAGTTCAAATCCATTGCCCCTCGTCCTGTCATTGCAAGACCTTGTCAATAGTCCCTCCCCAGCCTTCCTGTAGGCCCCCTTCAGATCCTGGAAGGCTACTCTAAGGTGTCCTAGAAGCCATCAAAGATGTGCTTTTGCTTCTCTTCTTTATAAAGAACTGAAGGTTGTTTGAATATTGTGGGCAGGCAATCAGTAGAAAATGTGGCCCACTGAAAATGTTTTTCTGGAAAAAAAAAGTTTTTCTGAAAAATGTTTTTCTGCAGTTGATCCACACTGCAGATAAAAAGTTAAAGCAAGTCAGTTTTGAATCTTCCTTCTTCATTTTGCTGGTGATCTGGTGGCAGTGGTTCCCCCTTTTTGCCATACATGTAACTTAATACTTTGAAAAGGGCTTTGTGCACGTTTGGGTGAGGAACACCAGAAATCAGCTAGTGTCTACTCAAAGGGCTTATGGGGGCATGGCATAAACATGGGCTAGATGTATTTTCAAAGATTAGATGGGAAGGAAGGGTTGGGATGCTTGGGGAGCAGACAGGCAGGGTTGCAGGGGTGTTCTGTGCCCAGGTTGGCAGTGCCCATCAATTCTCTTCCCGCAGAAAATCGAGCGGCTGAAGTCCGAGCTCCATCTGCTGGACGCCGAGGGGAAGAGCCCCAACAAGCATCTCTTCTTCCTGGACAGCCGCAAAGAAGGCAAGGTTCAGACTGCTGCTGGCAAAAGCCTTCTGGGATGTCCAGTTGGTGGCTGTTTAAAACAGTACAGTGCTTCCTTCATGCTTTTGTCATTAAAAAAGGCTGTTTCTACCTAATTCGGGTGGTCTAGAAATCTCTTTTGGGATCTAGATCAGACCTCAGTTCTGCAGGAGCTGGGTTGCTCGGGCGCCCTTTGCTGACCCTGCTTAAGCTGCATGTTTGGAAGGTTTGCTGAGCATCCAAGAATTCCATGTGAGTTTCTTTCTTTTTATTTACAGTTCAGGAGTTTGATATTGCAACTCACCTGGATACTCTTCCAGAGCTTGTGGGTAGGGTGTACAACCGACCAACCATTGCGACGCTGCAGAAAGAGACTCTGAAGGGAGCTACTGATCCTGTCCACTTAAAGGTACTGCTGCTGTTTGTATTCTGATTACCTTAATGTTCTACATCTTTTGTGTAATGAGCACTAAAGAGGATTCCTTGGACAGTTGTGGAGGAGAGCAAAGTTCTTCTCTCATCCTGGTGACACAGGGCTATAGTGAATGCCACTTAATCATCAAGTGCCTGGAGCCTACAGTCAAATCTTTGTCTGGACCAACAGGGAGGTGGTGGTCAGTTGTATTCCAGTTCCTGTGGATTATAAATCAGGAGTTGTGGCCTATGGACCAGAAAGGGATGGTAGAAATGTGATTAGGCAGTTTCCTTGGCAACGTTGGATGTATTTTCTGCATCGCATGACATACACCTGTGGGACTGGCTTTTCACTGGACTGCTGCAATTTTAAGTGTGAGTTTTGCAGCATCCACTGTTAAGTCTTCCCTCATGCTTCCCCCAAAACACCCTTACATCCCTGAACAGGGATGTGGAAAAGCTTATCCAACATATATGTGTTTGTTGTTGGGCATTTTTCATTTAGGTTTTGAGTCTGAAGTGTCTTGAAGGTCAAGATTTGTCTCCCTCCTTTCCTTCTCAAAGACATCTAAGCTGTAGTCTGACTTCCTGGCTTTCCTAATTTAAAGTTTCAGGATCCTTCAGGATTGCTTATGCAATCAGCTTTGATTGTGATGTTTTAACATCACAGCACTTCTATCCTAGAAGTGGCTACATTCAGCTTTAACGTGGCAAATACCTCTTAAGTAGGTTAGATCTGTTGGGCAGGCCTATGAGCCTGAGCTGGTCTGTGCAAGGCGAAAGCAAAGTTGTCTAAAACTGCCAATCAGTAAATTTGTAACCTGCTGTTTTCTGAGTCAGATGTCAGATAACACCCCCCCCTGTGGTCCCTTTCTCCTTGCCAGCTTTCTCATGTTGGCTTGTCAGTAAAGCAGTTAGGCAAGTTGTAGACTGACAAGTTTTCTTTTCCAAATGTCTGAGTCATATTTTAGGCATGTTGGGATTCGCTCTCCTTAATTTAATTACTTGAATCACACCTGCAGTAATGGCACTTTTGTGCTGGGAAAGCCATCTGCTCTTCATAGGTTAAACGTGACCAAACAAGTTGCATTTTGGGAGGCCTCTGTGCAGTTCCTAAGCACTTCAGGAATTGGTCTCAGGTCTTTTTTTTTTTTTTTTTTTGGTCCCTCCTCTGGATTAGTTTGGGTTTCATTAGGGAATTAAACATTCCGTGGCAATCAACAGTGAAATTCAGAGGACTTAGAAAAATTAAACTCAAGCCACTTACTGAGCAGCATCTAAACTAGGTTAGAAGAGGTTCAGGGTTTTATGTGTGGATTCAGGAGATTAAAACAAGCACAAAGAGGACCCAACTAGAAAACCTCCAGTATGAGAATCAAGATTTTAAAATGGTTCTCTGAAATCTAACCCACATAACTGAAGCAGCATTCTTTCACAGAATCACAGAAACATTCAGGTTGGAAAAGACCCTCAGGATCACCAAGTCCAACCTATAACCCTACTCCACAAGTTTCACCTTAAACCATATCCCTAAGCACCCCAATGATTAGAAAATGTAAGCAAAGTTGGTGAGATCCCTGTCAGAAGTCAGTCAGTTACAGACCATAGTGTCTTGCTCCTCTCTCTGTCTTAAAGAAGTTTCTTTTTCTTTTTCCCTCCAGAAATTAGCCCAGCAAAGGAAGAATCAGTACAACCTCCTGAAGCAGCGCATTGAAAGAGAAAAGGCCATGTTTGTTGTGGCACAGAAAATCCAGACACGTAAAGATCTTCTGGTGAGGGATTTAGTTCTGGTTCTTTGTTTTCACTCGTGCATTTCTTCACTCTGATCTCACCCTGACACTTCCAGGTAACTCCAAAAAACTAGTGATCCTCTTTTAGCACAGGAAAAGGTGGATAAAGCATTCCAGTTGTTCCATGGCTAGTAAATCATATCTGCTAGCTGAACTCTTACAGTGTCAGCAAAGAGAAAGACTCTCTTTGCAAGTCTCTAAAATGCTGTTGCCACCCTCAAGTACAAGAAGAGCGTGAGGAGCAGCAGGGCCAAGGAACTGTTTCTGTAGGTTATAAGAAGACCTTAAAAATTCCAATGGCCAATAAATGGTTTGTCTTACTGGGACTCACCCTTCACTGGTGCCTGTGAACACAGCAGGTTGTGCTTGAGAACCAAGAGGTGAAAAAGGAGATGGAGACAACAGTTCTTACCTGAACAGTGCCAAGTGCCATTTTGCACCAGTGCCTCGTCAGTCCCAGACAGGGACTTCTGTAGGAGGTGGGATTTTTCTTCTTAATTGGCAACAAATCTTTTTTCCTTGTTCTTTTTTCCAGGACAAAACCCGTAAAGTAAAGGTGAAGAAAGAGACAACAAACAGTCCAGCTATTTACAAATTCAAGTTTCAGCGGAAGCGTTAACCATCCCACTGAATAATTGTTACCATCCTTGCTTCCAAAGAAAGAAGATTCTCCTCATGAGGGAGTGATGCACCATTTGTGCTTCACTGCAGCCTCCTAGCACTGTTACAACAAATTACTGTGGGCCTGTGGTATACATATTGTATCTAATTAATTGATTAATAAATCAGAGTTTGTTCTCTTGGTATTTACAGTGGGGAGCCACAGGAGGTGCCTGAACAGTCTAGTAATACACACCATAAGCAATCACTGAGAAGTCAAGGTCAGAACTTGGCCTAGAGGTGGGTTCATGCAGCATGTGCTGCACTGAGACCCTGATGTGACATGTCCAAAACCACCAGAGCTTTCAGATCAGCTTTTTCAGCTGTCTTTTTTTTTCATAGAATCACAGAATCAGAGAATGGTACGTTTGGAAGGGACCTCAAAGATCATCCAGTTCCAACCCCCTGCCATAGGCAGGGACACCNAAGAAGTCTTCAAGCAGATTAAAGCTGAATTATTTATTACCTTTCTAATAACTACCCTCCCCCTTTAAATCTGTCTTAAATGTTCCCATTCCACTTAATCTGCACGAAGTATCACACTTCAGAACCTAAGAGGCAAAAGGCACCACTGAGGGTATGTGGCCACGTTCAGGCACTGTGTTAGTGGAGATTGTTTCTGTCACTGTGCAGAAAGGAAGGAGAACTTGACCGATCAAGACTCATCCGATCAAGACTGAGGAGCTGTTTGTGCTTTCCCTGCCTTCTCCCGTGTAGTGGGGCAGTGTCTGCTTCTCCGTGTGGAGTTTGCAGTGATGCCAACCAGGTGTGACTGATGATAGTGGAACACACAGAGGCAGTGCAGGAGCCAAGCGTGGAGCAGAGCCGGTCCTCTGCTCAGGTGCTTATTGCAGCGTTGGTGGTTGGAGGGGGTGTCAGTGAGAACAATGGAGCGTCCTGGAGCAGTTGGGGCAAGTTGGGAACCTGGGCGTAAGCATTCCTGCTCTTATCTCGCTCACCCGTGCCTGCCAGCACGCAGCGCAGGCCCGTGCAGGATGGGGCCGTTCCCGGGCGCTTCCCACGGCAGGAGCTCTCCCGGCTGCTCCCCGCAGGAACGTGGCGTTTTCGGCTGCTGATCGGGTTTCTGTGAGATTTCTTCTGGGAAGGGATTTAGGGAGGCATCAGGCTTTGCCCTTAAAGCAGCTGTGGTACGCTCGTGCAGCAGATTCCACCGGTAACGGCGCGGCTATCAGGCGACCGGGGCGGGAAAGGCAGCTAACTGCACAGTGTGGGAACGTTTCAGGTTCTTCCTGCCAGGGAAACACGCACGGCTGAAGGCTGCAGCGCTTTTCCCCGGCAGTTACCTCCCCTCCGCCGGCAGAAGCGGCAGGGGGACCCCGGTGCTGTGGAAGCACTGGCCCGGCCCGGCCGGCAGGGGGCAGCAGCGCCCCGCCGCGTCAGGAGCAGCGCGGTCGGACCGGGAGCAACGGTTCCCGCGGTCCCAGCGCTTCCCTTGGACCGTCGTCGCCGGTGTTCCCGGGTGCCCCGGGCACGGTGCTGCGACCGGACCTGTCGGAGCAGCTCGCGCTGGCTCGGTCGTGTTCACGGGAGCTCCGGTTCCCGCTGTCGCCAATCCCACGCCGTCCGGGCTTTGCCCTGAACCCCGCGTTCCGCAGCGAGGATAACGAAAGCCCCGAATCCAGCTCGTTTACAGCCTGTAAGTCCCGAGCCAGCCACGGCAGAGCTGGGCTCGTTCCACGGTCTCTCGGAACGGAAGCCAGGGGATGTGTAACGGCAGCTCCCTGACCGGCAGCCGGAGCGGGCACATCCCAAGAGACGCTGAGAGCCAGACTGTGGGAAAGCTGCCAAGTTCACCTCTGTTTTCGGGTACCTTTTGTTTCTAAAGCACAGACAGAGGTCCCATCCTCACCGGCTGGGGCTCGTTGAAGCGAGATCATTAGACTGAGATTTAGGTGGATAAATATTTGATCCTTATCCCGGGTTAATTTTACCTGCATTGAGAGAGTTACTGGAAAGGATGGGAGACAAAACAGTAGTTCCAGGGCGAGATCTGAGGAGCTGCTGCCTGCTAGGAGCTGGGATGGGATCAACCCGAACAAGAGCAGCCCAAGAGCCTGATGCTGCAAGTGCCCGGTGCAGTGAGGGTTGCAATGGGCACAAATGACCTAATCCCTGGAAGAGAACCATCTCTTCCCAGTGAACGAGCAAGATATTATTGGATGCATTAAGTAGCTGGGAGGCTTTGACTGATCATTGCTCTCACCGTGGAAATCACAGATCAAATGCCACACCACTTCTGGTGGTGGTTCTCACCTGTCTGCTGGCACACAGGAGTTAAGCCCTCAGTGAGATGTGGCAATTTCATCTTCACTGTACAGGGTATGAGGAGCAAAAGTGGTGCCCGTTCCAAGTTAGTTTTCCCTGGAAAACCATGAAGGTCTTAAAGGCAAATGAGAGCACTGTTAGATCTGTGGTGTTACATCAAGCAGACCTCTTGCTGGACCCTGGCCACAACAGCCTAGGCACAAATCCAGTTAGCTGTAGTTTATCATCTTGTGGCCACAACAGACAGAAAGGAGATGGCAGCTCTCGTGCTTAACCATGTTTCCTCTACTCCTGCCTGCAATGTTCAGTGATTTGGTGGGTGCTGATCACTGAACTTCCCATCTTAGCAGATAGGGCTGGCCCACACCTACTGACCTTCAAAACTTCCATCAGCTACCAGCAAAAGAACTGCACCAGCTGAAAGAGCAAATCCAAACCAAAGAAAAAGCTCTTTTATCTGACCAACATCCATTGTTGAGTTTCACAGCATTATTGTGGCTCGCTGTCCAGAGAAACATTCCCAGGCAAGTTAGTACTGAAAATGGGTTAAACACTGCCTTCTGCTGCCATGACCTGGCTCTCTATAGCACAGACGAAAGGGGCTTTGATGGGAGGAAGAATCCACTTTGATTTTTCTTGGCAGACAAACCTGTACACTTTTGAAAGTGTGAGGAGCAAAAGTGGTGTCCAAGTTCTGTTTCCCAGGAAGATCTTCAGTCCTATTTCACATCTGGACAGGACCTATCTGCGAACAGCTTCCCACACCCAACATCCTATTCAGCCTTAAAGCACTGAAATATTCCTGCAAGGGTTCAGGAAGAGTCAATACCTTAACAGCACAAAACAGATGGCCAGCTTGGCCACAGTGCATGATCTGAAGGGTGACATTGGTGGGATCTGGCATTCTCTTAGCTGGGCCCTCATGGGGAAGGACAGAGGGAAATGGCCCATGGCTATTTTCTGCTTGTGATAATTATAGTATCAAAGCCTGAACCAACAGGTTCTTTAAGCAAGGAGATTCCCTGCAGCTTGCAAGATACAGATATCAAAATACCCTACAGATTCATGGCTCAGGTTTCAGGTGACTCAGAATAATATTGTGCTGTATAATAATTCCATGTAATTCCTCATTCAAGCTGAAAAACCCAATTGGTAATGACTGTCTATAAAAGTTAATAGTAGGCTACATTAAACCACTTGCAGGATTATTTCTAGGCAACTGCAGCAATATATTACTAGCAGGAGAATCATCACCAGCCCTCAGGGTGGCTTCCTGTAGGTCCCACTTTCCAGCATGAACCAGACTGGGGACCAGCACAGTGGAGATCTCTCACTCCATTCCTGGGGCATGGCAAGGGAAGCCAACACACCAGGGGAAGCTCCAGAGCCCTTCATGGGCAGCCACTGACAGGTCTGTACCAGCAGCTTGGTGCTGTGGCAGCTGAGCGACACTTGGGAACCCCAGAGCCCTCCTCATGGTCTTCTTTCAGCACAGCTGAGCAGGGAGGTTTTGATCCCACCCATCCCACTACCCTCACATGATTTCCATGCCAGGAGTCTACTCACCAAGAGCTCAGCAGTTGGGCAGCCCAGAGTCCAGTGGCTCCTGCTGCCATCTGGATGCTGCTGTCCGGTGTTGCCAGCAGGACAGTGGTGGTGGTGGTCCAGGGGTGGGATTGCAGGTGTCTCCAGCTGGCATGGCTGGCTGCTCCGGACTGTCGTCAAGACCCTGCTGTCCTCACAGTGAGGTTCAGCTAAGGTGACTTGCCCAAGGGCACCGAGGAGAAAAGGGTGGTGGAGTTCTTCCACTCAAGCCTGAGCAGCTTCACAGCAGGGAGTTGAAAGAGCAGGATGTAAATCAGGAATGACTAATTGCTGCTCAACCTCTCTCTTCCAGTGCTCCTCGGCCACCCAGACCTTTACCCACCTGGCTGGGAGCAGCATAGGGACTGCTAACAGCCAGGAACAGCCCGGGCACAGGGGATTATCCCCATTCCCACTGGTGCACGCTTGGACACAGCCCTCCATTTCCCTCCAAACAGAATGTTCCTGCCCAAATACCATAACAGGGGAGTTCAAACAAACAAATACCTGCTGCTGCTTCTGCCGGGAGAAGCCAGGCACTAGAGCGGACCGAGTGCTGTGCAAGGTGAAAGCAGCAAATATTTGCTTTGCCATCCCTACAGTTATATACCTGAAGCTTTTAGTGCCTTGAGAGAACCAAGGTGAGCAGCACTGCCTGGAGCAGGTAGGAGCCCATTATTTAGTGAGAACATATTCCCAGGATGTCTCTGGCTTGCCAGACCTAGAGACTGAAACAGTAAGTGAGTGCATATAGATCATCGTTTACTGAAGCACAAGCCCTGATGCACCTTTCTAGGGAAGCTCTAATTTATTATGCATTGTCATTAGCTGCAGCAGGCAGCAGGGCCTTCATTAGAGCTAGAGTTAAGGTCTGTTTTGGCTGCCTCATCAGCACCAGTGAACTGCGTCCCTGCGAGGTTTGATACAATTTAATTAACCTAATTAAAAGCTCTGATTGCAGAGATGATTGGGGTAGAGCCAGCAGCAACTGCATATTTATAACGAGCTGGAAGGTGTGGGACTGGAGCCAAATGATATGCATCTCTAATGAGCTGGTGCTATTGAAGTGTGGATTTGGAACACTAACATTTATTTTTGGCAACAATGGCCAGTTTATCTTCCTGATAGAAACGATCACAGCTTGATCGCGTGTAGCAAGGAGCTCGGCGCTGTGCTCCTGGGGCTTCTCCATCCCAGGGGCAGCCTCACACAAGCACCCCACACAGCCCTGCTGCTCCTCACCGATCCCCTCCACACCTCCGCAGGCGGACGGACACGGCACGCAGCATCCCCACGCCCCTGAGCCCCTCACGCCTGCCTGCGCCGCACAGCGCACAGCGTGAGTGAAGCCAAACCGCGCACTGGCAGTCTCAGGTAAGCCAGAGGCAAGGCGCCAGCAGATTCCCGTCCCCAGCCACCACCTCTGCCCATTCCTGACCATCCTGCCCCACAGCCAAACTGGTCTCCCGAGACAAGGAACTTGCCTCTGTTACCCCTCCAGCTATCAAATACTCCCTACCCTAACCGTCTGCTGAACACCTCTGCCCAGATAACAGCCTGAAGCAAAGAGGCTACCCACACCCCGGCAGTGACCATTCTCTTTCTCCACGTGTAAAGGCTACAAACCCTGTTCAGACCCAAAGCAATATGCGCCACCAGCTCCCATCCCTGCCACCGTGTGCAGGGCTTCTAGGGGCTGTGGGGCTGCAGCTGGACAGGTAGAGCACAGCTCCTGGCTTCGGGACTGCAGGTGCAAGGTGTGGGCAGCACTGGTGTGGCTGCTGTGTGTTTCTCCAGGAGCCATCACTACTGCCAGGCTGCTGTCTTTGCTGGGCATGGCAGAGGGGATCACTCACTGATAACCACCCTCGCCTGCCTCTTTTCTTCTGTGTCCTGGAGCAGTGAGTGAGTAAGAAGCAGCAGCACGGGGCAGGGATGCTGCTCCCCCACACCCCTGGTTGGGTGCTCCCAGTCCTTGCTTTTCTCTCAGCACAGAGCCAAAGTGCTGTGGGCAGTCAGGGTGCAGTGTGCCCAGTGGCAGCAGCAGGATGTCCCAGGGGTCCTGGGCAGACAAGGTACAGCAGCAAGTCTGCCGAGCCACTTGGAAAATTTGATCCAGGCTAATTATGCTGAGAAAGCCCTTCTGATAAGGAGTATGAAATGGAAGCATAGATAATACTCATCTCGGAGTGCCATTAATCTTTAAAACTGGAACAATAAGTGCAAACACTGGAGGGCATATGAAGCAAGGTGTGACTCACATCTGCTCCTCCGCCGCCTGATTTATTGGCACAAGGCAACTTTCCTGCACTGTTTCAACAGAGCTGCATTACATAACAGCAGGGACTGTTTTGCTTGACTTTGTCAATCAAAGTTTCCCCTCATCACCTGCTGTCCTTTTTCCCTAGCACAGCCCAGGAGCACAGCAGAGGGGTCCCCCAAACCCACTGCTCTCGCCTGGTTCTCACTCTTTCCAAGGATGCCTCTTTCAGCCTGGCTATGACACCAGGGACAAGGTTCCCCAGCCTCAATGTAGTGGTGGGGCAGGGCAGGAAGGTCTTCCTCAAGCCCAGTCTGGTCTGTGCCTCACAGATGGGGGGGTGGAGGATCCATTTCCACCCCTGCAGGACAGGTGCTCACTGTGAGGCACTGGGAAGCACCTGGGGTACCTCTCCCTGCACCGTACAGACACTCTCACTCTCTAAGCCAGAGCTCTCCAGGTTCTCTGCCACCCAGACGTGCCACATACATCTTCACCTTTCAAGCCTTTCATTTCCAAATGGCTCTCTCTGGGATTCACTTTCTTTTATTTAAATTGTGGATCTGCTGAAGCGACCTTTAAGCTGACTCTGAGGGAAGGTGGGCAGCTGCTTCCCGTTGCAGTCCCAGAAAGGCTGCTGACCTGTGGCTTTGAACAAGTTCAAAGCATTCCTTGCCTTTTGGCCATACCCTGCAATAGAGCCTTTGGATGGATTTTTCTCCCACATTCCTGAAAAGACATCATCAGAGACATTTCTCCTCACAGGCTCTTTAATATTTACACTGACTTTGTGAACACATAATATATTCCACCTATTTTTTAGCCTTTTAAAAGCACATGCTCTTTCTCAGTTGGAAGAAGCATGCAGGCTGCTATGAAAGGCTAGCAGGACAAATAGATCTGGGGGGAATGCAGATGGCTCTGAACCACCCTCACCTGGCTGCCTGCAGCTCATGGCACCATCCAGCAGCATCCTGGGGCAGCTGCAGACCTGGGGTGGCCTTGCTCAGTCCCACATCTCCTGCTGCAAAAGAGAAACAGTCCTTAAAACCATCATCCCAGTCCTAACTAAGCTCAAAGCTGATCATCTTGTTAGCTGGAAGACAATCCAAATGCAAAACAAAAAATGCTTCTAAGAACTGTCCCATAGATTGCCAAGCATCATATAAAGCCTGGCCATGGGCTTAACTATATCAAAATCATACAGATGCTTTTTGTCAAAACCACTCTAAAGCAGGAAGGCAGCAAGCAGCTTACAACCCAGAAGTGTCATAGATGTACTTGCAAATGTTTGTCCATAATTTGGTTGATTCCAGACTGTAAGTCCAGGAGGGACTGTCAGATCCTGTGTTCTGATTGCCTGTGTGCTGCCATCCACTGCATTTCACTCAGAGAGCCCAACCCAAGTCCAGCAGCTCCAGCTGGGTTTTGGCATTTCAGTCCCGAAGAGGCTGAGCTGTAGCAGCCCCAAGCAGGAGGTTCACTCCTGCCCAGGGCTTTGGTGATGACAGAGAAGTGCTGAGGGGAAGGATGCCTGGGTGTTCCCGAGAGCTAACTCATGACCCCTGGGGAGGAGGAAGGCAAAGCCTCTATAGTCCCTGCCATTTTCACTTGGGCATGAACTTTTACCTCACCTCAGACCTGGTGAATGTATAAACTACAGATGTACATGAACAAATCATAGCCAGAAACATCAATGGAGGCTTCAAAGTACTGTTCCTATGCCTCATTCCATGTAGTGTGAAAGCCTCTGGATAAGGTGCAACCTCCTGCCCCAACAAAATGCATCAGGACAACTGCTCACGGAGGTAAAAACCCTCCTGCACCTTGGCAGAGGTTGGGACACAGGCTGGCAAAGAGCAGCTGAGGGCAGGAAGGCCAGGAGGTGCATGCCTGGGGGGGCTCCCCGGGTGTGGGACTCATGCTGAGGGCTGGGGTGGCAAAGAGGCTGTCTGCAGTGTGAGGCCAGGCTGGGAGGGCTGGCCTGAGGTAGCCCCCGAGGTGGGCCAGGGATGACAAGAGTGGTGAGGCACACAGCTGCGCCCAGGGTCACATTTTTTCAGTTCATGTTGCCCTAACAAACAAATGTCCCAGGATGCAGACAATAATGTTTTTATGAGACTCTAAATTCTAAACTCAAATGCTCTTTGTGGTGGACTAATAGCCAACACGTGGCCCTTCGTCTCATGCTGAACTTTTGTGGTCCTGCAGGGGGAAAAAAGGCCCTGGTGAGCATTTACACTGAGCACTTTGTTCTCACAGATTCGCAGGGCAGAGAGAATAATGTATTGAGACTCTCAGCCCGTGCCAGTTTGGCTTCATTTGTCCTTCTGAACTTGCCCTGAGAGATAATGTTTCCTTCTAATCTGCTGCTGTCCACCTACAGCAGGGACCCAGTGAATAATTCTCCCAAACAAGCCTTTATTCTTAAGGCTCTATCTGGCCCTAACCCTGTCTCCCCCCCTTACAGAGTAATTGTTGTGTTCATTACATGGTAATAGCCCGAGCTGTATTCCAGCCCACACTTGCCATGGCCACACAAACAAGGCTCAGGCTGCGCTGCTCTCAGGATAATGCTGCTCATTTGGCATTATTTGAAAGAATGTGCCAGGCATCTGAGCACCAGGCTCCCTGTGCCAGCCTGCGTCAGATCACAAGTCAGATACAGTGGCTGTGCTCTCCTGCAAGGAACCAGCACATCCTCCACACAGCCAAGGCCTTTTTTTTTTTTTTTTTTCTTTTCCATGCATGATAATAAATGACTGTTATACTCCTGTGGGAAGAAGACACAGGGAAGAGGAAACAAGACTTTGGTTAATGTGACAAATCTTTTCCATCCTTTTCTCTTCAGGTACTTATGTCACCCTTTCACAACGGTATTTTAATAAGCCTGTGTAAAGCTTCATAAATTGCCCTTTTCTATCTGCAGGAGATGGGAAGCTCCAGGGGATGAGCAGCACAAGAAACCCATTATCTAGTCTGCTCTTGGAAACCACTCTCAAGGGATAGCTGAAATGGGTGCCCCTCTGAATATACCCAGGGGAGCTGCCTTGCTCTAGAGAGATCTCACTAACATCAGTGCTGGCTTCGCAGCATCTTTCAGTGGGATAAAGCTAAGCCGAGGTCAGACCCCACGGTCAGGCACTGACAGGAGGCTTTGTTCCGAGCTCTGCTCCTGAGCTTAAGCAGTGGCTAAAGGTCACTCCGATACCTCCCAGGAAGCCTGGAGAAATGGAAGCCTTTGAATTGTACTGGCCTAAACCTTGGCATTGGCTGACAGTGTTCCTTGGCTGAGGGAGCCTGTCTGAGTCAAGCAATGACTCTTATTTACTGCTAAGCAATGGGTGAGCTCAGACTGACTGTGAGCAGTGTCACACACAGCATCTGCCAGCTGCTCAGGCTGGCAGGACGTGGAGGTGCAGGATGAACACCTGCATGGGCACATGGGCACATAGGTGTGCATGTGTGTGCAGAGGTTTGTGTGCTGAATGCAGTCTGTGTGGGCTGCTCCCAAACTGGTGTGTGCATGGCAGGGGGCTTCTCTCCAGGAAGTGTAAGAGAAAGCCCCCTCACACAGGCTGGCACACAAAGGTCTGTGTGCCATAACATGTAGGTATATGCCACACGTTTACACCCCATAGGGGCACAAGATGTCCTGAATCTACAGTGGTGAGAAAAACAGAGAGGCATGGAGAGGGGCTCTCCTACCACAATCAGTGCCTAGTGCTGTGCCCAGCAGCCCCTGCCAGCCCCCACCTGCCCCAGACGTGCACATGCACAGCTACCCCTCACCATCCCCTGCTCCTGGGGCTGCTCCTGCACTCACAGAGCAATCCAGGGAGTGTGAAATATCCCCGCACAGGACAGCTTGTTCCAAGAGAGCAGGAGCTCAGAAAACCTGAGCAGGAACGGCAGTGTCCTTTGTGTATCATGAGGCTGGACTCCTGCCAAATTCCTCTGCACCCACTGCCTCTATTAAACGCGTCAATCATTTCTTGGCAACCCAAGCCCCAGAGAAGAGCTCAGAGGCAGCTTCAGACAGTTCAGTTGCTTTCATTAAGAGGTGAAAAATACATGCTGAGCAGGAGCTGAGAGCAGGGCTGCTGAGTCCTCTCTGCTCAGGAGGGGAAAGTGGCAGCAGAAGACAAACCTTCCTGTGGTCATGGACCTTGTCAGCCTGTGAAATGCCCTCTGATGCCTACTGTCGAAAGGCAGCCCTCAGACCTTTTTGTGTGGGTCTTGATCTTGTTGGGTGACTGCAAAGGCCAAGGGGGAGCACCAAGGTGAAGATGGCAATTCTGGCACAGCTGGGCAGGGGCAGGCAGTGGGATGGCTGTGACCTGCCTGAGACCACAGTGCTGGAATGGCATCCACCGGCCTTGAAGTTGTTGGCAGCAGTGTATCCACCAGCCAGGGGCTGGAACAGAACTGGCTCCCATTTCTGGGGCTGAAATCAGGGAAAACAGAACACAGCTTGATACCAGTTGCAGTGGCTAGGGTGCTGACCAGGAAGGTGCCCTCATTGTGAGGTGCCATCTGGGCTGCTGTGGCAGGGCCAGCAATGCTGGCTCCAAGAAAGCAGTGGAGCTCTTGGGAACAGAACAGGAAAGTCCAGGTGACTCAAATATCCCTGGCACAGGGCATAGCTGGTGCCAGAAGAGCACAGCATGAGAGGGAAGGACAAATGGGACCCACTGGAGGAGTCTAAACAGAGAACTGTGGGGCTCAGGAGAAGGGATGAGGAGCCTGGGATTGCCCATCCAAAAGTGGTCATTGAGGAAAAGCCAGGAGGTCAGACCACCGAGCAACGGTGGTGAGATCAGGAGCTGCAGCTATGCCAGTTTCACAAGGCAGGATGAAAAGGAGAACAGAGACACCTGAACTGCTCAGTCTTGCCCACAGACCCCTGCAGCCCAGCATGCCCAGTGACTGGGCCCCAGCTTGTTGTGGATGAACTCAGCAAGTGGATGTCTCTTGGGATGTTGTGCTCTGCCCTGGAGTCAAGGACCTTCCTACTGGCAGATGACTCCACTGCCCTGGCAAATGCCAGGGGCCAGCTGGCCACTAAGGACCAGCTCCAATCCTGATTCCTCCTGGCCCCTGGCCAGTGCTTCCTCCAGGAGGAGGTGTGCAATTACTGTACTCAGTCGAGCCCAGAAACTCAGCTCGCTGCGTGGGAACTCCACCGTCCTGAGAGACTCATCTCCAGCTAGGAGCTGCTTTGCATGGGGCACCATGCCCTGGGCAGACTGTGAGCCTGTCCCCACTCAGCCCCACTCTAGGGGCTCCTGGAGAGCCACGGCGCGCCTGTGCCACTGCCACCCAGGCAGCTCTCACCTCCATGCCTGCCACTCTTGCTTCCTGCCGTTGCCTCCTCAAGTAATTGCTTTGATCTTCACTCCAGGGGCTTACTGCTAAAAATTAATGTTTCATGGCTGTTGCTGCCCATGGCTTGAAAAATGGCTTTTCTGCCCCAGGGAGTGGCTTGCGACAGCTCCTGAAGGACTGTTCTGCTCGAGTTAAACAGATGGGCACAAAACCTCTTGGGCTCCTCACGCCTCGGTTCAGGGCAGGATGTGACCTGCTCCTGCCTCGCGGAGCTGTGCTGAAGGGGGAAGCTGTGTCCGTGCCACAGTGCCCAGGCTGTCCCAGCAGGCTCTGCCAGTCCCTGGAACAGCCCTGCCCGGGCTGCAGGGCTCGGTGGCTCCTGCCAGCCGTGCCCACACCCCCGGGGCTCACCTCCACTGCCTCCCCCGCGTCGGCGAGGAAGGGGCCGCAGACGAGACGCTGGGGCTGGTTCCCCTGTAATTAGCAGAAGGGCCGGTGCAGGGTGGAGCGTGCCGTGCCCTCTGTGCCCTCTCGATGAGGCTTTCTCTGCAGGCTCCTCTGCAGCCAGGTGCCAGCAGCCAGCGCAGAGCACCGCTTCTATGGGCTGATAAGAGAGGTGTGAACAGCGGTGACTTCCCCAGCACCCTCACCTGCTCTCACCGATCGCCTCGTCCGAGCTTTGTTTGCTGTGCCAGGGGCCTGCAATGGGTCCTGTCCCCTCGACAGAGCTTCTCTCAGGGCACACAGTGTGGCTGGGAGCTGGGCTGAAGGCAGCCCGGGGCAAGCGCAGCCTGGGAACGGTCCCGCTCCTGTCCTGCCCGGTGTTTTGGGAGGGCAGGGATGCAGCGCCCGCGGCGGGGTGGGTGCAGCAGGAAGCCGAGCCTGCCGAGCTGGGTGTGTAGCATCTGGGGATGCTTGTCTGGGCTCCCGAAGCATTTTCCAAACACTTTAATTATAGTGATTTATATGGCAAAAGTGTGGGGGCGAGAGCTTGGGAAAGCATTAGCAGGTTTGTTCTGAGGGCTCTAATCAGAGGTAGGTGATGGGGGGGAGGGAGGGTACAGCGCTGGGGCCGTACCTTGAACTGCGGCGTCAGGACAGATTCGAAGGATGCGGAAGCTGGCAGCCATGCCAGGGATGTGCTGACGGCATCCCCGGGGCCTCGGCGCGTTCTGTGCTCCTGCGGGAACGGCTCTGGCACCACCAGTACCACCAGACACTGTGCCCATCCCCCGCCGTGCTCCCGAGCTCAGGTCTGCAGCACCAGGACCCTTCCCCACTGCCAGTGGGGTCAAGCCTGGCTGGGGTCAGCCCCACACACAGCTCTGATGTTCCCTGCAGTGGTGGTGGGCAGACATGGGGCACATGAGGCTCTTGGCTAGACAGTCACTAGAGAACGCTCAGCAATCCAACAGCAACTCAGTATTCTCCTCTCGTTGGTGTTATCTCGAAAATGAACAACCTCTGCTACTCCTCTTCTGCACAACACTGTTCAGTCTCCACAAGGTACCCACTCGCATGCATCCACAAACAGGCTCCTTGCAGCTCGCTGGCAGCTGAGGAGCCGCTGGCTCTGCATAGAAGCAGCAGCTCCATCGAGCCCAGCAGCCTGGAGCGCTCCACAGGACAGTGTAGCGTGCTCTGAGACCTCGGCCCCCCCAAGCCTGCCTTGCTCCGAGGAGCCTGTCACTCCTACAGCGTCCTAATGACACCGGAGGAAGCGAGAGAAACATGGGGCTGCTATCATGGCTGGTGGCAACAGCCTGGCCCCGGGCACAGCGCGGGGCTGCAGGGCCAAGCCTCGGTTATCAGCTGGTGTGGGGACGTGAGTGGCACTGGAGTGGTGGCTCTGACCCCTCTGAGCTACCACTACTGGATGCAACCCTGGCAGCGTGGCTGGAGCACATGTCACCCCTGCTGCAGTCCTGCTTCTTGGCCTGTTTTCTGATAAATAACCTTTGCCTGTCCTTTTTGACACTGATGTTTATTGATGTCTGAAATCCCTTACAGCCAGGTCTGGCCTCGGATAGCTGAGGTGCCCTGCACATCCCACGGCCATGGTGCCAGAGTGGGGAGAGGGGCAGCGGCAGCTCCGCTTCCCCAAGATGTCCACAGCTTCCCTAACACACTTGCCCCCAGACATGTCAGGGTGGATGCTGGCAGCATCTCCCAGTGGAAACAGGGCGTTGAGGACAGAATGAAAAAGGAGAGTGCTTTAAACAAACATCTCCTGCTTCCTGAGGCGACTGCTCCTGTCTGCACAGACTGCATTCAGCGTCCCCAGCCTGGGCTCTCTGCTGCTGCTCCTCTCTCCTGGGGAGCGTGGGGCAACAACCCCAATGGCAAAATGTTCGCCCTCAGCCTCAGGACCCAGCACCGTTGTCTTTGAAGGGCAAAGACAGCCGAGCCCATGGCAGCAGGATGCGTCCCGCTTCCTCCACCAGCTAACAGCGAGGGCAGGAAGCACCAGCTGGAGGTCAGGGCTCCAGGGGCTGAGCCAGGAGCTCTCACCCCAGCTCCCATCCAGAGGACATCTGCACTAAAACCGCATGGACACTGGGTGGCAAACCACTCTGCCCTACCTGGGAGAATTTGCTGATTAAGGGATAAGCAATCACTCCTCTACCCACAGGCTCACGTTATCACTTAATTGAATCCAATTGATTGAGAAGCTAAAAGCAGCCCTGGCTTAAAGCATTGCAGATGGTGCCTGGGAGCAGGGCAGCACAGTGAACCCTTAAAAGCATTGGCATCAAGGGCAGGCACAGTCTTGCTCTCCTAAAGTGTCCTGCACATCATTAGTATGAACAGGAACCAGCAGCAGCAGGGCAGTTCCAGGGGAATATTATTTATCATACTTCAAGTCTGCACAAACAGCCTCTTATTCGTGCCCCCTCTGCCCTCCGTGGGCAGACTCTGTTCCCACAGAGATTTCAAGGGAAGGAAGTGTGCATCTGCAGGGTGATGTGGGGGCAGCCTGGTTCTTAAGTGGTCTGACCACGAGCCCACACTGCTGGGAACAGAGCCCAGAAAACCTGCTGGGCCAACGCATGCCCATACGTATGAGCTGCTGGGGAGCCTGCATTGCCCAGGCAGTGCTGGAGAGGGAGAGATTCAGGGCACAACTGTCCCCTGTGAGGGAAGGGGGACAGACACTGAGCTCCCTCCAAGCATGGAGAGAAGAGGACACAGTCTCAAGCTATGCCAGGGGAAGTTTAGGCTCGAGGTGAAGAGAAAGTTCTTCACCGAGAGAGTCCTTCGCTACTGGAATGGGCTGCCCAGGGAGGTGGTGGAGTCACCGTCCCTGGAGGTGTTCAAGGCAGGTTTGGACGTGGCACTTGGTGCCATGGTCTAGTCTCGAGGTCTGTGGTAATGGGTTGGACTTGATGATCTTTGAGGTCTCTTCCAACCTTGCTTATACTGTGTGATACTGTGCAGATGAGGAAGAAAGCTACAGGCACCTGCAAAGCCCCAGCAGCAGCCTTCGCTTTGCACAGCCCCAACCCAAGGTGAGAGCCAGGGAGAGGAGGCAGCACTTCACCAGCAGCCAGTTGAGAATCCCTGGTGCAGCTGCCACAACACTGACTGGGGCTGCAGATTTGAGGTGTCTCCATATCAAATAACATCATGTGCTCCACCAACTGCTTGTTTGCAGTGAGCCTGACTGTGGGACATCACAAGGGCTGAGGAATCTCTCTTGGCTCTCTGTTCATAATGCCACTGCCCAGGTGTGGGCAGCCTTTGCTCACCTTGTGCTTATCTTTCTGATTTGGTTGCATTTTTTCAGGCATTCAGCACTGACATCCCAACAAAAGGCAGTGCATACTTTATTAACTCTGCTACTTTCTTCTCCACTAATTAAAATCAAATTATATCTGATGCACACTGCATACTTTGCTGTGAAACCAACCTGCTTTCCCATTCTGCTCTGTGGAGCTTTTGTCACCAAAGCAATTTATTTAGCCTGCTGAGCTGCACAAGAGCAGCCCTGCGGAGACCATAGGGAATGCTGAGGACCCAGCTGGCTGAAGCCTCTCCTGGGCTTAACTTCTTGGGTTCATGCCAGGCTGGGGCCAGGGGCCCCCAGGGCTGAGCATCAGTGCAGTATCCAAATGGTCTCACTCCAAGCAGGCAGGGAGGAGAGGCTGTCCAGCAGCTGGGGAAGACAGTAACTGCTGTTAGCAGGGGCCGTGAAGGGCCATGAGCGCCCTCCAGCCACACCTTGCCACCTGTGGAGTGCCAATGCTGACCTACCAACTGCCCCACAGTCCCAGGAGGTGCCCCACAACCCCATGGGACCTGGTGGCACAGCACACAGGAGAATGGATACTCAGAAGCCTCTCTGGCACTGAGCAGTTTGTTAACTTTTCTCCGCTCTGTGCTTCCAACGGGGCATGACCTTGTGAGTGCAAACTACTGCTTGCTGGGCACAGTGGTGCTGCCAGTGTCACAACTCTGCCATCAGCTCCTTCCTCCAGCAGGTGACAAACCCATGCCCAAGAAGGACTGCAAATGGCACAGTGGCTGCAGCTCATGTCCCTCTGGTCCTTGGCCAGCAAATGGTAGCAACCTGCATGTCCTGTACCCAGCAGAGATCAGTCCCAGCAAGGTGCAGCTCATCCAACAGTGTGTGCATGGGAAGTGATCCCAAGGGAGCTGAGCCCATCTGACAGCCAGCACCATGGCTCCTGGGAAGGCAAGCAGCAGCAGTCTCCCATGACTTGGCTCCACTTTGGGTCCCTCTGTCTCCTTCCTGCCCCATAACCCTTTATTGGCTTCACTACCTTTGGATGCATTTCCTCAGGGAAGGGGTAGAGTTTCTGAAAAAAGACAAGGGCCCCTGTGGCCCTTGTGCTGGTGCTGGCAGGAGCCACGTGTGGAGCAATACATCATCAATGGAAGGTACCTAATGATGTATTGCCCTAATACATCACCATAGCAACAGTGCTCTAATCATGTATTATTCTAATGTGTTACCCAAGTGCACATTCTTCCTGATGATGTATGGTTGGGATCGCTGTGCTCTGCCAAGCCCAGATGCAACAAAGCTCTTCTGACTGCCAAGTACCCTCCTGGGCACAGTGCCAGACACCCCATGGGGTGCACTGGCCAGCTGCAGGTGGGCTCACCCCCTCCTCCTGCCGCCAAGGACACCTCTTGTTGCTCTGGGGACTTCTCACTGACATCATCTCAGGCAGTGTCTGGGAGCGTGCACTGTGTGAAAATAATGACTGTGGTCAAGGTGCTGTTTCTGAGGTGGCTGCTCAGACCAGGGAAAAAGGCTCTGCCACAGCAGTTGTGAGGGTGGATCTCAGGTCTCCACAAAGTCCTGCCAGCACAGACTGTCCTCCCTCTTCTCCTTCCCTACCAGACCTGGTGTTCCCACTTTTCTGTACTTCAAGTCCAGCAACCATCAGCAAGGGAGGTGTAGAGAGGAGTGTGAAACTGGGTAAATGGTGGCAGTGCTGCAGGGTTTGCTCCCACCTCCGTGGGCATCCTCAGGCAGAGGTGATACCTTGGCACCAAGGGTAGTGGAGCCGTTGAACTCCGTGTAGCTCAAGGCTCAGTACATTGCACCATGCTCAAGCAGCACACACCTGGGCAGCCACCACCACAGTCCTGTCCTTCTTGCAGCCAAGGTATCACATCTCACTTGTAGAGCACTAAAAGACTATTTGAAAAGCATTCCTCTCCTGGCATTTGAAAAGTTCAGAAGGGGAAGTGCCCAGCTGGTTTGTGCATTTCTCCAGCCCCTTCCAAGGTACCGAGGCCACACAGGGCCCTGGGTTTGCTCGTTAACAATGAAAATACCATCTGGAATTCTCCTGCCGGCCCTTACAGGGGCAGCATTGTTTCCAGTTCACACTATCTTTTTTGACCATCCAAATGCCATTAATTCAGTCACCCCAACGCGTAGGACAGTTATCTGAAATGTTTTCCCAAACAGCTTAGTGACTATAGAGCAACAATTCATGGGACTGCTCGGGGACATCTGTGCAAAGCAACGCGCGGCAAAGAGCTGGCGGCCAGCTGAATGCTCTCTGTGTGGACCCCAGATTCCACGGCAGACAGAACTATTGAATGAATGGCAGGAGAAATCATTTCATCTATGCAAATCCATGCCAAGCTCTCTGCACAGCTGCTGTCAGTGAGGAGCTCTGCCTCTCCGGACTAACATGTAAGGAGATTTTATTGTGCACCGAGCTGCTCTCCCTGCCAGACCAGCAGCCGCTGGCTGTGTGGGAAGCCCAGGCACTGGTGCTCCCATGGGGTGCATCCAACCCAGCAGTGCTACCTGAGGAGCAAGGCTCTGTGGGATGACACTTGCTGTCCCTCTGCTCCCAGCTGTCTGAGCCTTAGAAGCTCCCAGAGAGTGAAAGCTAAACACCAGCTGTAGCTCATCCCTGCAGTGACAGTAAGAGGAGCAGCATCGCCTGCAGCAAGCGCCTGTGGTGACCACTGCGGCAGTGAACAGGAACCCTCTGGGGACCTGGAGCAAACCCCAGGGTGACTTTGTAGTACCCACCTGAAGGGAGACTTGGGCCCCAGGGCAGGAGTGAAGTGGGACAGTGACCCCTCCAAGGAGCCTTGCCAGTGTCACTGATGGAAACCAGAAAGCAAAGTACCTGAGAAAAACAGCCTCTGCAGACTCAGACCAAGTGGGCAAGGTGCAACAGCAGCCCACCTGAAGGTTCTCCCAGTGAAGGGACCTACCTGCAGCAATTCTGTGGGGGCTGCATCATGCTGAGCACCACACAGACCCCCACAGAGTGTAAGTACAACAGGAGGGCTGTGAAGGGGCATTTGGTTCCAGAGTGGAACAAAGTGGACACAGCAGAGCCTGCCTCTGCCCTCTGCACTCCCAGCACATGGAGCTCACTTGCTGCAGGGAAGCTCTGGGACAATTCTTAGGAGAATCAGGAAGTGCTGTGAGAGTGGCTGACCTTTCCTTCCTTCTTGATACGCTGCTGGTTTTACCAGCAAGGCTGCAGAGCCAGCTCAGCTGGGTGGCAGCTCTGCACCAGACCTATGCTCCAGTGCTGCTGTGCTTGTCCCACCTGATCCAGTCCAGCAGTGCTGCGGCTGGCAGCCTGCAGCTCTGCTCACCTGCAAGAAACAGGTCAGATCTTCTGCACTGGCCAAAGCCTGGACTAGGACAAGGGCACAATGCTGCCCTCTTTGATGCCAGCTGGACCTCTCTTGGCTCAGTCTTCTTCCACAGCAACCCCAAAATCAGGGTCAGCAGATACACCTGGGTACCCACATGTCATCATCCAGGTCCCTGTGGAACACCCAGAGCTGAGGGGACAAGAGACTTGAGAGATCCAAACTTGTGACACCCCAGAGCAGGGGCCTGCTGGAAGAGACCAACCCAAGCCCCAAACTGTCCAGTACAGACCCTGCAGAGGCTTCTCAGTTTCCCCAGGGCCATACCAGGCTGTACCCCCAGCTGTGGGTGAGCTTGCTGGAGCCCTGACTCTGTGTGTGCGTGCTGAGAGAAGCAGAAGGCACTGCCCTGTGCTGCCTTTGCAATGCTCCTGTGCTGCACCTGGCAGATTCCAGGCTCTCAACATTTCAGAGGGACAGCAGTGACAAATTACAGCATCTGCAGCAGAGAAAAAGGGAAACAGAGGGAGCGAAGGAGGAATGATTGTATTATCAATAATGTTTCCAATAGCTGATGGATGAAGACACCCAAATGATTCAGGAGAAACCCTCCAAAAGGCAGCACAAAGGCTGTGTTGATCCAGGGTCTCCTAAGGAATTCCTCTGGGGATGTGCACAGCAGTGCCAGGCGCAGGCAGAGTCTGTGCTCAGCATCATGCTGCAGAGAGCCCATTTCATTGCAGACAAAAAGAGACCTTCTCCCTGTCCCTGTGCTGAGCTTTCCAAGAGGAGATGGACACACAGGCACTGCTCAGTAGGATTCTCCCAGTTGCTGAGGTCTTTCCCCACCTTCCCCACCCAGGGCTGGGTGCAAACCTTTAAGTGAGCGGTTCTGGACACAAACCAGCTTTTGAAAGCCCTCTGCTTTCCCCAAAACTACGAGTAGGGAATATCAGGGAAAAGATCACTTCCTATTTCCTTGGGGAGCTGGATTTGCAGAGCAGCCTTCCTGCTCCAAGGAAACAAACATGCTCCCTTCAGAAGGCAGGTGCAGCCCCTTGCCCGGCATGAGGCAGGATGCACAGTCGGTAGCTCTGATGCCACACACCAGACCCAGCCTGGGAAGTGCTGCCATGAAGGAAACCTAACAGACACCATGGTTCTGTGCTGAAAACTGGCAAATCTTCAGCCTGGGGTTTCAAGGGATAGTTTGTAGATTGAACATTAATGAATATTATTGTTATCTGGAAAGGCTGTGCTGATTTCTCTCTGTTGCCAATTGCATGCCCTGGTATATTTATTTATTTTTTTAAAACCTTTTTTAAAACCTCTAACACCAGAAAGGGCAATTTCAGCAGAGATGATGATTCAGGAAGCCAGCTGAAGGGAAAATGTGATCCCTTCTGTGCCCAGCCTGTGTCACTCCTGACTCAAACTCTGCTGCTTTGAATATTTGTTTGATATGGGTAAGCTGATTCACCCCAGTCTTGCCTCTCCTTCCCCCTGCAAACTCACCCTCCTTCAGCAACCATCCCCAGCCAGGTATTGGGAGGTCCAGAGCTGGCATCGATGGGATCTTTAAAAGCATAAATCCCTTTCTAGCTCCTCAGGGAGAGGGGCAGGCATGGGAAATGCTGTCATCTCTGCAGCCCTGCCCTACAGCCAGAGTTGTGACACAGTTTTGCTCTTGTGAGCCTTTTTCTGGGAAATATCAGCTCCTGGAGCAGCAGCTCCCACGAGAAAACTGGCTGGGGTTGCTCCAGTAGCATGGCCCAGGCCAGTGTCCCTGGCAGCTCTGGAGGGGACCCTTGCCCTCCCTGCTGGGCAGGCTGGCTGCTGGGCTGCTCAGCAACGCTCTGCAACCCACCATGATTTATGTGGCACTTGGACAATTGATGCGCTTTGTGCCTGGGGACAGTGAAATGGTAGCTCTGTCATTAGTTTAAGCAGAGGTTAAAGGTGATCAATAACAAGGGTTTCATGCCCAATTGATCACCTCTTGCTATTTATTTCTGCCTTTTGCTTTCCATCCTGTGGTGCTTTTAGAAATAGTAATTAAAGACATAACAAGTGTTCTGCTAAGCAGAATATCAAATGCTCCAGATATCGATTCAGTCCTCTTCCTCCTAATGATGCTGACCCATCGGTCCCAAATGCCACTGAGCCTGGGCCAGCTTTCGAGGCTGCCAGGGCTGGAGAGACAAGCTCCTCCCTGGGGGCACAGCCAGCCCCTGCCCAGGCAGTGCAGCTGAAGCGCAGAACCATGGCAGGGCTCTGGGACAGGAAGTGTTTACCAGCTGGCTCTGACCCTTTGCTTCCCAAGAAGCAGGAGTACACAGGCACACGGCTGTGCCAACAGCTCCTCACCTTGCTCAACTCTCCCAGCCCTTGCTGTGCCCCAGCACTCCTAGCTCCCCCCAAACCAGGCACTGGGAGGGAGCATGCCAAGTGACAACTGTCAAGCAAAGTGTTGCTTTGCCTGTACGATCTACACTAGAAAGAAAGAGCCAGAGGTGAAGAGCAGCAGCAAAGCCAATGCAGCCACCAGGGTGCACAGACCAATGGTGCAACCAACTTGGTCATCATGCACCAAAGCCTTGGTTCACAACCCCCCTGAAGACCTGTTCTGCACTTTAGAAGCATCTTTTATGAATGAAAGCACAATTCTCACACACTTTTAAAAGCAGTACAGGACAGAAGGCATCCAGCACTGCAACTGTCTGCTGCTTTTTGCTTGCCCATATCTACTGAGGAATCAACATCCTTGTTGACTCCTTCACACCAAAGTGCAGCTGACCAGTAGGCTGCTTCACCTGCATCTCATAGAGCTCCACAATCTCCTTGTTTCTTCCACCTAAGTGGCTGCAGATGGCTCCAGCTCCATTCTCTGTGATAGCATTTGAAGACAGAAAGAAAAAAACCCAGGCCCTGTAGTGGTTTGTAGCCTGAACCATGAGACAGAAGACCTTTCTGTGATGATGGGTTGGTGAGATTGCTCCCACGCCTGTTGTAATTCCACAGCCTTCAACAGGCCCTTCAGGCTTCTCCCTCACTGCCATAGAGGCTGGGGCACAATGGGTCAGACCCCTGAGCCTCACTGCTTGAGTGGATCCTGCCAGTCTCTGCCACGTGAGTACATGGACTGCCTCAGAAGAGCACTGTATGTGTGTGGTGACAAGGGAAGCAGCACACGAGGTCAGGTTTGGCAACAGTTTTTATCCCCTTGCTCCTGGGTGATGCTCCAATGCCTGAGACCATGGTAAGGCATGAGAAAAGCCATGATTAGAACACTCTTCTGAGCACTAAGTATTTGCCAGCTCCTGGCACTCAGAGCTCCACAGAGGACATGAAGGCATAGGGGACATGGACCTTGGTCCTGAAGAAGAGAAATTCAAAGTTACACCCTGATGCCCACCCAGCTAGAAGAGAAGGCAAGGGACAAGGGCCAGCCACCACAGCTCCTCCAGACAGCTCTGCCAGATACAGCCACAGGCAATGGAAGTAAAAATAACCCTGTGCTGATGCCAGTCTGCTGGGAGCTGGGGAGACAGCACTTGGCTGCGCTTGTCACTGTGAGCTGGAGCTCCACAGGACCCCTGGGCTGACAGAGACTCTTTTGGCAGTGGGTGACGTCCTTCCATGGCACTTACACTCAAAACACACAGCATGGCTGTCCTGCTTTCCAGACCCTCGCGGCAGCAGGGTCGGGAACACTGCCCAGACCAAGAGAATTCCCATGTACAGGCTCATGAGAGGGGAGCAGAGAGCTCCTTTCACATCCCTGCTGCACGGCTCCGCGCCATGGCCCCAAGGGCTCTGGCACATGGCAGTGCTCTTTCCACTGAAGCTATTGAGCAGGCAGCAGTCTGCAGACCCACACAGCTCACACCACCAGCCAGGGGACATCTGACACTGCTGCAGCACTTCTGCTGAGGTCCTCTCAGCACTCCACAGAAATTAACTCTTGCAACTTAAGATGTATTGCATTACTTCAGGAGAAGCAAAAAACAGTGAGAAAGAAAAACCCAAAAATTTCTCATAGTCCTCAAGGAAATTATCAGAGGAGATCTGGGAGTAAAATCCAGAAGCTCTGACACTGGTTTAGAGGAACATCTCCAAGTAACTGTCTTCCTGTACTACAGCTCTTACTGGCTATACTCCTGTGGATGTATTTGAAGGCCATCCCACCTTTTGTCTGACAGAGTTAGTCTTAAACACAACTGAAAAAAAAAAAACTGCTCCAATTTAAAACTAATTACATATTAAAACCCAAAAGTACCCGAAGACATCTGATGCAACATCCTGATTCTTTAAAACTCATCCTGCAAGTGGCTGCAAAAGATGCAAACATGTAAACCAAATTCATCTCCCAGAGTTTTGCCTAGCTACAAATTTGAGATCCAGCATAATCTCAAAGCCCCACAGCCTGCAGGGTTGGGTGAGAGGTACTAACGCAGACTGAGTTCCAAGTAATGAAGTAGCACAGGACAAATTTCTATGGAAACCCTCCCCAAAACTACAGTGAAATTGTAAAAACAACTCCCATTGGCTTTCTCATACCTTGTATTGATCACCTAGTGAGGAACAGGCACTTCCACAGAGCATCTGACAACTCTTGGGCACGCACATGACATCTGCAAGAAGATTTTGGTGCACTCATTCAACCCTTTGCTGTCAGTCGCTTCAGGCACAGATCCTGCGACGGAGCCAGGCAGCTCCAGCCATCCCCCAGATGCTGACAGAAAAGCCAGCTCCAAAGTGTTATGAAAGAAATGCTGTTCTTTGGCTAGGGTTGCTGCTGTCCCATTTTGCCCCCAGAGCAGCTGCTGCAGGGATGAAAAAGCAAGAAAACTTGGAGGAATGATAACCTGGCAAAAAACGATCAAAAGCAGATTGCCCTCGGTGGAGCTGCCAGAGGTCAATGCATCTGCAAGAAAACAACACCCGGGTGCTGGAGATATTGCACAGGTGTCTTTAGCAGGCAAAATGCTCCAAAAGAAAGGTGGTGAAGAGAGGAAAAAAACCCAATTAAAAGAATGTCTTTAAATTTGGCACACACTGCAGCGTTCATCTCTGCAGCACGCGCTCTCAGCAGCGTATGAGCCAGGGAAACTGTGTTAAGTAAAAGGCTTACAAGAAATAACACTTGTTTTGACCAACACCAAAAATAAAGTGATATCAAGGAACATGAAATATTCATGAGGTCTGATCTAACATGCACATTACATCTTGTGTACAGCATCATATGCTTCAACGCTGCCTTTGCAGCCCTGCAATTCCCGTGCGCGGCAGGGCGGGTTGCACAGGGGTGGCTGCTCTCGTCGGTTCAAACTCAATCCAGGGGGAACTTTCAGGGGTAAAGTTTACACTGGTCATGAAGGATAACACCTAATGAAGCACAGTTTGCTGTATTTTTGCTTCTGTGCCCAGGTGAGAGCTGTACACACATGCACAGTTACGCTCACTGACAATGATGCCAAATGGCCATAAATCAGCTCTGCGGAGCGCGGTGGGAGTTCACTTGAAAGCCTGGATGACCTCCTTCTGTTTTTCCTGTAGATGCACATACATGTAAAACAGAGGGATGATGCTGACCAGAACCTATCTCATACTCACTGGTGTAAGCTTGGAGAAATCTTGCCCTTTTCAGGAGGGCCAGGTCTCTCTAAGCAGCAATATCAATCTGAGAGAGAGCAGACACTTTCATCTATGGACATTTAGCATTTTAAACCAAGACCCAAACACCCTCCAGTCCTGGTCTGGAGATGGCCTGTGGCAGGGCAGCCCATCTGTGGTATCCCTGCTATAGCCAACTATGGTCCTGACCTGGGTGTGAGCAACCAGCTCCACAAACAGCTTGGAGTTAGTTGGCCAAGATGTGCCGATTTTAAACAGCCCAACTATAAGAAACAACACAAGGCAGCTAAGAAGCAATTCCACAGCTGTGGACTTCTTCCCTGGGGGCCATGACCCAAGCCTATCTCCAATACCTGCAAAATAACAAGGTTGAGCTTTCTCAGGGCTCCTCCAGCTCCAAACAACGGTACTGTCAACACAAAGTTAAAATACATCCAAACAACATTAGTACAGAATTCAAATACATGCTCAGACAGTGCTAAAATCTCTCCTTGTGGGGAGCTGGCAAGTAGGGATGGGCAGAGTTAGGAACAAGATTCTAAGGTGTTAACATCTATGCTCCAAATTTACATGGGAAGAGATTCCAGAGCTTCCGAGGCTGCTTCAGCTGGTAAGGAGGCAGCCTGCACTGCTGGTGCTTTACTGGGATCAGTGGGTAGCAGTTAGCAGAGAAGATCAGCTTCTGTGGAAAGCAGTTAAGGCATCAGCAAGGATGTGACTGGCTGTGCCCAGCAAGGCTACCTGCTGTGCCATAATCACTTCTGCTGCTATTACAGAGCAAGCACTCTCTGCTTTGTCAAGTGGCAGCGATAACTAAGGCAAGAAATCTGGCAAGAAAGTTGGATACTGGAACATCATCACCTTTTCTTAAGCACACAGGCAAGCTGAGCAGCAACTGCCTACTTTGTAAAAAATAAAAGGGAAAGAAGTGATACTCTGCTGATTATTGTCTGCCATGCAGAAACATGCAATTTCCTGAAGCTGCTGACAACCAATTTATAAGGCAACATCTGGGGAGCATAACTGCCCTTGAATACCTGGGGAGCATGGCCAAGCTGCTCCATTCCCAGCCAGGATGGAGAACACGAAGGTACAGTCCAGCCTCTCCTGTCTTTCTGTGAGCATAAGGGAAGGGCTGAGATCCCATCAGGGATGCATCTGCCTGATGCCAACTGCCCCAGCTGATCAGAGATTCCTCGGTCACCACTGCACCTCTCCACTCAGATTCAACCCCACGCTGCCCCATGGTGTTAGGCACTGTCCCTGCTGGACCCAACACAGGCAAGGCAAATGGGTGCCCTGCTGGCACATGCTGGAGGAGCACGCCTGCCCCACCACTCTCAGGGCACTAGCCCCAGCCTAAACACCAGAGCAAAACCAATGCTGCTCTGAAGAGCATCTGCTGGGGCCAGGCACTGCCCAACAACAGAGCGCTCCTGCAGCTCCCTCCATCCCAGGGTTACAGGCAAGATTTCACACCAGCATAGACCTAAACCTCACATTAACAACATGCAAAACTCTTTTTCCTTCTTTGCACTTGCTGCTCTGCATATTCTACTACTTAGTTTGTGCATTATTAACTATTTGTACATCTGCTTTACTTGAATATACCATTAATATACCAATGTCACAGTCCTGACTTCCTGTACTGATGTAGTAATCCAAGCTCACACTTTTGCTATTAGTAAGAAACAAACACCACCAAAAAAAAAAAAACAACACAAAAACCACACAACATCAAACCAAAACACAAAACCCCCCAAAACACCCCCAAGTCTCCCTTCAGTAATTGCTATTTAATCCTTGACCAAGGCAACTAACAAGTTCTTCTGAAGAGAGGCAAAGCTTTGGGGCATTTGATTTTTAGAACAGCTGAGCGCCGCAGCGCCGCAGAAATAAGATATATAAAGTGTGTTTTATTTTTGCTGCTCAACAGCATGAAAGAGCTAATACAGCAGGGCTGGCAGTGCCTTATCCAATCTGACAAACCGAACCACCCAAGGGTGCTCGTCCTCCCCAGCACTCACAGCACATCTCATCCATTAGGAGAACACAATGTGAAAACTGACCCTTCCCTTCCAAGTATCAATATAAATGCTGTTTGCCAGCCAGGTTAGCGCCAAAGGAAGAGGCTACTGCAATCGCTCCTGCTATATAGCACAGCAGCACAATCAAGCATTCAACGCAAACAAGAGTTTTTCTTCAACAAATAAACCCTCTTTTGTTCATTTCCAATTCTCCTTCTCCCGAAGCCTGGCTACCACACAGAAATCCTGAAGTAAAAGCTGCAGAGTTCCAGCACTACCAAAACAAGAAGCACAACAGTACAGGCAAGCAGAACACAAAAGAATAGCTTAGGGGTGATTTTCAGAGTTGAAAACTCATTTCATGATACATTGTCTCAAATCTTTGAATCATCCTACCCGTTTTATTTTTTCCCACCGGAGTGCATCATCTAAGCTATTTCTTATGTCCAGCTATTTAGAACTAAGTAAACACCCAAGAAAAACGGCAAAACTTTTGGAACACAGGATCTCTACCACAGCCCTACGATTCTGTGCTTTCCTATAAAAATCAGTCTCGTTAGAAAAAAAAAAAAAAGTCTGTAACAGAAGCTGACAAAACAAACAGTGCCCACCGAAGCCTTCGAGTGAGATTCCTCACTGTGCTCTGCATGCCAGGGGAAGTTACCAAACCCTGAGCTGCAGCATTTGTTGTCGGATTTGTACCACAAAGCCAACCATTGCTTTCCGTACTTCTGAGCACCAGCGTTAAATGAAACAACTGCTCGAAGCGATTTTATTTTCGACTAGCAGTTGACTAGAAATTTGGACACAGAGAAGTCAATGGTTTGGTGTTAGCTGATGCAAACCAGCTAAAATTTAAGAGGCACCCAGAACATGGTAATTGGCGACGTTTTCTATTGCAATGGCACTGTTGTTTAAGCAAGTATCATACACAGCCCTCAAAAGGCAAAAAAAAAAAAAAAAAATCCAACAAAATCCAACTGCAGCCAAGAATTTTCATGTATAAATTTAAGTGCAAGCCATTTGATACGTAAACAAATTCTATATATTAAAAAGAAAAATTACATACAAATTCCTATGCAGGATGTGACCACGAAAATCCTTTTAAAGGCTGTTTTCACAGCACACAATTTGCAGCAAGAGACAATTGGGGAAACTAGCAAGTGCCAGATGTTCAAGAACATTTAGGCTAAGTTCTCTGCCGACTAAAGTCAAAGAATTTGGTGCTTTTCTACCAGATTTTGCCTATTTCATCAGTGCAAGAGCTCTCTGTATGTTTCAAAAGTTCTCCCAACGTACCGCAGGAATCAAAGGATCTGCAAAAGCAAACGCAATCCTCACACGCAACTTTTCTCACCACTTGCTGAAAGAGAACGAGTTTAGAGATTCAATCTGATTCTTCTATAAATAGTGCAGTAACGACATTTACAGCCTTTCTTTGCAGAACCACAAACTATTTCGTCTTGAAACCGTTCAAACGTGATACCAGAAAACCCGAGAGCACGGTTTGAGAAGACAGAAGGCATCCTCTTGGCTACGCCGGTGCATTTATGACTTGTGTGGTAAGCGGGATGAAAGTTGCGTTTGGAGCGTTTCCCGCCCAAGCTGAAGCTCGGTTACGATCAGCAAAGCATCGCCGCTCGGCCGGTACCGAGTCCCCGCTGGCAAGACCCTAGCTCGGTTTGGCCACTTCTACCTCTGCCGGGCGAAGAAGTTTCGCCGAAGCGCCGTTAACGGAGAGGCACGACCGGTCGAGCTCCCCGCGGAAACCGACAGCTACCGGGAACCTACCGGGCGGTCGCGGCGACCTGCGCTGCGCCCCGAGAGGAAGAGCCCGAGGGGGGACGCAGGGGTCCCGTTGCAGCGAAGGCGGCGGAGATGCCGCCGCCGGGCTCCTTCAGGCCGGTCCGTTCCCGGCTGGGCGCCGCGGCCCGCAAAGACGACACAAGACCGGTTCCTGGGTAAATGGTTTATGTAAGTAATAAAATATTTACTATAACATAAATAGAAACGTACCCTCGCAGTCTACAGTGGTTTTGCAATAAAGATACAAACAAAAACCGAAACCCAAGGGGATGGACCGGACCCAACCCACCCACGGGGGGACAGAGCTCCGCGCGCGGTTAGAAAATAAATAGAAACGGGCCGGGAAATGGTACCGAGGCGTCCCCCGCGCCGGGCCGGGCGGAGCGGGGCCGGGCCGGGATGGGGGGAATAAATTAGAGATCGCAAACCTTTGGCTACTGCTGCTGCGGCCGCGGGCGGCTCCGGCGCGCAGGGGGCCCGTGTCGGGCGAATAAATACAGCGCGGAGCGGCCGCGGCTGAGCTGCGCGGCCGGGCCAGTCTGAGGAATAAATTAAAGCGCGGCTCCCGCCGCCCGCGGCCACTCCGCCGCCGTCGGGGCCGCGCCGGCGGGGCCAGGAAGTCACTGCACGGCGCCGGGCAGCGCGTGGTGAAGCGGCGACGTGTCCGCCTGTGCGTAAACGTCCTCCATGGGCGGATGAGGGACCCCGGCCGGCGTCATACGCTTCTCCTTCTGCCGCCGGTTGCAGAACCAGACCCGCACCACCTCCTTCTCCAGCTGCAGGGAGTCCGCCAGGGAGGTGATCTCGTGCGCCGAGGGCTTGGGGCACTTGAGAAAGTGGTTCTCCAGGGCGCCCTTGACGCCCACCTCGATGGAGGTGCGCTTCTTGCGCTTCCGGCCCTGCGCCGCGATCTTGTCCAGGTTGGTGGGGCTGCCCGTGCTGGAGTCCGTCTCCTCCAGCCACTTGTTGAGCAGCGGCTTCAGCTTGCACATGTTCTTGAAGCTCAGCTGCAGCGCCTCGAACCGGCAGATGGTCGTCTGCGAGAAGACGTTCCCGTAGAGGGTGCCCAGCGCCAGCCCCACGTCGGCCTGCGTGAAGCCCAGCTTGATCCGCCGCTGCTTGAACTGCTTGGCGAACTGCTCTAGGTCGTCGGAGCTGGGCGCGTCCTCGTCCGACGGCTCGGGCGGCCCCAGCGGCGGCGGAGAGGCCGCCAGTTCGTGGGCTCCCGCCTCCTCGGCCCCCAGCGGGTCGCGCAGCCCGTGGTGCAGTGCAGGCGCCGGCGGACCCAGCATCCCGTTGAGGCCCGCGTAGGGCTGCGCGTAGAGTAGCGGCTGACCCGACGGCGGCGACATAGGCGGCAGGTGGTGCGCGCCGCCCTGCGCCCAGCCGCCCGCCGCGCCGCCCGCCGCCGGCTGGTGCACCAGGTGCGGACGGTGATGGAAGGCAGCGGCGGACAGCTCCTCGCGGGGCCCCGGCGGGCCGCCCTTGGCGTGCTCGGCAGGCGGGAGGTGCGCGCCCCCGCCGCCGCCCCCGCCGCTGCCCCAGTCCGTGCCGGCGCTGGGCAGCCACTGATGGTGCGCCAGTCCGACGGCGTGCCCGGCGGCGGGGGCCAGCCCCTGCAGGTACTCGTGGTGCATCATCTTCTGCACTTCGCGGTACGTGGTGCCCTGGTGCAGCCGGTCCCCGTCGGGGTGCATCAGCGCGGCGCTGCGCGGCAGGTACTGCGCGGTGGCGGCCATGACCGTCTGCGCCGCGCCGCCCCGCGCCGCTCTTTAGAGCCGCGCGCCGGGGTGCCCGGCCGCCGCACTCCGGCCCCGCCCCCGCGCCCCATTGGCCCACCTGTCNGGCCTGCGTGAAGCCCAGCTTGATCCGCCGCTGCTTGAACTGCTTGGCGAACTGCTCTAGGTCGTCGGAGCTGGGCGCGTCCTCGTCCGACGGCTCGGGCGGCCCCAGCGGCGGCGGAGAGGCCGCCAGTTCGTGGGCTCCCGCCTCCTCGGCCCCCAGCGGGTCGCGCAGCCCGTGGTGCAGTGCAGGCGCCGGCGGACCCAGCATCCCGTTGAGGCCCGCGTAGGGCTGCGCGTAGAGTAGCGGCTGACCCGACGGCGGCGACATAGGCGGCAGGTGGTGCGCGCCGCCCTGCGCCCAGCCGCCCGCCGCGCCGCCCGCCGCCGGCTGGTGCACCAGGTGCGGACGGTGATGGAAGGCAGCGGCGGACAGCTCCTCGCGGGGCCCCGGCGGGCCGCCCTTGGCGTGCTCGGCAGGCGGGAGGTGCGCGCCCCCGCCGCCGCCCCCGCCGCTGCCCCAGTCCGTGCCGGCGCTGGGCAGCCACTGATGGTGCGCCAGTCCGACGGCGTGCCCGGCGGCGGGGGCCAGCCCCTGCAGGTACTCGTGGTGNAGGCGCTCGGCAGGGGAGCCCGCGTGCGCCCGCCGGCGGGGCGGCCGCCGATTGGAGGAGGGCGACTCATTCATGCCGAGCTGCGAGCGGCCACATGGGCGGGCGGCGGGCGCGGGGCTCGGCGCGGCGGGCTGCGCAGCCGCTGGCACGGCACTGGCCCGTCCCATAGGGACGGCACGGCACAGTCCGACGCTATCGGGCACGGCAGCAGTGGCACCAGGATCAGGTGCTGGGTTAGACAGTCCCGGTAGCACGGCGCAGCGCGGCACAGCGCGCTGCTGAGCCTGCCCAGCACNAGGGTCAGACAGTGCCGGTAGCACGGCACAGCGCGGCACAGCGCGGCACAACGCGCTGCTGAGCCTGCGCTGACCCGGGCTCTGCACCTCACAGACCTCTGGGGACATCGGCCACATCCCCAAGGGTGTTTCTGTCCCCTCTGCCCTGAGGCTGTGGGCTGCTGCAGAGCACATGAGCAAGGTGGCTTCCTGCAGCTGCTGTGCCGAGGTAGCCCCAGGTCTTTTGCCAGCTAACCCTGCAGCAATCAAGAGCTTCACAGAGACTGCAAGCCTTAATTTACCTTTTTGGTAAAACGCAGACCCTGGATGCTGGGAAGTTGGGAGCTCCTTCCCAAACACCCCTAGGATAAAGCATTGAGGGCCAAGAAACAAGGATCTGAAATGATTTGGGCGGGTTTGGGCGTCACGGGAAATATGGGTCTTGGAAGCAGCCTCAGAGGCAAGTCTCTGAGCCTGTTTGAGGGTTGGCACAGGATAAAGGGTGGAGGAGTTTGTGGGAAAAGACAATGACAACCAGCAGCGGACGTGTCTGGCAGTGCTGGGAGAGGGGCAAGGGACACCTTAATTAACCCAGCTCCAGACTTCATTTAGGGCTTGAGGCCCAAAGTGGATCAGGATGGGCACCAAGAACATTAATCACTTCTGAAAATTAATCTTCGCCTCTGTGCTCCCATTTGTAAGATGGGAGCAGAGACAGTGACCTTTGCCAAGGGCTTGGGCGAACAATGAACCATCAGATCAATATGTGTACGAGTGTAACATGTCAATGGCCACACACAGGTGCCCTGCTCTCTCCCAGTGGAGAGGAGATGCCTGGGCAGGGTGGTTGTCCGCTACGGACATTAAGTGTTGCTTCCCGGGAAGGTGTGCCCTATCCCTTCCCTCAGTGCTGGTGGCATTGTGCCATTCTGGTGCACCAAAGGACTTAGCTGGACTCGGGTGACTCCAGTCCTACGCACTGGAACTACAGAGCCAGCAGACAGAAGAGCCAGTGTTGTCTTCAGGGCTTGTGGGGACTTAGCCAGGCTGCTGCAACGCCTACTCCAGCTGTTTCGTGCTGCCCACTTCTAACCCCTGCTTGCACTGAATGCCAGCATATGATGATGATGATGGTGAATCAAGCCCTTGGTGCTGCTGAGTGGCAGTGTCCTACTGGCCCCCTCTCCTGGCTTACCCAGCCCCTGGAACTGCTGGCTGGCTGGGATCATGCCAGGTTGGAAAGATCCATCTCCTCCAGGTTTGCAGCAGGCAGGGTGACAACATCCAGCCCAGCAGGAACTGTTGCTGTCCCTTACCAGCTGCAGGCCATGCTGTCAGCAGCAGGATCTGTGCTGGCCCATTGCAAGGTCTCAGGCATCACATCAATGGGCTGGGGAGCTGCTGGCCCCTGTTTTGCTGACTCATGGAATGCACAGCTACAAGAGTGACATGTCTTGCTGCTGGCAGGCTGAGTTCTGCACTCTCCTTGCCAAAATGGACAAGTTTGGGATTGAATGTGTGTGGTTTTGGCCGTGAGGCGATGTGCAATTGGTTCCTTTCACTGCAGCCAGTATCTCTTTTCAGGTGCACAGCCCTAGAAAGAGGCTGGGCTTTGCAGGAAGGATGGGTTTCACAGATCATGGGGCATATTTCACTGGGAAAATAATGGTATTTTTTTTCCCTCTCCCTTCCCTGAGGAATCCTTTTCAAACTCTGCATACGTTTGTAATGAATAGAACCCTTTCAGATGATTCAGTGCCATCCTGTAAAATATCATACTTGGTTAAGCATTTTCTGTGTGTTTTTTTCCTGACCTAGACTCATATTCATGTCAGCTCCTCATGATGCAGTGCCATAATATTCAAATTCTTGGTAGCCAATTGCTTTTGATATTTATATCTATTTTTAAGGGAAACACAATGAATAAATGTGCCCAGTTCTAACTTTATGCAAAATAAGCTGTGCGTAAATCTGTAAATCATTAAGAAAAATGAATTGTTTCCAAAGGCTGAGGACTGGATCGTGCTTAAAACTTTTATCTGTTTATGTATTTCAGAAGCCACCATAGGAGAAAACACAGTGTGTGTGATAACTTAGACTCCCATTTCAGACCATTTACACAGTAGTACTGGTTTCTGCTTGATCAAATGATCTTTTCAAACCAAGGCATTGTGTGCAGATTGTGCTCTGCACTTTATTTGGTTAATAAAAGTTGCATTTAAAGACTGGAAACAGCAGAGAGCAGAGGAAAATGAGAAACTCCCATTTAACACCTTCCTCAACAACTCCAACTCCAGAAGTGAGAGCCAGGTGGCAAAGTATCTCTTCTGTAGAACGACTTGAAGGAGGTAAAAGCAAAAGAGAGTTCTCACCCTAAAAGGATAGGAAGGGTTTAGATGTGTCCATAAGCACTGACTGTGAGAGTTGGACATGCATGTTTGTGTTCCTGGTCCCCCTGTCTCCACTGAGGTGTGCTACTGAGGAGCTGAGCTGTTTGAAAGACCTCGTCAATATTTCAGTGTGTTGAAAGTGTCTTTGTTTTGTTTTGGGTTTTTTTTTTTTTTTAAAAATGATTTTTACTGCATGCATTACTATTTTCACATAGCTTTTCCAGAGCTCTGTCACCCAGCAAATCTCTGTAGGAGGACATGCAGGTTTCCTAGCAAAACCTCATTCATTCACGATGCCTTACCAAGAATATTGGCATGCAGTCCCTTCCCTCTTCAAGGAATAAACAACCCCATGGGCAATGTTCAATATGATTCATTCTCTGACTGTGACAGCATCACAACCTGCCTAATGCAGCTGGATCTGAGGCTGGTGGGAGGACTGAAATAAGAAGGCAAGCTCAGAGCATAGGAAAGCGGAGCCCGAGCTGCTGCGTGCAGCAAGGAGGTCATTGGTCCTCTGCATGCCATGCACCCATCCCTGGCTCCTGGTAATGGGATCACAGCTCACAGGGTGTCAGGGGTTGGAAGGGACCCAAAGAGATCATTGAGTCCAACCCCCCTGCCAGAACAGGACCAGACAACCTAGCTCAGGTCACACAGGAACAGGTCCAGACAGNACTCAGGCTCACTGCTGCTTGTGGGTGACCTGTGACAAGGGCCTGTGCAGGACACCACAGCTGGGAGCTTGTCTCAAAGGAGCTGGAACAATACTCCCTAGCAGATTTTTGGTGGGACGTGCAGCCATGCCAGCTCCCTAGGTTCAGCTCCTGTGTGTGATGCCAGACGAGCTGCCAGGCTCAGCGCTGCGGTGCCATCAGGTGTAGCAGAAGGATCCATGCACTGGAGCAGGAAGGGCTTGGGGAGGTGAATCCCTTCAGCCTCCAGTTTTATTGGAGTTGAACAGCACCAGCTTTCAGTTCTGCACTGGTACAGACTGGAAGGCTGTTCTGGAGTTACACTGCAGAATGACCTATTTGCTAACACCCTGTGAAGTGAGCAGGCAATGTCATGCCCTTGCTTAGTGGACCCAGTGGACTCAAATGTGCTGCAGGGGCTTTAACACGGCCTGGGGTTAGGACTGCTTTTTCTTCTGGAGCAAAACACATGCTTCTTCCTCCAGATCAACATGATTCCCACACAGAAGACAAAAATCAATTTGGGAAAAGAATGTGAGCTGGATTCTGTGAGCCAAATTTGGGACTAGGAAGTCCTTTACAGTGAGGGTGGTGAGACACTGGCACAGGGTGCCCAGGGAGGTTGTGGCTGCTCCCTCCCTGGAGGGGTTCAAGGCCAGGTTGGAGGAGGCCTTGAGTGAGCTGTACTAGTGGGAGGTGTCCCTGCCTATGGCAGGGGGTTGGAACTGAATGATCTTTGAGGTCCCTTCCAACCTTACCATTCTATGATTCTATATGGCAAGTGCCAAACAACAGTTATGGCAGAGGCTGTCACCTTGCAATTGCATGCCCTGGAAGCCACCATGACATGGTTATGGTTGTCTCGACAGTCTTCAGTCAAAAGAGAAAATCCTTTGAGTGCAGTCTCCCTTTGAACATGATCAGGCTCACTTCTTCAGGAATGCCCAGTTCCAAGCATGCTGTGAGTACTCCTGGGGAGGGAAGCTGTGATTCCCCTGCAGCATTTGCACTGTGAGCTGGACTAACAGGGTGACAGGGTGGCGGTGGGGCACAACAGCCACAGCATCCTGCAGTTCATGATCGAGCTGTGCCTTGGATCCAGGTCTCCTGCATCTCAGCACTGAGAGAATCCTTTTGCTGCTAGTGGCCAGCCCTCATCAAAGGCACCAGCTGAAACAACTTGATTGACCATTGGATCTAGGGATTTGCACCACTTCTGCAGCAAGCAAGGACACCAGCATCAGCTGACAGCTGACAGCAGTCCAAAAGCCAGATCTTCTCAGAGTAAACTCTGTTTGTCAGTGTAAAACTCCCCTGAGGAGAGGCAGCATTTCCCTAGATTTTTAGCTTCAATGCCCTTCATCTAGGAGCAGAGCACAGCTAATAAACAGCTTTCTGGGTGGCTCTATTGGTTGGTAAAATATTCTTTCTGCTTTGCTCACCTGAACTTGCAGAAGTCTTAACCTAATGACAATTACAAATTAGTGGCTGGGTCAACAGTGATTTTAACCATAAAACCAGATGGGAGGAGAAATAGAGAGTGGAGCTGGTGGAGAACAGTTAATACAGATGTGTGAGGTATGCTCACTGTGCTTAGCTTTTGTTTTATACAGCCCTGTAGTTATTTGAAATTTGCCCAGAAATATGTTCTCATAAGGCCAAAAAAAGGGGGAAAGAAAAAAAAGAAAAATAAAAAGAAAGGGAAAAAAAAAAAAGGAAAAAAAGGGAGGAAAAAGGCAAAAAAAGGAAAAAAAAAAGACTGTTGTGATCTTTTATTGAATCAATGAAATTTAGATTAGGCAGCCACTAAATTCCTATTTACACAACAGACCTTAATGGCTCCAAAGGCAGCACTCAAATGTGTTCAACAAATAATCCCTGTTTATGAAAGCCCCATAATATGCATTTACATAATCCCCACTTTAAAAAGCTATATCAGCTCTAAAGTTCTTCAGCTCAGAGATATGCCCCAAGGGATTAAAAGTACCAAACAAAGCAAAGGGAAGTAAAATGCACACAGGCAGAGATTCCCCAGGCAGGCAGAGATTCCCCAGGCAGGCAGCACCGTCTGTAGGGTGAAGGCACAGAAGAGGCAAAGGAACGATGCCTCCCTCCACAGCAGGACCTGTGCCCGTGCACAGGCAGGGACTGGCACATGCATAGCCCTGCCAAAGCTTGGCATGGTGTGGATCTCGTGCCTGGCACTGCTGCAACCAGTCCCTCTCAGCATCCTCAGGCTTTCTCACGGATGCAATATTGGTTAAGCACCTATGTATGCTCTCTGCCACAAGGAAAGAAACACTCAGACAAACGTTTTGGGATGTCTGCAGCAGCTGCAGAGAGCAGCTGGCTTGGCATGCTGCCAGCAGGTCACAGGCTTTGTTCACACCCAAGACTGGACACTTGCTAATATTCCCAGGAGATGGATGCGACGGAGGTGCTGTCCTTGAGCTGAGAATATGACAGGTTATAGATCTGCACCAAGCATGTTAATGCTGCTTAAGGGTCTGAATTAAACAAGCTGTTCTCTACAGTGGCAAACAAGCTGGCCCTGAAAAGTTGTTTCTCCAGAAGAAATGCAAATTTGCAGCACTGATTTGTTAACTTCTTTAATGTTACCCTGTTTAGCAACTGTCCATTGTCTAGGAACAAAATGCTACAACTCTGGTCTGGTGAAGCACCAGTTTTGCAATTCTGATGGCTGGGTAAAGTGTATGTTGGATTCAGTCAAACTAAGAAAGGCAAAATACTGCAGAATTAATTTCCAGCTTCAGAGAAATGCCTGCCCCTGCCTTTCGTTTTAAACTCTCTCATTAGCATTTGTAATATAAACGAGAAGATGGAAGCACAGAAGTGTTGGTATTTACTACCTTCAGTGACTGCTAGTGCTCAAGTGATGTGTAGTTTTCGTCTGCAAGAATTTCACCCTCTCCCAAAGCTCCTGGCTTGGCAGCTGGCTCTGGGCATGCTGCAGGCACCAAGTGCCACTCAACAGTGGGAGCAATCGCAGCTACACAGCTGCACACCCAAGCTCTATTCCCAGCTGGCTCAGTCTTTTTCCAGAAGCCAAATGGGATATTTCTGGTTTTCCAGGGTAAGGCTGGGCCCATTGTACCCTCAGTTTGCCTTTCAACCTGCAGTGCTCCAGTTACCCCAAGAGTTCTGCTCTCCTCGGTCCTAGAGAGCTTAACTGCCTGCTGGTCACTGCAGCTCCACCGTGAAGCCAGACGAGTTCCCTGAGTGAGGTTAGGGGTGACAGAAGGGCTCAGCCCTGGGCTGTATCAGGTGCCTGAGGCATCAAACATTTCTTCCCCAAATCACACAAAAGATTGGTAATTTTGCTCTGTGCGTTCCGAGCTCTGTTCCACCTTAATAATGAAGCTTTTGAGTCAAGGTTCCTGTTTAATGAGGCTCTTTGCAGTTTACATAAAACAACCACATTAATAAATACTCAGTTTAGGAAAGATAAGACCTGGGGAAGAGTTTGGCTTGGGTTCAGCAGGGAGGATTATGCATACAGCAGATGAAGGTGTCTACGGTTGTGCCGTCGCTTGATCTTGTCAATCTAATATCAACTCGAACATGGAGGAGCAGCAGCAGTTACTTTACTAGAGATCAGTAACAGGACCTCAGGAACCACCACACCTGGAGCTGGTCAAACTCAGAGGCTCTCATGCTTGTCCCTCAGAGTCAGCCAGTGGTGATCACTGTTGGTGTAGCAAGCTGCAAAGTCCAATCACCGAGAAGGGAGAATTACACAGACCATGGTTCAGTTTTTCCTTTCCCAGAGAGATTTGGGTGCTCCTTTATTCCCCCAACTCCACACTTGATTACTCTGATGATGCTCCAGACCTGCTCTTTCAAAATGGACAGATCACACTTCCTAGGCTTTTTTATTGCAATGGGGTATTTTGAAAACGGTACAGATGTAGACGAGTGGAGAGACAGAAATTTTCTCTGTGGCAAGGCTGAGGTGTGAGGGTTGGGAGACGAAGAAATGAGTCCCTGGAATTTTGTTGTTACTACAAATTATGCCTTGCTTAAACTCTTCACCTCAGGTTTTGATCTGTTATACTGGTGCTAATCCATATATTTATGCTTTGCCAATCTGGATGCAAAGTGGTATAATTCAGCTCATCATCAAGACCAAAAGCCTGCACTATCTTCTGCCTGCACTATCTTCTGCCTGCACCATCTTCTGCCTGCACCAACTTCTGCCTGCACTATCCTCTGCCTGCACTATCCTCTGCCTGCACCATCTTCTGCCTGCACTATCAACCACTCATAATTTTTGCACTTTTGGTGGCCCATCATTGGCCCTGTTGTGATAACTGAGGCAGAGGACAACAGTTCAGAAGGAAGGAAGGGATCCATTTTTGATGAAATTCACTTCTCAGGTGATAAGGTGCTTGTGGAGAAGAGCAACCAGGTGCCAGCATTCAGATTGCCCTTTGCTGCTTCTCCTTGCCTGTACCCCAGCATACTGAGCCCCTGCTTGCTCTGCTCTTCTCACTTCAGGAGCAAGGCCCTGGCAGCAAAGAGAGATGACACTGCTGGTGACTCTTCACTGGTCTCATTCTCTGCAGAGAGGGGGAAGTGGTGAGCAGCTAGGGTAGAGGATCACACCTGTGACAGCATGTCACTAACCTCACTAACCTTGGGCTGTTCTGCCACCAACACATTTCACTTCTCCACTCTTCAAGCCAAGCTCAATGATGAAAATATCAAACTTGGCTAGTTCCAAGACTCGTCTTTGACCAACTCACCCAAGTAACTTCTCCTTGTTTGATGCTTCCCAGTAGTCTATCTGCTGATGTCCTCCCTCTGGCCATTTCCTTACTCATTTAAATTCTTCTATTAAGCCCTACTGTAGAAAGCCTTTATGAGATTACTGGGGGGGTCCACACCACAGAAGCAATGTAGTAGAGCTGGATATGTAAGGTCTTGTCTGGCAGACACCGATTTCTTGTGCAGGCAAGTAGTATTGAACTGAGTAGGAAGAACAGGTGTTGCAAGGGACAAACCTTTCCAGCCATGATGCTGGACCAGTTCACGCTATTACTTTTGGGATAGGAGGAGCTGAGGATGAGGAGTCTGCTGGGTGCTTTGGCAGGATGTTCCATCTGTGAGTCACAGCTCTACTGGAGCCATACCAGCCCCTTGGCCAGACAAGCTTTGCCTTCATTAACTCTTTCCTGGAGGAGAAGCAGAAGCCAATTAATTACAGCTTAGACTTTATTCCATTAAACTCCTCTTAAGCTCCAGGGGAAGAGCCTTAAGACTCTACTCTGATCCTGTTGCCACTGACGCCAGTAAAAAGCTCTCCACAGACTTGGATGGGAGGAGGCATAAATGTCTGCTTTCAGCCTGGACCATGGTCACACTCAGTGCCACTACCAGGAGGGCTGTCCCTCTGAGTGCTGTCCCTTCCCCCCATCAACACTTGCCTTAGGGAGGTGCACTGCCTGTAGAGGATGATTTCTGCTGGTCCCAGTGCCACGGGTCCAAGTGGCCTTCCTCCCAGTGGCCATACATTGTAGTTACCATCAAAACTTTGCTCTTGTATCATCTTGTCTTCAACATTCATTCTGCTGCTGCCTCCAAAGAAGAACCCTGAGCCTCTCACCTTCCAAGCTGAGCAGACTTTAATTGATTTGGTTTACAAAGAGTGATCATCCCATCTGAAATGACAGGTTTCAGGTCATTCTTAGCACTTACAGTTTTACTTCTAGAAGAAATATTCACAGGCAGGGACTAAGTCACAGCCCCACAAGGCTGGTTTTAAATGGACAAATCTAACAACTGTTCTCCATCCCCTTTCCATAAACTGTTGGTGTTTCAGAGGACAGCTTACAGGTTGTCTGTGTCACACCGGACTGCACAGCTGACAAGGCAGGAATGGATCCTGCTTTGTTACAAGTTAAATGCCATCATCTGGTGCAATACTACAGACATGTCTTTGCATGGGGTCTGATGCCACAATGCCATGTACTCTGCAATGCATAAGCAGCTGTTTGTTTGTTTGTTTTTTTATTGCCAGGCAGATTGCTTAGGTATTTGGTGTGGAATAGGTACAGGGTGATAAAAGAAGAGCAATAGTTACACGGCATATGAAAATGTCTTCTGGACACAGGACTGCACAGTCCAAAGTCAGCCTTCTCTTTGGTCCTTGTGCATTGCAAGTAGCTCTCTGGTGAGGGCCCAGCACTTCTGAGACTGCTCACAAGGCTGTCTCACCTGAGCTCTGATCTGTGAGCCAGCTCCTATTCCTGGTATTTTGTTTAGCTGCACTGTGGGCCACTGCAGTCAGCAGGCCCTCAGGATCTGGTCTGACTCTCAAGTAGTGGTGTAATGGTGTGTCACTTCTTTGCCTTTATACTGCTCTGAACAATTTTCTTCCTAGTCAGTCCCTCTTGTTTGGGTCAACATTCCTTAGAACCTCAGCAACAAAAGTCACAGCAGCAGTGCAGGAAACTTAACTTCACCCTGGCTGTAGCCTACAGAGGTGGCAGTGCTCTGGTGGTCCGCAGAGGTGGTCACATCATGGAAGTGCTTGGATGCAGGTCTGTCCTTCCCATGGAAAAGGAGTGGATTTGGGATGGGGAGAGCCTCTGGCAGACAGTGCTTCAGTCATTCAAAGTGGATATCAAAATAGAGAAGAGTTCTCACTAAGAAGTCAGTTAAAGAAGTCAGAACACATAATGGAAGTAAAGCAAAGCCTAAACAGACAACGCATTTCACTTTCATTTATTTTCCTCTCAATCCCTTTTCTATTGTCCAGGAAATTCTCTTCTTGAGCCATGAAGTTTGGCAGTTCAGAATTGTTCAAAGCCTCCAGATGAGCACTACCTCACAGAGGGGTCGTTTAATAGCCAGGCTCAGCTTTTCCACGACTGCAGCTTCAGTTGTTTCCGAAGGCAGCGGCTGGTTGGCCACACAGTAAGTTTGAACTGTCGCCTGTCGGCGGGGGCTCGGGAGGACTCGGCGCTGGCTGCGGTGCCTCTGCACACACACACAAGCAGCCAATTAAAAGCAGCCAGGGCCACTCTTCTCTCCTGGCTCCCCCATGGGTGCCTGCGCCTCAAACAGCGTAATGAGATGGGACAGCCAGAGACGCATCGCTAGGCAACGTGGCACTGCCGGCCAGGCTGGCCCGAACGGGAGAGGGCTGGCGAGACAGCGAGAGGAGCGGCACACAGCCACCGGCCCCAGGAACCGGGCTGCAGTGAGGGAGAGGCAGGCAAAGCTGTCGGGAAGAAATCAAGAGGAAAGACCCTCATGGAATGTGTGAAACTTGGAGAGGGATGGGAAGGAGCCTGGAGCGAGCTTCGCGGGCATGGAGAGGGCTGGTGCTGCCCGAGCCTCGTACACCTCCCTCGCAACTGCATGCACCCACCTGGGAGCAGCTACCTCTAAGGGTGTGGGAAAGGTCTGTGTGTGCAGTGAATTCACTGACAACTCTTAGGACTACCTGCGTTTCAATCATGATAAAGGAATTCAACTCTTCTGTCTGCCCAGGGCAGGAGCATGCCTGTGTCCCGTCCTGTGACTACTCAGTAAGACCACGCACTGGCTCCTGGTGAGAGCAGCAAGAGCTTCCTGGGGAAAGAGCTTCTCCACTTGCTTCTCAGGCACCTGCAGATCACAAAAATCACAGGTTCAGGGACTCAGAGCACTGTGCCTCCCCGGGCACACAGTGAGCACCCTTCCTGCAAGCCTGCAGCACGCACTCCCCGGTTAGCAGCTGCACACCCCCCAGTTAACAGCTGCACAACCACTGTCGGCTACACACAGAGCAACTGGCAGGTTTTAGGCATCTGTTACAGTTTTCACCCAGGTGAAGCAAGGCTAACAAAATGGTAACACTTAGAGCTATCAACTGCCTCAAACAAAACACAGCTGTTCCCATGTCAGCCCTGTGGGTGAAGCACTGATGACATGTATAGGAGAATATTCTTTCCACACCAGGCAGAGACACAAACTTTTGCTAGAATATATTCCTTTCACAAGTGATTTTGTTTTTAAATTCCTTTCCTGAGACGTTACTTAAAGTTATGTACAGAAAGGAGGCAGAAGAGCATTAGAAACTGTGCTGGCTTGGAAGCTTATGTCCCCCTTCTGCTTGCACTGCTTCAGAGCTACAACCTCTCTCCCCCACATTAGGCAGCATTTTCATTAGAAACCCGACCTCTGGTTCTGATTAAATAACTTGTATAATTAGATTGAGACATCTGCTTGTCCCTGGGGGAAGAAATCCTTTTCAGCACTGGACTAAGTCTGATTTGGTTAATTACCTTAGCAGTACCGTATTAATACGGAGTTTCTTGATGGCAAGAAGCTGTGGTATTAGGTTTATTCCTCCTGGCTTTCACAATACTATGGTAAGACAGTTTAGGGATTAGGAATCAGGCACTGAGCCCAGTATTTCCCTCCTCTCTTCACTCATCTCAACACTCTCCCCTTGTTTTGCTGATTAAAATATTCCCTGTCTTGCTTGCCTGTTGAATGCAGTTTCCAGGCTCTTTGTTGTACATGTAAGGATAATATATTCCCAGTGACTGCTGCAGAGAAAGGCATTCTGGGATACTTTGGAGTAATTAAACTTCTCAGGCTTCTTTGGAGATGTGAATTTGTATCAGCAAACAAACACACTACTATTGGCAGTGCTCCTTTATCAGTTCATCCTCCAGCAGAAGCTTGGTCCAGCAGAGGCAGGTGGCAGAGTTCAGTTCTGTACCTTTCTCCTCTAGCAGCTGCAGGGCTGGGCAGTGCCCACGGTGGGACTGCATAGCTCCTCTGCAATAAAGACAGGTTCTGCCCCGTGGGCAAGCTTGACCAAAAGTGAACAAACTTGCATATGTTGAAAAGGAAGTGACTGAGATTTGCATCCCAAGCTTGGATAAAGACGTTCTCAGAAGTGGGTGGCAGGGAGCCCAGTGGGCACCGAGCCCTGAGGTGGGTGTTCTGAAGCCGCACCAGCAGGTAGTGGGCAGAGCCAGAGGCAGGAGCTGCCCTCAGGGCACAGGCTGAGTGCCTGCTGGGAGTGCCCTCAGGCTGGTGGCTCTGCCACTGCCCTCGCCACTGGCCTGTTCCTCCTCACCCAACACCACAAAGTGCTACTGGCTCCAAGCTGGTTATTCAAACAGGCTGCTCTGGGGACCCAAGAGCACTTCCGGCAATGGTGAGAACCGAACGAGCAGCGCAAGGATCGTTATGCAACAGAGCATTTTTCTATCACCAGATGAAAATACCTAACGAGATGTAAATCACCTGCTTGATAACCAAGCTGTTACAGAACCAGAGATTCAGGCTTCCCAGGGAAACTTCAGTGCTCAGAGCCACATCTTGGCTATTTCTGTGACTTGCCAGCCTCTCCGAAGGCTCGGCCGCAGAGCGCCGCACGGGCAGCCAGCAGGCGCTTTCACAAAGCATTGTTGGGATGCTTCTCAAAGCAAAAATGTATTCAGTGCAGGGCTTAATTGTAACACCGAGTTGGAGAGTTTTAGAAAGAGGTGATGGGAGTGGAAGTGCTGGGGGAGAAGAGGCATAGGAACAGAAGAGCAAATGCCTATAGGAGGTCAGAGCAAAGATACCCTATCTGGCTGCAGGGGTGCAAGGGAGACTGCCAGAGCAGCACAAAGCTTGCAGCAATGTGTCTGCAAAGCAGTGTCCCAGAGTCTGACAGTGTGCAGAGGCTTCCCACGACAGAAGTGAGGCTTGTTTGTTATTCAGTAGCTGTCAGGTGGGGTTTTTTTTTCTCCTTCAACGACTTTGTCCAGTTTATTTTTTTAAATTTATGTAAACCTTCGGCATCCACAACATTCTGTGGCAGAGATTTCTGTAGATTAATGACACACTCTGCAAGGAACCAACTTCTGTTTGAAGAGGCAGAGCCTGTGAGGAAAATCACCTCTGGGTGACTTCTTCATGCTACTCACGATTTCAGAGACTGCTATCATTTTGTCCTGCAGTCACCTCTTTCCAGGCAAGGAATCACAGTCCATGGAGCTGTACCTCCTGTGGATGCTATTCCCTACCCTTGATCAGCCTTGTTGCACATTTCTGAATATTTTCCAAGTATAGAAATGCTTCAACGACCAGGACAGAAAGAGGATTAAATAATCTGAGCTGATTTCTGTGGCCTGTGTTCCTAGAAACACTGGGCCACCCAAAACAGCAGTTGGGAGAGAAGTGGCTCCTGAGAGCTGAAACTGCTGTGAGGAGGAGAGTCTGATTTAGAGGCAATACAACTTGGGAACAGAGTGGGCTTTGTTAGCATATATCTGCTGGGCAAAAGGTATAAATAAGCTCTCCCATCTTTCTTCTGAAGAAAACAGAGGGGAGGGAGGTGAGTACCTCAAAGACAGCAGGAACAGCAGGAGTGTCTCATGGAATCACAGAATGTCAGGAGCTGGAAGGGACCTCCAAAGTTCATCCACTCCAACTCCCCTGCCAGAGCAGGATCACCCAGAGCAGATCACACAGGAACAGGCAAGTTTTGAATATCTCCAGAGAGGGAGACTCCACAACCTTCCTGGGCAGCCTGTTCCAGTGCTCTGTCACTCTCACAGGAAAAAATTCCTCCTCATGTTTAAATGAAACTTCCTATGCCTCAGCTTCCACCATTGCCCCTTGTCCTGTCACTGGGCATCATCCAGCAGAGCCTGGCTCCAGCCTCCTGGCACTCACCTGTACATATTTCTGAACATTGATGAGGTCTCCCCTCAGTCTCCTCCCAGTGGCACAGCCCCAGCTCCCTCAGGCTCTCCTCACAACAGAGCTGTTCCATTCCCTTCATCATACTCCCTCCATGGAGGTGTTCAAAGCCAGGTTGGACGAGACCTTGAGTAACCTGTACTAGTGGGAGTTGTCCCTGCCTATGGCAGGGGGTTGGAACTAGATGATCCTTGAGGTCCCTTCCAACCTTACCATTCTATGATTCTATGATTATCTTCATGGCTCTGTGCTGGACTCTCTCAAGCAGTTCTATGTCCCTCTTGAACTGGAAGGGCACAGAACTGGACACAGTACTCCAGATGCAGCCACACCAGGGCAGAGCAGAGTGGCAGGAGAACCTCTCTCGACCTACTAACCACAGCCCTTCTAATACACCTCAGAATGGCATTGCCCCTCCTGGCCACATTGCTGGCTTATGTTCAACCTCCCATCCATTAGGACCCCAAGATCCTTCTCCCCTCCACTGCCTTCCAACAGCTCAATCCCCAACCTATACTGATGGTCTTCGAGCATCCCTCATCACAGAGCAAAGTCCAAGGGCTTCCTAGCAAACCAGCTCCAGTTTCAGCCAAGAAACATTTCCCCTCCACTCAGTTTTTTTTTTTGTTTTTTTTTTTTAGGTCAGAAGGTGAATGCAGGTTGGATTTTGTCCTGGGCACTTTTCTTTCCTTGTAACTTTCACACAGAGGCATGAAATACAAGCAGAAACATTTCAAGCAAGACAATGGATTACCTTGTACAGACGTCGAGGCCCAAGGTGTCTATTATTTATAGACCTCATTTTCTTGTAGCAAATTTGCATAGATGAACTGCTGGTGGCTGACAGGCCTAAAGCTGTGAGGCTTGCAAGTCAATGCAGATACTGGAGAGGGGAATAATTCAGCAGCCAGGTATCACTTTGTGTTATCTTGCATCATGACCTCTGCGTCGCTGGACCGAACCAGCCTGGACACAGACTGCGGCAGTGAGTCTGGGAAAAAGAGGCAGAGGAGAATTTTGCCACAACACTGAGACTGCTCAGTTCTGGAGGGGATATTTCATTATTCCTCCTATCACTTTGGCACTATGACTGCTTAGCAGGTCCAGGTCTGGCCATGCTGTGCAGCCCCACCATGTTTAAGGGATTCAGACTCCTGTCATGGACCTTCCAGAGCTCTCACACACATTGTCACTAAGAGTAACTTCAGCCTGAAAAGCTAAACAAACACTCCTATGCCTGGCCTGAGACAGAGGTGTTGCTGGTGTCAGCTGGGTGGATTGCTTCTGTTGTCATCAAACAAATTATTGATCTGCCAGGAGCCAGAGTGTGTGGTTACAGGAGACTCATCACTTCCCTCACTGATGACATCGCAAAAGGTCCTCTGAGGATGAGGCTCCCTGGTGCACGTGGCCAGAGAAGGTGTAGCTGCTCCCTAGTGTAGCTTGTCCCTGAACACCCATGCCCAGGAGCCACTAAAGGGAAGGTGCAACACAGAGTACCTGTTCTTCAGAAGAAGGTGCCACAGAAGCCACACAAAGATGGTAGCTGGGGAGAAGGGGTCAGTGGCTTACCTTCGGAGAGCCTCTGCAAAGAGAAATGCTGAATCAAGAGCAGACCCCAGCAGGAAGAAAGTGGCTGGCTTGTGGGGGCAGTGCCATGCTGCTGCTCTCTGGCACCTCTCCTGAGCACCTCTCTGCAGTGGGGGGACCCCTGCTCCTCCAGCTGTCCAGGGAGGGCTTCCCTGCCTGCCTTGGGCTGCTGCCATTGCTGCGGGGCTCCAGGCAGCAGGCAGCAAGCCCAGCCACAGAGGAGGCCTAAGCAAAGTCAGATCCAATTGCACAAAGCTGGATCATGGACCATAAAACCAGCTTTGCTTAGTTAATCCTCTGATTGATTTTAAGGCCTTGCAGAGTCTGAAAGACTATTAAGGGATTTGTGTTGGCAGCTCTACTGGCACAGGCACCATTTCCTCTTCTCTGATGTTTTCCCACTCGTAGCCTGAGCCCCTTCCCAGTGTAGTGCATCCCTTAAACCCCTGTTTAAACTGTACCATCTTGCTCTTTGCTGAAAGTCCATCTGGAGGACAAGTACTCATCAACAACTAAAGCCTGATGGTGCTGCCCTTGGCAGCAGTTTTCTGGGCACTGGGTGTGGGTGCCCCACAGGACACTTGTTCTGGTGAGGGTGCTCCCCTCCGCACCCCTGCCTGTGTTGTCTGAACCCCTACTGCCTTCCCCACTAGCCCACTCCTGGCACACTTAGCACTCAGGTTTGGTTTTTTCTCTCCTTGGCAGGGTGGTAGAGTAGTGGATCTGGCACCAGCCCTGGGAGCAGTGGGCAGCTATGAGCCCACTGAGACATGGTGCTCATGAGGAGTGGAGGGACGCAGCCACTGACCTGTGGGAGAGGTGGACACCTCTCTCTACAGCAGCTGTAGCCCATGCCACACCACACCAAAGGAGAGGAGCTAAGGCAGCTCTTGGTATCAGCATGCCTGGCACTGTGGACCTCTAGCTTCATCCTCCACGTTCCTGGGAAGCAAATGAGTGAGAGCAAGAACAATCACAACAGCAGCGCTCCTGATGGGCTGCCCTGAATGTCCTGCCCTGCTCCTGGCACAATCATCCTCCTGTGATGAGTCCATTGAGACTTGTGCATGCCCAGCAACAGGGCAAACACATTGAGGGGCAAGAGGGGCTCTCATCACAGCCCTCAGGAGTTGCTGCCCAATGTGCTTTGCTTTTTCCACTGTAATTTTCCTCTCAACCCTTGACACTCACCTTAAGCAGTTCCTTCCCCCTGCCTCACACGGCACTGGTGTTGCCTTACTCCTGGAGCTCAGTTTGGCAGGAGCCTGGCAACACATCCCCCATTGCTCCCTGTCTCACTTCTTCAACATCCCCAGCTCTGCTTGGATGGGATGCAATGTGCTGAGTGTGCAGACCTGAAATGCTTGCTCCTGCCTTTGACTACTCATGTGCCTGCCTGTTTTCTCCAGCACCTGCCTCCTCATGTCCAGATTCAAACTCCAGATAATGTAACCCTGCTAGCCTCCTGGGCAGGGCTGTGTATGCTGGGAGAAATGCTGGCCTTGAAAATTGGGTGTGAGTTTGTGGGATTCTTCAGATATTTTCTCTGCTGGGATTGTCTGGAAGAGGCTGGAGTCTGACCCTTAGTTCTATCTCAAGTTCATGCCACAAGTTATGCCCAGGTAAGTGTCTGTCAGGCCACTGTTCTAGACTATAGGAAACTAAGACACAAGCTATGATGTTCTCTTCTCTTGGGTAGGCACTTTACTTGTTGCAGCAGGTAGAAGCTTTCCAAGGAGATGTTCTTAAGCAGCAGCTCAAATTGTTGCACTGCTCCTCAGACTCTGTCCTGGGCATAGGCACTCTGCTGAGCTGGATGCCCCAGGCACCTGCAGGCAGGAAAAGCCACTCAGCAGAGAGACCATGCATAGGCTGGTGCAGACCACAGATGTCACCTTGTAGGATCTGGACATGCTCAGCTGTAGAGCACTAATCCTGGGGCACACAGGAAAAGCAGATACCAGCTTCTTTCTTGGTGCTGGTACAATGCTGCTCTGTGGCTCTGGCCCTAGGCTGGCATCTGAGACTAGGCTGTAAGTGGTGCTATTGTTCAGGGAGATGCAGTCTCCTGGATTTCCTCCCTTGGTTGTGCTACAGCCACGGATTTGGAAGTCTGCACCCAGTCTGTGCTGTGTGCGTGATGTAAAATGCAGACCCGAGCCGCAGTGCACAGCTCACTTTACTGGAGGTGACTGCTAGGTGCTGCACAGAGCCATCATCCCACCAGAGCAGGGTGCATGGCAGGCTGCATCTGATGAGCTTTCAGACTTTCAGAGGCTGCTGCCAGCTCCACTCAGCTCTGCAGTGTGCGTGGGCTGGCAGCTACTCTGCAGCATGTGCAGGGTGAGCCTGGTGATGCTCAGGCCAGGTCTCAGGGCAGGCATGTGCTCAGTGCAAGAGACCCACCACAGACTATGAGCTGAGCCAGCTGAAAAAGAGGTTTATTACAGCAGCTTGAAAGAGGATGAAAAGCTCAGGGGAGGGCTTTTAATGTGCCAGAGGCCTTCAAATGGAAAGATCCTAACCTAACAGGCTCTGGGTCTAAAGCACCAAACTCTTTGTCTGGCTCCTTTACTGCTGCCCATCCCTGCCACAGGGCTGAGAAACGCCACGGATCTGGTGTCTTTTGCTGATGTGACTTAAAGAGCAGTCCACATACCAAAAAGAAGAACACAGGATGGGAATGAGGCCCTGGCAGGATTCCCAGCACTGGGAACAATCCAGTGTGAGCTTGAGAGGGTTTGCAGCGAGCACATGAAGCGTCTCTGCTGCTCGTCAGGATGACCAGGAAATAGAGAAGCAAGAAACTGTGAACCATTCAACCTGGCATCAGCTCCACACAAAACAGTGGAGTAAACAGTGGAACACCTGGGAATTAGGTCTAACAGCTATTGTCTAACAGGGGCTTGTTAGAAGGAGGCTGTGCCAAGCAAGTCTAAAAGACTTCACTCAGAACACTGATAGAATTTCTGTCCTCTTAGAGCAGCTGCATGATGAACTTTAAAAGAGCAGGTAACCCACTGACAGAAAAGTCTCTGGAAGGCAGAGCAGGGGTGGAGGCTGGCAAGGAAGCAGGGGTCTGGGCTCCCAGTGATGACTTCCTGATGGGCATGGGCATCAGAAGGCTGCATCAGGTGCATCACAGGTGTTAGGTCTCCTCTTGGGAACCAGAGATGGGCAGTAGGGCTTTCCCAGTCTCTAACTTCAAAAGACCACCAGCCATGCCAGGGGAATGATCTGGTGGGACCACATAAGCTGCCATGTTCCTGCTTTCTTAAATAGTATGAGAGTTTGAAAGCTGCAAGACTGGAATGTGGGCAGAGAGCTGATGGTTCCATGTGCTTGGCTGAGCAAAGCTCTGGTAATAACCCACAACCCCCAGAGGGAGGGAGGGCAGGTTCTGTTTCTGCTTAACCAGGGTCTCCTGCCATTACACCATTATAATATCAAAGAACTTTGTGCTGAGAACTAGATACAACAGCAGGAGCAGCCCCAAAAGGACCCAACCTGAGGATCTCAGTGGGGTTTGCTGCAGGAGGGTAGGATTTAAGCCACAGTCTGGAGAAATAAAAGACTCAGGGGACAGGATCAGTCTTTAATTATCTGGAAGTTAATGTGAATGAGCAGCAGGATGAGGAGAGGGAGGGACAGAACACACCAGGTTGAGAAGCACTAACGTGGAGCTAGGGAAGGAAAAATTGAGGCTAAATGGAAAGAAAAAGTATAAACCATGAATGGCACAAAGCAGACTTCTACATGGAGAGGCTAAAAATGCAGTTACAGGAAACACATAAAAGGAAATCAAACTCAGGGTTGGCAGAAGAGTTGTGACAAATGACTGCAGCAAAAGGGCCTTGGTAGGACCAAAAGGTCTTTCCCAGCCCTACCTGCTGACAGCTTCCAAACAGTGCTGGATCCCAGGTACCTTCACCTGGAAGGTGAGTGGGCATTGGCCATTGGTCACTGAACAAAGAACTGTTTGGATATTTAACACACTAATATTTGAAAAAGAGGAGAGATGCTGTTTAGAAAACACTCTAAAGGGGCAATTAAGCCTATTTCTAACTCTGTCCTTTGCCAGGAGATATGTATTTCCAGTGAGCACCAGGTGCTGGTGTATTTTAATCTAAGCTAAGTGACTCCCATTCCTACTCCAGTACTGAATACTCAATTATTCTTAATAAATCATGCTCAGTTCCACCTCCCCTCAATCATATTAAGGCAGCCCTCCAAGAACACATCCAGTCAGACTTCCACTCAGCTGATCCCTAGAAGCAAAGCTTCCACTGCATTATTTTACAGAGAGTTATCCAATTTCTAGTCACAATAAAGTCAAACAGAAAACAAGAAGGTTGCTCCTGGATAGGCAGGATTTGTCCCAAAGAAGCTTTTCAGGCCAGTGCTTCTCTGCCTCAAGCACTTTACTATAATCCCAGCATGGTGGGGGTTGGAGGGACTTCTGGAGATCACCTAAAGAAGGTTCACCCAGGGTAGGTTGCCCCAGGACTGTATCCAGGGGGGTTTTGAAAGGCTCCAGAGGAGGAGACTCCACCACCTCTCTGTGCAGTCTGGTCCAGGGCTCTGGCACCCTCACAGCAAAGAAGTTTTTCCTTTTCTCTATCTGCCTGACAAAAATTCCCACTAGCAGCAAACATCTTATCCTTCCACCTGACCTTGTACTTGATTATTTCCTGTCTATCTAAGGTCAGGAGTTGCTTTGGACTGGCAGCTTGACCTTTTGAGTTTCAGGAGTGAGCTTGTCCACAGCAGAGGAGAGTCCTGGTTTCTTCCCACCAAGAACTTGTTTATTGTAGCCTCAGATGAATCTTTCCTGTAACTGTGGTTAACCTCTTCCTATGGTTAGGCTCCTTATGATTCACCTATGCTAAATATTTCACAATTAAACATCCCCATAGAGCAAACCAAGCCTTTATTAGAGCTGCAGAAGGCCTCTTTGGCTGGCTGAACTGGGTCTTCTGCTTTTGTTCCCATGACTTCTTCATAACAGGTTTGGAAGTTCTCATCCTTGGGTTGCACACTGCTGTGACCATAAGCTTTCATGAGATGCTTTTAAAATACAGACAGAAAAGGTGCTGGCAGTGTGTGTGTGGGGGGGTCCTTTCAGTCTGCTTCTCAGTGCTGACCTCTGTTCTTTGAGGCTAATCCTTTGTTCTTTGGTGGAAAACAACATCTTTGTAAGACAGGTGGATCAGACAGTCCCCTGTAGGGAAATGAGCCCTCCCAAAGAGAGCAAGGTACACATCTGGGCCAGAACAACCCTCACTATCCATGCAGGCTGGGAAGGAGGGGATAGAAAGCAGCCCTGTGGAAATGACTTAAGGGTGCTGGTGGATGAGAAGCTGGACATGAGCAGGCAGTGTGAGCCTGCAGCCCAGAAGGCCAATGGCAGCCTGGGCTGCATCAAAAGATGCATTGCTGGCAGATGCAGAGAGGGGATTCCAAAAGTGAATTAAAAGTGATGGGCTGGCCTGAACAGAAGATTTAGACTGGATGTTAGGAGGAAGTTCTTTACAGTGAGGGTGGTGAGACACTGGCACAGGTTGCCCAGGGAGGTTGGGGAGCACAGAATCACCCAACGTGATCTTTGATCATGTTGGGTGATTCTGTGCTCCCCAACCTCCCTGG
>WBNM01019693.1:0-24109 GCA_013399055.1 Ramphastos sulfuratus
ATTTGTATGTGAAATAACCACACAAAACTATAAAGTAACTTATTAATGTAGCCACAAGGTGTCAGTGCCGAACCGTCTATGTGGAAAGTAACCTTACACGCACAGACTTGAGAGACTTCTTGTTTGTTGGGTTTTTTTTAAACTGTTACTGAACATTTTGAACATTCAAGTTCATTAATTCACCTCAGTTTAATGACAAAGTAATATCATCTGCTGCAGACCACCAAACCAAGAAGTAGCTGTCAATGAGACCTTTTACAAGCAGCTGGAAGTCGCCGCAAGATGTTGCTGAGCCACTCTCCATCATTTCTGAGAGATCATGAAGAATGGGAGAAGTGCCTGAAGACAGGAAAAAGTTATTAATGGGACAGCAATGTGCCCTTGTGGACAAGAGGGTGCGTCAAGAAAAGTATGTCCAGCAGGTCTAGGGAGGTTCTCCTCCCCCCATCTCTGCCTTGGTGGGACCACACCTGAAATACTATATCCAGTTTTGGGCTCCCCAGTTCAAGAGAGACAGGGATCTACTGGAAGGAGTCCATTGGAGAGCGATGAGGATGATTAACAGACTTGAACATCTCACCTGTGAACAAAGACTGAGAGGCCTGGGGCTGCTTAGTCTTGAGAAGGCTGGGAGGGTCTATAAATATCTGAGGAGTGGATGTCAAGATGAAGATGACAGTCTCTCTTCAGTGGTGCCCAGTAATATAGGACAGTGGGTATAAGCTGGAACATGTGAAATTCCACCTCACATGAGGGTGATGAAGCAATGGAACCAGCTACCATGAGAGGTTGTGGAGTCTGCTTCTTTGGAGACTTTCAAAATGTGCCTGGATGCATTCCTGTGTGGTCTGCTGTAGGTGACCCTGCTTTGGAGGCTGGATCTGATGATCTCTGGGGGTCACTTCCAATCTCTAATGTTCTATGATTCTATGACAGGGATGGGGGAAAGAGGGAGATGTCTATGATCCAACATGTCACCTAGACATACACAAGTCTATGGGGCCAGATGGGTTACTTCATGAGTGCTGAAGGACTGGTGGATGTGCTTATGAAGCCTCTCTTTATCAGCAACTCTGCCTAACCAGGGAGGTCTCAATGGAGTGGAGACTGACAAATGTGATGCCCATCTACAAAAAGGGCCATAGGGAAGATCCAGGGAACTACAGATCCATCAGTTTGACCTCAGTAGCAGGGAAGATCATGGAATAAATCCTCTTGAGTCCAATAACATACCATTTACAGGACAGTCAGGTGCTCAGGCCTGGGCAGGCACAGAGGCTGCTGGATCAAACACTGGCCGGGCAGCAATTAACTGAATTCCATCCATAGCAAATGGAATTAAATCCAATTAGTAGCTACTCACAAGTGATATTCCCCAGGGTTCAGTCCTGGGGCCACTCCTGTCAAGGAGATTGAGAGGATGCCCATTAAGTCTGCAGATGACACCAAGTTAGCTGGCAATGCTGATCTGCTGGAGGGTAGGAAGTCTCTTCAGAGGGACCTGGACAGGCTGGCTACATGGGCTGAGGCAAATCATATGGGCTTCAATAAGGCCAAGTGCTGAGTCCTGCACTTAGGCTGCAAAAACCCCACGTAACACTACAGGCTTGGGGCAGAGTGGCTGTGAAGCTGATGAGCAGGAAGGGACCTGGAGGTCTTGATTGACAGCTGGCTGAACACGAGCCAGCAGTGTCCCAAGGTGGCCAAGAAGGCCAAAGGCATCCTGGCCTGTATCAGGAATAGTGTGGCCAGCAGGAGGAGAGAGGTGATTGTCCCACTGCACTAGGCAATGGTGAGGCAAGACCTTGAGTACTGTGTTCGGTACTGCAGTATAAGAAAGACATTGAGGAGCTGGAGCATGTCCAGAGAAGGGCAATGAAGCTAGTGAAAGGTCTTAAGAATAGGTCTTCTGAGCAGCAGGATTGTTTAGTCTGAAGCATAGGAGGCTGAGGGGACACCTTATCACTCTCTGCAACTACCAATGTCTCTTCTCACAAGTCACAACTGTCAGGGCAAGAGGAAACAGCATCAAGTTACAACAGGAGAGGTTTAGGTTAGGTGTTAGGGTTATTGTCATGGGTTTAAAGAGCTGACAGAATGAAGCTCTCAAAGGAATTGGAGAAAAACAATTAGATTTGGAGAGAGAGCTACAGACAGAAATAACAAAGCAGATTCAACACCCATAGTGACCCTCTTGAATTTTCCCCCAACCCAAAACTAAATCTATAACCCCCAATGCTCCAATCCTCTCCCACCCCCATGCTTCTGCCATCCATAGGCCTAAACGCAGCCTCTGGAGGCCCCAAAACAGGCCTGCTCCTTACATGTTTGTCCTGATAAAGCAGCTCCTGCCTGGCACAGGGCTGGAGGGGGAGGAAAGGAGACCGAGCTGGCCTGGCCCTGAGCTTATAAGGAGATAGCAGAATTGTGGGATCCAATAACAATCTTGTAGTCCCTAGAGGATGTTTAACCCTGTAGTTCCCAACCTGGGACAGTTATCAAAGACTGGAACAGGCTGGCCAGGGAAGTGGCTGAAACACCACCCCTGGATGTATTTAAAGGACATCTAGATACGGTGCTTAAGGATATGGTATAGTAGTGGCCCTGGTAGAATTAGGTAATGGTTGGACTTGGTGATTTTAAAGGTGTTTTCCAGCCACAGTGATCCTGTGATTCTGTACTGTCAGCAGTGCTGTACTTGAATGATTTCCATAGAAGACTATGAATCTTGTTCATTGACAAAGGAATTAAATGCACAGCCATAGGAAGAGCAGTCAATAGCACCAACATAAAGATGTTCACTTGGTGGACCAGCTTGCAAAGCACAGCACCAGTAAGACCCTGGGATGTGCCCAGGGTTACAGGGTCAGCCGACATGGTAGTTGTTTGCATAGAACGAGAGTTAGATATAGAGATCTACCTAACAGAAGAGTATTTTGGCCTTGTCAGGCTTGTCACAAAATGCCTTACTAATCCATCCAGGGTTATGTAGCACAAGACAGAGTTTAAGACTGTTTAGTATATTTAAGGCCTCTATTGATCATGATCACTTGGCAAGTGCAAAAAGCATCTGAGGTACATGAGCTTCAGCCTTTCTTGCAGCCTGCAACTGTGAGTTAACTTTTCTTCTCAGTCCCCTAGCAAGGAGCTAAAATACCTTCTCAGAGATCTCAGAAACTGAAGCAAGCCTGAGAGAATTATACAGTTGCTTTTGCTTGCTGAGTGCTATGGGAGTGACATGTTTAAGTTTAGTATTGATAGGTACTTCTAGGTGTGGATAGTGGATAAGATAAATGGAAGTGTGAACAGAAGGAATGGGGGTGTAGGTCTGACCTAATTAACCAATGTAATTAGTATGCATGAGGAGTGAAGGGCATGATCTGAAGACTGTCTGTAGAGTGCCATGTGAATAGAACTGAAAGTGTTTCTAAGTTGTACAAGTTTTGCAAATAAACATCTTCACTTGAGAAAAGCCTTCTGAAGCCCATGGACACCCCCCCCCACGCCCCCCCCGNTCATTTTCTATCTGGGGAGAGAGGGTGGCATTGGCCCCTTCTGGGCTTTCTTTGTCTGGAGGGGCAGACTGGATTTTGTATGTAATTGTAAATATATTGTGTGTATATGCTTGTAAAATTAGCTTTGCTGTAGAATAATAGCTTTATCTTACTTCCAAGCTATATGAGCTGGTCTGGTAAATTTACTGGGGTGGGGGGGAAGTTCCCAACTCACCATAGATTAATATTCTATTAAAATACACAATTAGTTTTACTTACAACTTCACTGTGATTCTGATGGTGAAAAAACGAGGAAATGTAGTCTCCCATCTGTTCATTTGCTACTGTGACCAGCCTTACTGACTTAAAATAGAATTACTTGGTAAGAAATTCAACTCCATGGCCCAGAAAAGAATTGTTAACACAGTGAAGCAGCAGAGGCTTCTTCAGAGACTTTTCCCCCTCCCTTTTATAAATGACATATTACACATTTACTTAGACTAAAAAGGCATTTATTATAACAGATTTATAAGTACCGCCGTTGTCAGATAGCTAACAGAGCTCACTTGAACATCAACATTTAGTATAAACAGATGTTACCAAGTAATATTTTAGGGCATGCACTGAATGTAAAGTAGTCCCATAGATCATCCATAATTTCATTACGTATTCATTCAGTGTTATTTTTCTGAAAATACTAGTGCATAAATACAAAGAGGTTTGATGATTACTTCTGAACTACAAAATCCCAGTTCTGAGCTCTGACCCAACCAACTGCACACTGACTCCACATGGATGCTGGGTATTGGCATATAGAACAGATCCTAGTATAATGAATGCAGACTACTTAATACTATAGTTACGAGCTGCTTATTTGTAGGTTTTACCTATGTATTAGTCTTGAGAACACTCAACAAAGTCAAAAGGTAGAGAAAACAACCATTACACTGTATGTAATACAAAACAAGTGGCAGGAGTTGATATAGTTATGACAGCCTATTTACTTGCAAAGACATTTGTTTTAACTTAAACTGAGCTTGTGATGCTTCAAATATGCTAACAAAAAACATCTACCTAAATAAAGGCTGGGGACATCACACACAAATAGCAGGGTCATTTTTCTAATGATTTAATAAGACTTGAATGCTTCTTCCAGATTTAGAGAGAATCTACTGTGGGTTTTTTTTCTATTTCAATGTTTATCACTCTTGTCATATCACCAGCTGTGAAAAACTGAAAAAAGAAATCATTATTTTATATGACAGTCATCCAATATTTCAGAAGCAGGTATTAAATTTTGGCCTTAAAAAATATTTGGTTTTCCCCTCTTAGATTTAAATATGGCATCTGTGCTTCCCATGCTATTATACTAATACTCTATATGACAATGTCTTCTCGAGTCATTGAACTTATCCTTGTTCCATCTTGTTTGGAAAAAAATTAAAGTAATACTGTAAAAAGACTAGTGAGAGGCTATTCTCTGTACTGAAGGCGATGGAAGGTTAGTATATAAAAACTGCAAGCATAATACTCTAATAGGTAACATCTTGAGTTTCTGTATATTCTTCTAGATCATCCTGCCTCCCCCCCAAAAAAAATCAGCTAGGTGCCAGATAACATGTAGGATCCTGTCCTTTGTCTTCTTTTGTCTCCAAAGAAGAGGCCAGCTTTTGTTTTTAAACAGGCCAATACCTTCAGCAATATTACACTGCCTAAATATTAATTCCCACAATAGCTGTCATTAAAGTCAGCAGATTGCTATTCTGAAAAGTCATCAGGAATATCTGTATTCTTTGGCACACAAACTAACTGCATTTTTTCTTTATTTAGTCTTCTGATAATAGGAAATTGAACTGAAAGATGTTAAGGGAGAGATGTAAAACAAAATTAGGCAACAAGTTGCTGTTACTACTTGTCATAAAAATGTTCACTGCCCTGAGAACGCATTGGAGCCATAAAAGATTTGCAGCTGCTTTGCACTTTTGAGAAGTCCAATTGCTTCTTTTAAAATGTAAACATGAATTTAAGAAAGTATCATTTGTGAAGAGCTCAGAAGGTGCTGCTTCCAGGTAACACTCTAGACTATAAGGAGCATAGCACCTTTGTTAAGTAGTTTTATAATATTTAAGAGCGCCATAGAAATTTCAGCTTGTAAGGACTTTCCTAAATAGCTTCTACTTGCAGACCAAAATCATGGAATTAGGGAATGGTAGGGATTGGAAGGGACCTCCAGAGACCATCAAGTCCAATGCCTCTGCTGAAGCAGATGAGCCTACAGAGAGCAGCAGCTGTTGTAAAGTATGGACTGCGAACACCACAACATATTCCAACCTCCCTTCAGTCTGAAAGAGCATTCCTACTTTAGGAAGAAATACAGAACAGGGGCAAAAACAGCAGTTGTGGTGAATGACTGTGAAGATACATCAGGGAAAGGTTCTCAACTGAGAAGGTGGTCAGTGACTGGGAACAGGCTCTCTGGGGAAGCAGTTACAGCAGCAAGTCATCAGAGTTCAGTGAGTATTTGGATGCCATATGGCACAGTTTTAGGTAGGTCTGTGAGGAGAAGGACTTGATGATGCAGATGTCCCTGTGGGTGATCTGTGGAGGGATCCTCCAGGGCAGAGCAGTTGGACTAGATGACTTTTCAACCCAGTGCATTCTAGGAGTCTATGATCCTTAAGGGTCCCTTCCAACTTGAGATATTCTATGAGTCTCTAAGTGCAATTCAAACCACTTAGCAATCAAAGGAAAAAAAATCTGCTTCCTTCCTTGCATCAGATTCATTGCTACTGCCAAGTGGAATCATAGATTTTCAAGGCAAGTAATGTCTTTTAAGTCTACTTTTTCACACTTATCAACTAAACATGCTGCATCTTTCTTGACATTTCAAAATTACACTGCTTTTGCCTCAATATCTTAACCCAAATTAGACAAGTTAAATAACCAAGCTCAAGCATATGTAATTTTACCAAATCCACTGTAAAAACAGAAAAAAAATAATGGAAGTTACTGACATGATTATTTGATATTAATAAAACAGGTTTGCAAAAGGAAGGTTTACCTAGATGTTACTCTGTATCTGCAAAAATTATACACATTGACATATAAATTGCACAGAAAGAATAAGTTGGCATATGTTTAAAAAACCCAAAACATTCCTTCCTTTTGATTAATTTTTGTAGTCAGGAAATTAAGATTTTCTTCAAAATCTTTCAATTCAATCCCTAACTGTGCTGGGAAGGTTATGAGAGAGCTGCAGTAGGCCTTAACACACTGCTACACAAATACCGATACTGAAATTATAATTAGAGGAAATAGGTAATGTACAATAAAGATGTTAAGAAAAGACATGAAGTCCCTGTCTTTTGACACTCAAGATGCTGCAGTGAGCAGTTTGTAAAATGGCCAGTGAGCAGGTACTTCCCGCAGCAAATGACTGTCACTACTGCCTACAGGATCTGGGAAGGTTTTCACACCTCCAAAAGCAAGACTTAGCCTCTAGCTCCTACCTTGGAGTACATACTTTGCAGCACGGTCTGAGCTTGTGCCCAAATCAGCCCTCACATAGCTGGGACCTGCATAAATGCTACATTTTCATTAAAGTCAGACTCTGTTCCTTCTCTTCATGTCAAGTAGTATTTGCTTTAATTAAAAAGTGCCAGACATGCTCTGCCACATTGAAACTCAGGCAATAATAGGATGGATGCCAAATCCATTAGCCTTTCCTTGTCTTTCAGCCTTACCACCAGTCTCCCCATTCTTCTGTGCCACACTGTTTTGAGGTCATCAATGCCTCACTGTGTAGCATTCGAGCAGACTGCTTCACTTTTTCATTACAACTGTGGAGTCAGCGTTGGCAAAGAGGATGCCAATTCAGGCAGATTATGCACATGTACAGCTCTATGAAGCACCAAAACAATATTTAAATATTTAACTTGTAATACCTAAATGCTTCCACTTTTATAATAAATCTAAGGCTCTATATAAAGTTGTACTTCATATAGAATACTAGAATTCTCACAATAGACATACCTGAAAATAAGCAACATTAGATCTTTTGCATGAAAGACATTTCCTTCTCCTAAAGCAGTTACCCAATACTCTTTTTTTGGGGGAAACTTTTGGGGAACATTAAACAAACAAAAAAAAGTTGGGGGGGGAAACTACACCACTACACATCAGTAAAAGAAATTGAAGAGTCAAAATGCAATTTAAATGCAGATAAAAGTTATTAAGTTTGTACATAAGCTTCAATTTTGCCTCTAGACTACAGCATGGTGCCAACTTCCAGTTCTTTATCCAGTCTGATGCATTGGATGGATGGATGGATGGATGGATGGACAGGAAGATGAAGACAAAAACCAGGGACACACAGGTAACTGGAGTGTTATCAACCACACAGATTTCTAATTCTGGCCTGGATAACCATGAAGACAGCTGTGCACCAGTCCTTACTCACTGGGCTGGGCTAAGGCTTCTCAGGATCATCTCACACAAAAGCATAAGGCATCTGTGGAAATGGTGATAGGATATGGGCTAATGGCAAGGAGCACAGTACTTTTCAGAGGAAGACTAGACATGAACACTCACAGTAAGAACATCATCCAGAGTTTGGCAAAAGATGTAAAGGATTTGGTGTAGGATGAAACATGCTATTTGTTATTTCGATTTTGCAGTAGACCTTGAGTACACAAAGGCAGTTGCAGGGCTCTTCTCCTTAGGATCCAGGATATGGTGCCCTAAGCAATCTTCAAAACCACTGCCTGGTTTTACACAATCCAGTCATTTCTTGTTCCCTGTGCTGGAAACTGGAAAAGTCAAAAACAGTTTTGACAAATGTTAACCCAGTCTGGGAGTTTTCTCAGATTAGGCAGACCACAAGCATTTATTTTTTTGTTATCAAAGTACTGCAAAACCAAGGCCACAAAGAAATTTCGAACTTTTCTTATCAATGCTTTAAGAACGTAGTATTTCCCATACAATAACTGATTTTTGAAGAAATAATTTCCTGTATCCAATGACATTATAAAATCAGCTTGGTGTTTTCTTTTGGTTTGTCTTTTAAAGAGGGGAAAGGGGTAAAATTAATTTCCATCTAGGAGCATCTCACCCATATATAGAGTGATTTAAGCAAAGAAAAATAAAAACTAACAGCTTTCCAAAAGTCTGTCCTCTCCATTTATTTTTCTGTCTTTCCTATCCTACCTATTATTTCATGTCATTATTATTTGTAGCAGGCTACCAGTCAGACACTACAGATAAAAAAAGAGAAAGGTCTCCTTGCTCTAGGCACTATCATAAATACAAGCAACTGATACCTCTTCTAACTTACATACTTTAAGCATAAAACACTCTAGATAAGATGGTTGGAGCAAGCAGAGGATGATAATATGGTTAATACAACAAGCAGTGGTCACAACTGAATTTTGTTCTACATATTCAAGGATACTAATTAATGCCCTACGGTCTTTTCCAGTCCTGTCTTTTTAGTTAATAATCAAGGTTAAATTTCCAAAGGATGAGATACACTAAACATGCATTTTCTAAACTTTATGCCTCTGTATCACATCACTCAGCAGCAACTAATTCTCAAAGTAAAACTACTTGGAAATGTGTTGCTTAAGAACTGCTTGCTAGTAGTTACCATAAGAAAACAAAAATTATTGGGACAGAAAATCTGTTTTATCCTGCAGTTTGTATTGACACCTATTAATTAGAAAATCACACTTTGACCTTGGTGTTACTATTGTAATCTTTAACATACAGTCAAGTCAGGCTAACCTAAATCCAGCACTGTATTAAAGAAAAAAAAAAAAAGAAAAGAGGACACAAAAATGGGTTTCTATCTTACTTTAGTACCTTTCAATTATTAGATTAGCCCTTTAGCGGGTAATCAGGTAAATGCCTGAAACAAAAACAGTAAATACAAGGCCATAAACTAAAGCAACCCTGAAGCTATTTTAAAAAGCTGTAGCCTCTGAGAACAAACTGCACTACCTCACTTTCCCACAAATCAGCACAAATGAGAAAGAATTTCCCCTAATGATTTCTTCACTTCACCTGGCTGCTGAACATAAAACTCGCTGTTCAGGCTTCAGTTTTTAAGGCTAAATTTTACAGCTATTGTGAACCAAAGCAGACCTTTCTTATGAGGTGGTCTCCACTACATATTTGATCAGGTGATGAGTAGGTTATGCTACTTGAGAGAAGTAATTTATACTGTGCTATTATATGCATTTTTAAATTTCACTTCATTCTGAAGTTCTCTTCCCCCTCCTGAACTCTAGTCCAGTAATTTTGAGTAGATCCTTAGAAATATCAATGAAAATATATATTGCTAACTAATCTTTCTTTTAAAATAGGGACAAAGTCCTTGTAATGGCAATACCTTTGTTTTCAATCTAATTCATAAACTTTAAGCATAGGTTTGAAGAACGCTGAGCCTAAAACAAATTAGTCTGCAAACTTCAGCCTGTGAATAATGCTGCAAGCCCAGCAAAGGTACTGAATGACAACAGTGCTGCACAATGAGAACAGAAAGGTCCATCACGTACTGTAGCATATCCTTTGCTACAGAGTCCTTAAGTGTATCACATTAGATAGAACTTTGGCACAATGTAAACTCTGTTTAAATAATTTTAATGCAACTTTGAAAGCAAACAACAACCTTATCTAAGCACATTTGACTGCTACATGTAGACGTGTCACACACCTCCTACTATGTGAAGAACAAAAATTCTCCACAAGAACTCAAAGGTTTTCATAATATTCTGTGGCTTATAAATACATTTTGAGACTTTCCATTTCTGCAATATTTAGCATTCATCTTTATGATATTTACTGGTGATAAAAAAGTCAAATTATTTCCTCTTCAGCTCATTTCCCACAGTAACTACATTGCAGAAATAGTTTGGTGAAACTAAAGATACTGCTTTTCTTATCCTTGTCTTTCCTTGCAAATAATATCCATTATATTTTCATTCCTTTGTAAGCTGACATCAGCTGTCCATACTAATCTTCAATGTGAACCAGATATATGGACATAAACCACAGAAAAACAGGTTACTTCATACTAGTACAGAACTGCTTTAAAAGGTATTTACATGTCAGAAAAAATATTGGGTTTTTAATAGAGAAAAATTGATTAAATCTATGTGGAGGACATCCTATGGTTTGTTGGGAACTTCTACCTTATGTAATTTTACATCAGTTTTTCCTATGTATGGAGAACTTACATTACTGTGTTCTCCATTTGCCCTTGTTTGAGTAACTTTATATCTCACTCATAAAAGGAGCAGCCATTTATTTCAAGAAGGCTGTTAAAATACTGTTATTATAATGACATCACCTCTTTTTCACTGAAAAAAAAAATGCTTGATTATGCAAGTTTAGTTTTGGAAAGTACTAGAGCAAGTAAACCTTGATAAATATACAAAGTGATTGGGAGAGCTGTCCCATAATGAAAGACAGCTGTTACACTACTGTGTCCAGATCTTGTGTTCAGAAACTGCACTTGGGAGTTGTGCTGTCTTCTCCAGAACTACCAAACAGCATTATAATGTTTTCCCAAATTTGCATTTTGGGAGCAATTTGAAGGCAACTTTGTTATTTGATAAAATGTCCATCACTGAATTTGCCTAAGCACACATACATCTGACACCCCTCCCAAAGGCACACACACACACACACACACACACACATACACACACAGAGATTTTACAAAAAGTCTCCTTTTCTTTATACAAGTAGTCACAACACTGAAAATATTCTCCTATGTGTTCACTGATTATTCTTAAATGATTTTCCACCACTCTGTCACTCAAAGGAGATGGTTATTTCATTCTCCTGAGAGGTTAACTATATTCAAAAGCAGCTAGATGAGGACAGTGGTGTGATATAAATTGCAATAGAAAAATGCATCGTCCATCCATATAGCCACCCATCCTGAGAAACTTTCACTGGGAAATTCTTGCCATCTTTCATTGGTCATGGAGTTCCCATCAATAAATAGAAGGTCAGTGCAACAATGAGGAGCAAGCAGAATGGAGAAGAGAAGGTCTGATAGGCAGCTGATGGCATGAAAATATCTTCATACTTGTAAATACTGACAACACGCTCTGATACAGGTGGTGAGTCTATATCATGACGAGTTATAGAACCTTTAACAGGTAAGGGCAGAAAGAAATAATGTCAGGTGCTTTTTTTTTTTAATATCTCTACCAAACAAACAGGTAAACAATCAAACAATTTTCAAACCTACAGAAGCACACAGTATTACATTGTCAGTGAGTAGAGTCATTTCTCTGCTTTCAGAAATTAAACTTCTAAGTGAAACAAATTAAATTCAAGTAAACAATAAACATCCTTCAAAGGAATTTAGAACTTTTAGTTATGAAGTTTTTCTCAATTTGGCTTTGAGGAGTTGATGTAATAACCATAATAGCAAAGCAAACATGGTACATAGGATTCAGTGAATTATTGTCTTCCTTTTTATCTGGTTTTAAGCCTTGTGCTGGTTTGAGACTAATNGCTACCAAAATTTTAGTTAACTTTTACAAATGGAACCTAGTAAGAATTGCGTTATTAAAAGACATTGATCAATTTTGGCACCTCAGTTCTGTCAGCAATACAGAAAACAACTTACCCTGAATTGCTGGACCCCAAGCAAACAGATAGTACCAACTCAAGTGCAGATCTACAATGGTCTCCTCTCGGGGAACATACACAGGACGCTTGAATCGACATGTTACACGATTGTTCTCAAAAACCCCTTCTTCATCCCTAGCAGGATTTCTTTGGATTTCTTTAGCCCACTGACCAACATTATAGAAGTGCTGTATTCGGACTCTTCCATTATCATCATGAACACAAGCCATGACATCATCTCCTCCCTAAAAATATATTGGTAAAAGGAAAGTGAAAGCGTCACAGAGCATTTCTTCATTTATGATTTTAATTATTGAAAACTAGTCAAGATTTGGGGCTATCATTCATTTTTTTTCTAAGTTATATATTTGGGAATTCTTGCTTTCCTAATCTTGTGTCTTCTATCAGACCGAAAAGCACAAAGTGGATAGTAGTATTTACTTACCCTTACTATCTCCAAACTCTCTTTTGGATGTCTTTCTGTGAGTTATTTTACCTAACATGTATAACATTTTTAAGACATGGTGTCATTGTTATCATGTATTTAATTAATTATTAAGTTCTGGGATCCTGCTTCAAAAAAACTGGCAGTTTCACATCCTTGATGTGTACAAAATCCACTGCATCAAATCATGGATAGAAATTCAATATAATTTAGTAAATATTGGAGGTGAATCTACTAAATATGGAAAAATAATAGCATGAATTACAGACTGTCTTTTCTAATCTCTTCTCATGTTCAATTAAGGGAACATCAATTCCTAAGTCTCTTAAGAGAAAATGAAAAAAATATCTATGTTCTGTTTCTGACAGGTCAAATATAAACCATTTATACAGGTTTGGAGTAGGTGATCTCTCAGGTCCTTTCCAACCTAGGCCATTCCATGATTCTGTGATAGACTAGCATGTAAAAGTGTACACACTGTCAACATGAACAATTGTAGATGTCTCACCATTTTCTTGTCTGAAGAAAATCCAACTGCCACCCAGCCATCAGTATCAGCACTCAACTCAAATTCAACATCAGCTCCTATTCTACGGTAACTTAGAAAGTAGTCACAGGTCTCTGCATTGCACCCAGGTTTACCATACCTAAATGGAATTGGAAACATATGTAACTTTTCCTTGCAATTTCCTGCTATGAAACTTAATTACATTTCTGAAAAAAAAACAAAACAAAAAAAACCAAAACCAACAAAATATACAAGAATGTATTTTGGTCTGATGGGAGCAAAACATATTATATTGTGCCAGATACAAACTACCACTAATTATGGGTTTGCCATTACTACTCTTTTAGTGTTATGAATACATAGTATTTTAGCAGCATGGCAAGCAATCAGTTGCACACAGTATCAGTAGGTTGATCTTCCTAGCTCTGGTTTTTTGAGTGCTTCATGAAAATACAAGAAATGTGAAATAACTATAGGTCCATAACTATGATGTATAGTCTTTTAAAAAAATCTAGTTTACTCATATAATAGAATCCACAATTACAAAGTACATTCTTAAAAAATAACCATTTATTAAAATTAATGGAACGTTTAGTAAAGCCTTCAAAGCACTCAGTCAGTATTTGCAAACATAAAGGTATCTGCAAACATAAAGGTATCTCAGACTGACCTGAAGCACCCCTTGGTTTTTCCACAGTCATCCACTCTGATTTTTGCAAATGGATCCACAGGAGGAGCAGTAGGGAAAGGGTAACCTGTATAACCAGAATGAATCATTACTACATAAAATACAAGGAGCAGAAAGCAGTAATACTAAAGAGGAAAGGTTCCAATACTTTGCTGATGACTGAGCTATTCAGATAAGGGACTATGTTGTCACATACAGAATCCCTTGCTCAGATAGTCCTGGATCCAGGAGGTACCAAAGTAACACTTGTAACTGAAAAAAAAAAAATTCTCAGGTTTCCTACATCCACCAAAAAGGGAAAAGCACAGAGTGACTTTGCTGCCTCAAGGGCAAAAGCTAATTTAAGGGAGCAGAACAGAGTACTGCAGTCAACTGACAATTAGGGATCTCCACTGAGCTACCTCTTTGTGCAGTCTTAGTCCTCTTGGGAAATCTGTAAAAGGAACTAAATCTGACTCCTTTGCCATAAATAACAGTGCTGTGTATAAATGTAGGGCACCAAATTCAGAGCTGTAGGAATGAATGAAGGAACTTAGAATACATCCTCTATTAGAAAATAAAACTAAGCACACACTGCAATGAAAGGTAACAGAGCATCAAACCAGAGAACTGCCTGCAGTTGCGACCCACAATAACCTGTGCAGAGCCAGAAAAGCTGCACAGTAAGAGTTATTATTTCAATCAGTGCCCTATCTGCTGTATAATAGTATGTCAAAAACAAAGTGAGAACATTTGCAAACTTCTCCAATCCAAGACAGAAAGTCTTGGACTGGAGAAGTTTGTGTCTGTAGCATGAACACAGATACTTTAATCAGATCTTTACTTAGCCAGTTAACCCCCAAAGTGCTAGCACTGAAAGTGCTTCACTGAATAGGAAATAAACGCTGCAGTTAGTTACAACATCTGCAAACGAACATTTAATATGCACAGTTTTAGACATCTGAGAGCCCTGCTGCGCTTTCCTAGATTTCTGACAATGCTGGTGGGGACAGGATGATGCAAACGGCAAATTACAGCCTCCATTAACACTATCAGGGGCCTGGGTAAGTTGCCCAGCATAAATGTATGAGCATGGCAAAATTTCACAGCAGCCTGTAGCACAGCATTACCGAAGGGCTGACCACGGGACATCCTATCTTCTCACCTCTTCCTTTTTTTTGAACCAATGCATCTAACGGTTTTCAATGCAGCAGAGCCACAAATTTGGAGTTTTAACATTCTGCCACTTGCAAATTAAAAGTAAACACAAACCCACAACACCCCTAAGCCCGTGACCGCTGCGTTTCTTAACACGCAGAACATTACATTCGAAAACCACAAAAACGAGATTCCATTTTAAGTTAGCAGCCCGGAAAGCGCTCCACGAGGGGGTCTGCACCTCGGAAGGCGACCCACCGCCCGCCGGCCCCTCCATGCCGGCCGGGAGCGAGCCCCGGTCCCCCTCCCGGGCTTCTGCCGCAGCCCCACGGCCATAGACTCCTCCGCCCGTCCCCGGCCTAGGAGGGGGTCTCAGGCACAGGGTTTCGCTGCAGGCTGGCGGGGAGCGAGACACCAGATGGCCTGGTCGTCGATCGGGTTAGCCGATGCGCCCCTTCGGTCCCGGTCCCAGCCTTCGAGCAGCAGGAGCGAAGGCCGCCGAGGAGGCGGCGGTCGGAAGATGGCGGCGGGCGCTGGCCTTCGTGCTGAACGCCGCCACGCTTCCACTCGCCCGCCACGGCCGGGCCGCCAGCAACTGCCCGTCCGCACGGCCCTTCCTCGCCCGCACCGCGCTCGTCCCGCTGGCCACCGCGCCCCGCCTGCCCACACCGCCTGCCCCTGGCCGCCGCACCCTCCTCGGAGAGGTAGCGCAGGTCGTAGAACTCGCTCGCAAAGGTGCCGTACGAGGAGTCGTGGTGAGGCTGCGCCGCCTCCTCGCCGTGCTCCCCGCCGCCCGCCTCCCGCCNCTGCGCGGAGCAGGAGAGGCACCGAGAGGGTAGCCGGCTCCGGGAAGGTGGTGCCGCAGGGACTGCGGGGGTGGGCGACGGGCTGCCGTGGGAGAGTCTGGGGACGAAGAGGTGTCGGAGCGGTGTGTGCGTGGGGCCCTGCTCGCCGGCGGCGCGGGTTACCGCGACCCCTTCACCGCAAAGCCCCGGCGGCAGCGGGCCTCTCCGCTCCGTACACCACCAAAGGGCCGCACCGCCATCGCTCGCCACATTCCCATGCCCCTCCCAGCACCTAGGCCCGGGGCACCCTGCAGCCCACCCCACCGCGGGGACACTTCTCCGGCAGGCTGCTGGACAGCTCTCGGAGGTTCTCGAGGCCGTCCCTGGCAGCCGCCCTTGGCCGCGATCACCAAAACCTCTCTGCGTGTGCTACCAGAGGACGTGAGGAATCCTGCTCCGTGGCTGCTATGCAGACTTCTCTTACGTATTTTTAATGACTTCTGAGATGGGACTGAAGGCACAGTGGGACTTAAACTTTGTTTCAGGTAAAACCCCATGCTAGCGAGCATGGTGATCGGGTGTTTTCTCTTTCGTCTTCTGCACTGTAAGCACAGTGATAACAACGTGCTGAAAACCTGGCAGGACTGAAAGCGAGCCCAGGTGGTGGCCTCACAGTTTGCTTGGGCACTCATAACTCATGCTGAACTTACAGATTAGGTGTTAAAGATGCATTGCATTCTCACTGTGCCATGGTATCTATGAATTGATGAAGGAACAATGAATAACCTTTTGTCCCTTGTATTTACTCAGATGGCTTTTTTTCTTGGATTTGGATTGATACAAGTTTAATTTCTATTTTATATTGTTATGCTTTGTTACACTTCTTTGAGGGTCTTCAAGAAAATTCAGGAAAACAGGAGCAGGGAAGGAGAGAGAAGATGCAGCAGTCAGCAGAAAATTGAAATAACTCTCAATGTAAATAGTTTTTAGTATCAGTGACTGAACTGAATTACTTTTTTGTTGAGGCACTGAGACTACATGTGTCCTTGGCTGCTTCAGGGTTAAGTTCATTCCCTTGGGCTGAGCAGCTGCTTGTAGTACAAGAGCATGCTCAGCTGCATGAAGTGGAGAATGTTAATTCACACCTGCACACTTTACCCCAGTGGAGTAGCATCCTACCTCTCACTGCAAATGGAGGAACACCCACAGAGAGGTAAAAAAAAAGTTGCAAAAGCAGTTTCAATCACATGCAAATTCCACGTGTTCCTTAGTAATAAGCTATGGAAGAGCAAGGCCAAGCTCAAGTGCAAAATAACGAGTCCTTTCTTCCCACGTCCCTGAGCTTGGCAAACTGTAAGCAGGCCAGTGGAAATCTGGCCAACGGCACAGCGTCCACTTGGAGACCAGTGCCAAGTGGCATCCCTCAGGGGTCAGTGCTGGGACCAGTGCTGTTTAACATGTTTGTCAGTGACATGGACAGAGGAATCAGTGCACCCTCAGCAAGTTTGCAGATGACACCAAGCTGTGTGGCACAGTCGACTTGCTAGAGGGCAGGGATGCATCCAGAGGGACCTGGACAGGCTGCAGAGGTGGGCCCAAGCCAACCTCATGAGTTTCAACAAGGCCAAGTGTAAGGTCCTGCACCTGGGTAGGCACAATCCCAAGCACAACTCCAGGCTGGGTGGTGAATGGCTGGAGAGCAGCCCTGAGGAAAAGGACCTTGGGGTCTGGGGGGATGAAAAGCTCAACATGAGCCTGCAGTGTGCACATGCAGCCCAGACAGCAATTGAGTCCTGGGCTGCATCAAGAGACGCGTGGCCAGCAGGGCAAGGGAGGGGATTCTNAAACAGCAATAGGGAACATAAATCAGGCTTACAGGAAAATAAGGTTGCAGCTTATTTTTACTGGCAATAATTATCTCTGAGGAAGCCCCCCCCCCCCCCAACTTAGAAATAGCTAGCTGAGGGTTGTGATGCCTGTGAATAAGCACTTGCTCAGCAAGGGAACAGCTGTCATGCTGTTTTTTCCTCTCTAGGAACAGGCTTTACCGCACAGTTACAGCAAACAGAGTATTTATCACGTATTGTTTGTACTTACATGGCATCTATCATTTAAAAATCTGACAGCTGAGGTAACTATAATGGTAGTGGAGCAGCACTGATTTTCAAAGGTGAAGATACAGCTAAGAGGCTGTCTCTATCATGACTTAGCAAAAGCTCAATAACCAAAATTATCATGCAGGTATCCTTTATTGTGGCCAGACGTGTCCAGAGCGCACACATACCAAGGGTTAGAAGCAGCAAGATTATTATATAGACAGGTTATATAGACATTATATATACATATTCATTCAATTTCTAATGAATCATTTGCATATTCAACAGTTTTCCCAAGGACTCATTATCATACCATCCCACCAGATAAACTAGTTCTCTGGCAGCTATGTCTGACATCTGTGCCAACTTGTCACCTCCTTATCTTCAGGGTCATCCTGCTGACTCCATATCTTCAAGGTCAGCCTGTTTCTGTGTTTTGACTCTGTTGTCTCTTTCTTACAAGCATAGCTGCACTGGTAAAAGGGCCCATAGCCCAAGGCTATATTAAAAACAAAACAAAACAAACAAAAAAAAACCTCAAGCAACTTCATGCATCAATTGCATGTGCTCCCCTCCTAGTAAATCTTTAAAAAATAAAGATACATTTTTTTCCTTAGTAGAACCTTTTGTGTTTGCCTGAAGGTTGTCCCCATCACAAAAATACGTTGCTTATAGGAAAGCAGCTGGGGCTGGTGGAGCACTAATGAGTATCTTCAATTTTCAGCAGACAGAAAGACCTACACTATGACTAAACAGCACTGCCCAGCAGTTCTGCAGGGAAGATCCTTATCTGATCAAGTAATTAAGGCTCTCATTGCTTTGATTGATAATAATTTGACAAGGCAAGAATTATAAAAATGTAGTTATTTTCCCCAAAAGCTCTGCCCCAAAACTATATATGAAGCTAGTTAAATTTTATTTACAGATTCTAATTCAGTCAGGCATTTTCACAAGGGTGCTTACAGGAAATTTTCGATACTTTAGGAAAGTCAGAAAATGGAAAAGGCTAAGCCACAAGATTGCTTTACCCCACTTAGAAATCAGAGGCAGAGCAGAGCCCTAGGGAAAAGCTGAGAGCACTGGATTTACTCATGGGGGAGAAGTAGGAATTTGGTCCCTGGATCACCTTTATGGCAGCCTCTGGAAACTGCAAGTTATAATCCAATTTGGGAACCACGCGGCATAAACCCAGTGCAAATGGAAGCTGCCAAAGTTAAAGTGCCTGCAGACAGAACTTCCACTGAGGCAGATGTTGTCAAGCAGCACTGCCTTCGCAGCACAGAGAAGAGGCACAGTGCTGGCTTGTTCCTGTGAACAGCAGCAGTGTATGGCAGAGGCAGGGTCGCCCCAGCTCGGGGGTAGGGAGCAGGGAACCAGGGTACGCTGGTGCGAGGAGACGCTGTGTCCTGCAGGGAAGTCTCTTGAATGGATCAAAAGGGACCAAATGGACCTATTCAAATTGCATGTGCTTTCTGGTCACTCTACTTAAGTCCTTCCCAGACAATGTATCCAGAACCAACACATGCCGGGCACGAGGGATCCAGCCAATCACAATCTCAGATTCCAGCATGGGTTCTCCCACGAGTGAGTACATGTGTGGGAGTGGGAGGAAAAGGGCACCTTTTGCCTTTCCCCATTCAAGCCCACAGAGGGAGGGGAAAGCAATTTCCTGTCTTCATCTTCTGCCATTCAAACCTCCACTGACAGACGGGTGGAAGGGAGTTTGCAGCACCCCATGAAAGTCATTAGCAGGAGTCCCAACTGCAGTCACCTGAGCAGACTTGATGCTCAACCACCTAAACTTTCTGAATGCTGTCTTTCACAACATGCTTGTGCTGGTAACACTCCTTTTCAGACAGGACAGATGTAGGCTCTTTGTGAAACATGGCTTGGAGGGCATTGCCATCCTCCTGCAGCAGGAACTCTTGGTTTTAGTGAATTAGCAATGTGGTCATTTCCACCACATCTTGCTCCTACTTCAGGCAAATCCAGTAATCAAACTCCTTGCATGATGGATTACTCTAGGCTGGGTAATGTTCTGGTGCTAGCACTCAGTCTAGAAGTGTCTTCCCAGGACTGGAGACTGGGATTATCCCCAGCTATCCCTTGAGCCTCCATCTTGCCTTCTTTCTTGGCTCTGTCACACAAAGTACACTTTTACCGTGGAGGCTCCTGCTTATTGTGGCATTTGGATTACAAATTAAAGCTCTGGGAACAAGTCATAGTTTTGTCGTGGGTTTAAAGAGCCGACAGAGTGAAGCTCTCAAACGAATTGGAGAAAAAAACCAGAATTGTATTTGGAGAGAGTGTTACAGATAGAGATTACAAAGCAGAGACAGAAATCCATAAGCAAATCCCCTGAATTTTCCCCAACCCAAAACTAAATCTATCATCCCCAGTGCTCCAATTCTCCCCCCCCATGCCTCCGCCATCCAAGAGGCCTAAGCACAGCCTCTGGAGGCCCCAACCAGGCCTATCCTTACATGTTTGTCCCGATAACGCAGCTCCTGCCCGGCGCAAGGCTGGAGGGGGAGGAAAGGAGAACAAGCTGGCCTTGCCGTGAGCTTATGAAGAGATAGCAGAATTGTGGGATTGAATAACANGGTCACTTCTCAGTCTCCTCCAAGCAGCAGGGCCCCACCTCCCTCAGCCTCTCCTCATGAAAGAGATGCTCCATTCCCTTTATCATCTTCATGGCTCTGCAATTCTGTGCCCCTCTTGAACTGGGGGACCCAGAACTGGACACAGTACTCCAGATGCAGACTCACCAGGGCAGAGTAGAGCGGCAGGAGAATCTTTCTTGACCCACTAACCACATCCCTCTTAATACACCCTAGAACGGCATTGGCCTTTCTGGCCACAAGAGCACATTGCCAGCTCATGGTCAACATTCCATCAACTAGGACTGCCAGATTCTTTTCTTCTTCACTGTCTTCTAACAGGTCAGTTATACCAAGAGCTGTTTCTGAAAGCTACTAAACAGAGATGAGTGAGCCTTTTGGAGGTGTGGAACTGCTTAAGGTCTTTCAGAGAAAGGCCAAACTATATAAACTCTAAACATACCATCCAAATAAAAACTGCATTAGATGATCTTTTGCTTAGCATCAGTAAGTCTTTCTTTTTTCTGCTGACACAGAGTTATGTATCTGGTTTTACTCCAAGGGCAGTTGTGCCTCTGCAGCCTATACTGCTCACAGCAATGCTCTTCCTTTGAAATTAATCTAGTGTAGGAAAAAAAAAAAGCAATGTTTCCATGCTGTTTTCCACAAGCATAACATACACCAATCTAAAGAATAAGTGTATCAGTTTTAGACACTAAATCAGTGTGAGTTGTGCTTTGATAAACACTATGGACCCTTCCCAAGGTATATTAAAACCGTGCAGCTATTTTTGTGTTGGTTTACATCAGGCAGCTTCTGTCTTTTATCCAGTGATTGCATTTTTTAATCTGTCTACCACTTCTTTACTACCCCAGTGTGAATGCAGTGCTGGGAAGTACTATGTGCACCAGATTTTGGAGCAGAACTTCACACATATTTTAAAGTCCTTATTACAAAGAGGTTATTTATTGTGTTATTCTAATAATGAGCCAAAACAGAGCAGCCTTTTATTAGAAATTGCAATGGAAGGCACTGCACCAAGGCCTCCCACTGCACAAATATAATTTACTTACTGTTCAAAAATTGGCCTAGACAACTGAAAATTTCGACTTGTTTTAGCAAAAAGCTTTTTTGGGTAGGAATGTTTTAAAGAGTTTAAGCAGTACTGGCAAAATTCAATTAATTCCACATCTGATGATGTCATTTCACCCTAACTAGTTGAGAGCTCAGAACTAAGGGGAAAAAAAAAAAAAAAAAAGAAGAATTATGATAGAAGTTCTGTAAGTTTGCCTGTTGGAAAAGAGTTTTTTCCCAGTCCAAACTCAAACACCTCTGAGTTGTTGTAATAATAACAACAATAATAATAATAATAATACCCTTCTAGGTAGATATAAGTGGGTAGGAGAAATCAGAAGAAAAGCTCCTTCTGTCTTGCTCCTCTGCAGTTGAGTTTTGGGGTCCTCAGTACAGGAAAAGATGTTGTAGTGATTTTGTAGAAAGATGTGGTAGTGATTTTGCTGCACCAGCTCCTTACATCACCAAGAAATGAGAACTCTATCCCCTGCAAAAGAAAAGGAAGTAGGCAGAGTAAAAGACCCCCACCTTGGCTTAACTGCAAGGTTCTGGGTCTGCTTAGAGCAAAAAAAGAAATGTACAAAAGATGGGAAAGTGTTGAAATTTGCAGGGGCTTTGCCAGGGTGTGCAGAGATGCAGCTAGGAAAACAAAAGTTCCATTTGAATTCAAATTGTCCAGGGATGTTCAAAACATCAAGCAAGGCTTCTTCAGTTACAGTAAAAATAAGCAGAAACATAAGGAAAGCATTGGCCTACTATTAAAGAGGAGAGGTGAACTAGTCACCAACAATGCTGAAAAGGCACAGGTCCTCAACACCTTCTTCACCTCTGTCTTTACCAGCACTGCTGAGCCCCAGGTCATGGGAACAACAATCCAAACTGATGTGGTTATAGAGCCTCCACCAGCGAGGGAAGAGGTAGTGTGTCTACTGGTACAAGAGCTTGGCTCCTACAAATCGATGGGCCAAGACACCATCCATCAGAGGACGTTAAAGGAACTGGCCAACGCTGCTGCAAGGCTGCTCCCCAGAATATCTGAGGAGTCAGGGAGGTCAGGAGATGTGCCTGAAGGCTGGAAGAAGGCTAATATCACCCCTATCTACAAAACAGTTTCCAAGGAGGACCTAGATAATTATAGACCCGTTAACCTAGTGTCAGTCCCTGGGAAAATGACAGAGCAAATCCTCCTGGGGACTATTAGAAGTAAACTGAAGGTGATAAGGAAACACTAACCTGGATTCATTGTGGGTAAGCTGCGCTTGACAAACCTGATTGCCTTCTATGGCAGTTGATGCGGGGCAAGTGGTAGATGTTGTCATTTGGATCTCTCCAAGACTTACAACACAGTCTCCCACAGCCTCCTCCTTGAGAAACTGACACACTATGACCTAGACAAGTGGTTTACGTGGTGGGTGGGTGTGCTGGTTTAAGGGTAATTGGAATATTTTAATAGAGAAAATTATATTATAGGCTGTGAAAAGNGGGAATTGACTGGCAGGCATGTAGCCAGAGGGTAGTAATAAATAACATTTTTTTTCAAACTGGAAGTATGTCACTAGTGGAGTCTCTCAGGGATCAGTATTGGGCCCAACCATATCTAAATCATTAATGAAGATAGTAGACATTGGAAATAAGAGCACTCTGATGAAGTTTGCTGACAACACAAAAATAAGTAGGAAAGTTGACACCTCAGAGGGGAGAGTCACCCTCCAGGAAGATCTTGACAGGCTGGTTGAGTGGGCAAGAAGGAACTGTATGAATTTTAACAAGGCCAAGTGCAGGGTCTTGCACCTCGGAACTCAAAACCCAGGAACACAGCTCAGATTGGGAGCCACCTGGCTTGAGAGAAGCACTGGTGGACAAAAGGCTCAACATAAGTGGACAGTGTGCTGCAGTGGCAAAGAAAGCCAACAGGAGGCTGAATTGTATTAATAAGGGTATCACAAGCAGAGATGTCATCCTCCCACTGTGCTCAGTGCTGGTCAGGCTGCACCTTGAATACTGTGCGCAGTTTTGGTCCCTGCTATACAACAGGCTGCAAAAGGCCCAGAGAAGGACCACAAGAGTGATCAGAAGACTGGAAGACCTGTCATGTGAATTAAGGATGAGAGAACTGGCTTTGAGAAGAGAAGGCTTAGGGAAGGACCTCATAACTGTGTACAAGTATCTAAAGGGTGGCTATTGTGAGGAGGGAGAATCCTTTCTCAGCCAGAGCGGCATGGTAAAGACAAGAGGTAATGGGTACAAGTTGCTACTGGGAAGATTCAGTCTGGATGCCTGAAATTCTTTTTCACCATTCAAACTATTAGCCATTGGAATAAATTCTCAAGAGAGGTGGTGGATTCTCCTACATTAAACAGTTTCAAGACCCCAGCTTGACAGGATGCTGGTCCATCTCGTTTAAACTGTATCCTTGCCCTGACAGGTTGGACTAGATGATCCTTGAGGGCTCTTCCAACCTGGTGTTCTATGAATTAGTGAATCTATGAATCATTTTATGGTCATTAAGCCCAAGCTGGCCTCCAACCACCACATCTAAGTAGCTCTTCTCTGTAAGGTCAAGCAAGGCACCTCCCTGGTAGGCTCACTTATCACCTGTGTTAGGAAGTTCTACTTAGAATCAGAATCAGTCAGGG
>WBNM01019694.1:0-47742 GCA_013399055.1 Ramphastos sulfuratus
TCCCAAACCATCACACCAGTATAGGCAAGAAGTGTAGTTTGTTGAGCAGCAGAGTAACATTATGTTTGCTTAAACAGTTAGTATTATATGGTCTAAGAAAACAACGTGACCAACTAAATCTGATACAGAGATTAGCTTTCCATCCACAGCCTGACAACACTGCATGCCAGTCCTGCCAGTAACAGGAAGGGCACAAAATATCGTTAGATGCTGTGATTTCAGCAAGTTCAGTGCCTTCACAGTAAGAGGAAGTAGCAGCTAGTTACTGAGAGTGCAATGAGCAACCAGAATTGCTTAGAATAGGCTGCAATATTTTAAGACTTGAAAGCCCTCAGTACTGAAGCATTAATTTAAACCTTAGAAATCCCTTGGAGGTAACATGATTCAGAGAGATTCAAATGAGGTTCAAACTTGTCGAGCCTCTATAATAGACACCATCAATGGGGATAAGGCTTCTAAGAACACTGAAGTGAAATCTGCCTACCTACCAAGTGAGTTCATATAGAATGCAGCAAGGGGTAACGACTGCTCCCTTCACGTGGCTGCTGAGGACCAATACATGCTTGGCAATCTTAAAGAACACCACAATAACAGCCACAGATGAAATCTAACACACCACCTACCACCACCAGCATGCTGACAGGTTAGGACTAAAGAACATGATATGCAGAGGACCTCCCAAAGTGAGTTGATTGTCCTCTAACAGGCCACTGTTTGCTACAGGAAATAGAATAAACCTGTCATGTGCCTAAATCCGTACCAGATTATTTTCACCATAATCAACCAGATTATTTTCACCAAGAATCAACCAGATTTCCCAGTTACCACTCTTGATTTCCATCTGGACCTTGTCCCTGCTCTGCCAAGCCACGAATAAACATTAATTCCTTGTTTCACTAAGCAGGCCACCAAGCATTGCAGACGGTGCGTGCTTTCAGATCTCTGAAAAGGCCAAACTCAGATGAGATAACTTTGAGTTTCACCTGCTGTTGGACAGACAAATAGTAAAATAAAACAAAAACAACAACAACATCTTTTAAAAGGCTGGTATTTGCAGCAGAGGCACCATAGGAAAAGAATTACAGGCTTAATCTTGAGTGCAGAATCTCCATATGCATAAGAAGAGTCTCCATATACAAAGACAGAATTTTTCTTTTCAGAATAGCAAGGTACTGGAAATAAATTTATTTCCCATATTCTATTGGGAAAGAATGGTCAAAGGAATCCTTGAAAGAGAATAGGGTAAGAATAATATTTTGGTATAAAAGCAAATAGTAGAGGATTCATATTTGGTGTAAACACAAATAGGTCTAACAGTGGCAGAAGAGGACAGAAGAGCTTCCAAAGAAAGAGAGTCCAGAGGCAATTCCTTGTCAAGCTGTCAAGCTGCTGATTTCCACCACCATCAGCCAGCCAGCCCAAAAGGCTTGATCACTTTGGTTATATCTAATGCTCATCTTAATGTGATAGTGTGATTGCTTGTGGTGAAAACCAAGTGCAGTTGTTGGTTAGCCAAAGGTAAGTAAATTAACAGGAAGAACTTTCTCAGCTTGTAGTCTTTCAGAGAGCATGAATTGCTCTCTGTCTTTTAAACATACTCAAGATGAAAACTCAGTTAATTCACAGAGCAGCACGATATCACAGTATCACCAAGGTTGGAAGAGACCTCAAAGATCACCAAGTCCAACCCGTTACCACAGACCTCAAGACTAGACCATGACACCAAGTGCCACGTCCAAACCTGCCTTGAACACCTCCAGGGACGGTGACTCCACCACCTCCCTGGGCAGCCCATTCCAGTGGGGANCATATAAATGATGAATCTAGGAATGGTCACTGCAAAAGATAAAGATGTAACAGATTATGGCCACCCCTACTGCAGCTAACTTCACTATCAGTTATGTTTTCGAGTACATTAATACAAATTAACCTTTGCCATTTGTCTGTTAGAGGGATGACTCATCTATGTCACAAAGCCCTATTTGAGTCTGAAGTCCTCACTGCTCTATCATCAGAACACAGCTGAATAGCATCATTTCCCCTCAATTTTCCCTTTCTCTCTAATTTTCTTCAACAGATATTAAAGTTTCATTGCAACTTCCCTGCAGCTGCCAGACCAAGGCTTTCCAAGCAAGATGTAAATTGATGCACACCGAGTAAGACAACTCCTTTTTTGACTCCATGACTACTACTTCATAAATGCCCAACACAACTCTTGCTGGATGTGATCAATCCATGTTTATGGGGAAGTCCATTCAGCATTTCTGAGGATCCAGTCTGTTGTGCTGATTAGACACAAACCAACTTTCAGCCTCTAAGCCATGAGACAACCACAGGAGAATCTTGTAATACCTCAGAATATCAAGTAGCATTGGTGACACGTTTTACTTGCTCTGAACTTTTCTTTCCCTCCCCGTGTGAGGATCACACTTATCAAGGAGTATAGGACATCATTAATGAGCTACCACCTTAATCTATTTATTAAACATTGTGACACAGTTGAATGGAAATTTTCACTGTAAAGCTGACAATAAAAATACCAGAAAATGTCAAAAGTAAGGTGGCTCAGACAGTCAATTTCATTATTGATATGGCTTCAGTAAAAGAATAATTAAATTACTCTTCTTCAGATAGCATTAACAAAGTTAGTACATTTTCTAATGTGAATGTTGATTTTCTTCTTTAAATTAATCTCATCATTTTAAACTTCCTTCCCTTAGACTACACTTACTAAATGCACGACAAAATGTTCTGAACCTCGTAACACTGCACAAATAGAATCACAGAATTGTCAGGGCTGGAAGAGACCTCAAGGATCATCTATTTCTAGCCCCCCTGCCATGGGCAAGGACACCTCACACTAGATCAGGCTGCTCAAAGCCACATCCAGACTGGCCTTAAAGACCTCCAGAGATAGGGCTTCTACCCCTTCCCTGGGCAACCTGTGCCAGTGTCTCACCACCCTCACGCTGAAGAACTTTTTCCTAACATCCAACATGAATCTCCCCACTTCTAGTTTTGCTCCATTCCCCCTAGTCCTGTCACTACCTGACACCCTAAATAGTCCCTCACTAGCTTTCCTATAGGGCCCCTTCAGATATTGTAAGGCCACAATAAGGTCTCCTTGGAGCTTCTCTTTTCCAGACTGAACAGCCCCAACTCTCTCAGTCTGTCTTCATAAGAGCCTTATTTAAAGATCCAGGGCACAATATTCAATGAGCAAATCTCTATGTTTGGAGTTATATGTGCTTCCTTCAGTTACTCCTTTATTTGATAAATATTCTTTGCAAGAGATTTACATAACAGTCAAAACCCACTGGATTTTCCAAATTTCTGGACTTGACTTTGGTTTTGAACTCCTGAAAGAGCATGCTGACAAGCTAGCACACTAGTACTATACAGGATAGAAAGAAATGCATCTATTCTCTTTTTAAAGTTATTAAAGTTAAATGTTTTACTCTTGTTGAGAGTAAAATTAATATATTTCACACCTGTTGAAAAACCTTTGCTTTTGAAGGAAAATCAGAAAATTTTTGTGAAGCAACTGACCAAACATGCCTGGTCTAAATCTCAAATTGAGCCTGCTGTAGTCTTGAGTTGTATGGGATTTTGATTTTTTAAAAACTGTTCCATTTCACAAATGATCCATAGTGGATTCTAGTAAGGGCTTTAGCTTTTGTATCATTCTGTATTTATTAAGGGAAGATAAAGGAGTTTCATTATTCCTCAGCTCAACTTTACTCTAAATGTAAATTATATTTTTATTCTAAATAAACCCTGCTTATTCTAAAAACAGGTGGCTGAAACAATGTTATCCACACAGGAACAGAATGATCTCCTGACACCTTCTAGATGGACAAAAACCACCTATTAAAAATAATCCACATGGGTTTTTGCAAGGGGCATTAAAACACCATTTAAAGCCTTCCAGAAATTCTGCTACAATCATTAGAGCACTTAACATTGCTTCTTCCTGACAGACTCCAAAACACAAGACCTGATATCACTACACTTTACAATTTGCAATCAAATCTTTCAGGAGAAAGGGTAATACGTTTCAATACAGATTTGAGAGATCTAAACGAATCATAGAACGGTAAGGTTGGAAGGGACCTCAAGGATCATTCAGTCCCACCCCCCTGCCATAGGCAGGGACACCTCCCACTAGAACAGGTCACTCAAGGCCTCCTCCAACCTGGCCTTGAACGCCTCCAGGGAGGGAGCAGCCACAACCTCCCTGGGCAACCTGTGCCAGTGTCTCGCCACCCTCACTGTAAAGAACTTCCTCCTAACATCCAGTTTCAATCTCCCCTCTGCCAGTTCAAACCCATTGCCCCTTGTCCTGTCATTGCAAGACCTTGTCAATAGTCCCTCCCCAGCCTTCCTGTAGGCCCCCTTCAGATACTGGAAGGCTACTGTAAGGTCTCCCCGAAGCCTTCTCATTACATGAGGGAATAAAGTCACACTTCACATCATCTATGTTACTATAAATGATTTGTCAAAGCAAGCACCACACATCTACACTTAGAAGACAAAAGTTTTTTCTCTGATTCCCAAGATTTCTTTAATAGTAATTTCCTGAAATTGAGAAACAGCCTTAACAAAAACAATCACTGCACTTTTAGACGGCTGAACTTTATTATACATGCAGTCAAGTTACAGAATTGAATTACAATAAACTGCTAGTGTAAAAACTGGTACCAACTACTCCATTCCATTTCATTTTCTGTCAGGTCTGAGTTCTCAGTACTGTAAAACCTGAGGAACATATCTACAACCAATGTGGCTAATATTGCAAAAAAATGTTTGTTCAACTGCATACTCTACACACAAAAGAGGAGGTTGCAACTGATGTTCATAATTTAATGTGCATTACTACAGAACAGCTAAGTAAAGCTAATGACACTGCAGAATTCCAAAGCTCTACAATCATCAGAGCTAATACAGCAATTCACTCACTCACTCAACTTACTGATGCAAAGCAATGCACCTGGGTAGGCACAATCCCAAGCACAACTCCAGGCTGGGTGGGGAATGGCTGAGAGCAGCCCTGAGGAAAAGGCCCTGGGGGTCTGGGGTGATGAAAAGCTCAAGATGAGGCTGCAGTGTGAGTGCAGCCCAGACAGCAACTGTGTGCTGGGCTGCAGCAAGAGCAGTGTGGGCAGCAGGGCAAGGGAGGGGATTCTGCCCCTTTGCTCTGCTCTCCTCAGACCCCACCTGGAGTCCTGTGTGCAGTTCTGGAGCCCCCAGCACAGGAAGGACATGGAAGTGTTGGAGCGGGTCCAGAGGAGGCCACCAAGATGCTGAGAGGGCTGCAGCAGCTCTGCTGTGAGGACAGGCTGAGAGAGTTGGGGCTCTGCAGCCTGGAGAAGAGAAGGCTTCCAGGAGACCTTAGAGTAGCCTTCCAGGATCTGAAGGGGGCTACAGGAAGGCTGGGGAGGGACTATTGACAAGGTCTTGCAATGCCAGGACAAGGGGCAATGGGTTTGAACTGGCAGAGGGGAGATTGAAACTGGATGTTAGGAGGAAGTTGTTTACAGTGAGGGTGGTGAGACACTGGCACAGGTTGCCCAGGGAGGTTGTGGCTGCTCCCTCCCTGGAGGTGTTCAAGGCCAGGTTGGATGAGGCCTTGAGTGACCTGTGCTAGTGGGAGGTGTCCCTGCCTATGGCAGGGGGTTGGAACTAGATGATCCTTGAGGTCCCTTCCAACCTTACCATTCTATGATTCTAATGGGAGCAAAGAGGTTTCTCATCTCCCCTTCTCTTGTGTGCAGGGAGTACAGTCAGCTTGCAAACGTCCTTTACTCTATTATTCTTTCTACACAATGACATACATATTTACACATATATTTACAATTTAAAATAGTTACAAAACATTCATTATAATATATAATGAGAGATAAGACTTTAAGATATAGGCAATATTTTAAAATTTAAAGAAAGGTCTGTGGCAATAATTTATTCAGAGATCACTTTTCCAACAAAATCACTTAGGAAGGAGGTTTCATGATGAAGAATGAAATGCAAATAGTTTCTTAAAATTAAATATATGTGAAAATACATTTCAGTATTTACATAGAAGACAATGTGATTCACTGCTACTTGAATTGTACACAATTTTGCCCTCTATCCTACCCTGAAACAGGGGGTTATTAAGAAAAACAAGGGGAGAACTCCCCAGAACAGAAAGCATACAAGGGCTGATGCAAGGGACCCACACATTCTGGAGAGAAGATCAGTTTGGAATAGAGAGAGGAATTGGATCCACTCAACTAGAAGAGGACAGTTAGGTCAGCACAGCACAACATTTTGTCCAGAAACTTTTTAGTGCAAACTTCAATATTAACCAGACATCTGTCTCTTCTACCTCCTACAGGGGCACTGCAATGTCTATCTTTTGCCTGTTGCTGATTCTGTCAAGATTTGTACAAGCTGATTTTCTCCCCCAAAAGCTTCCTGTATCAAATCTCTCAGTGTGTTCAAAACCTAGTGAATAGCATAATCATTAAGGTTAACCTCTGGGAAAAATACTACACTTTTAAGGATGAGACTTAAAGCAGTAAAAAGTATGTCTGAAAGTTTTAAACATGTTAAAAAAACCCCTGAAGTTTTCTTCCTTTTGTGCAAGAATCCTAATGCCAACACAAAGGCAAAACAATGCCCTAAAAGTTTCATGAAGTTATTTTAATGACTTTTCAAAACTGTAAGGATTTACTCAAGTGCTTTAGGATAAGCTGAAGTCATTTCAGTACTCTCAGACTGCAAAATTTTCCCAGGTGGCAGCATCTTTCATAAAACTCAAATTCACTTTTCTCTTTTTTACTTTATTAAACATAGGAAAGAGCTACCACAAGTACAACACAGAAAGAACAGTACAGAAATGGCATAAAAATCAACCATGGAGCTACAGTTTCACAAAATTTAGTTTTGTACAACCAAGTAAAGGTTTCAGTCAAAGCAAGGCAATGACTCTGGTTGTTCTGGATGCTGTGGCTTTGGATGGAATGAAAATATGACCAATTTATTAGGTAATCTAAAGAAGTTAGAATCAGAAAAGTAACTTCTACTATTGCTAAGGTGAGAGACTGTTCAGAAAAACTCTGATTTTCATTACCACTGGAAAAAACAGTCAAAAAAAGAAGCAGGTTTAGGAGGAGTGCTCAATAATGCTTCCCTGTAGATGAATACTGACTCCTTAGACCAAGTCACTAATTGAAAACTCAAGCACCAGCTGTGCTGGAGGACATCAGATGCACTGTATGGAAATTAGTAACAAATCTAAGAAGTGGAGTTTACTTTTATGAAACATCTCCCTCTACCTCATCACCCTGTCCCAAATCTCAGGTTATTCTGCATCTTACAGCCACAACAGAATGTGGCCCAGTTCTGTTTTCCAGCTCTTCCCCTTAACTCTGAAATAGGGATAGGACAAGAAGGAAACTTGTTGACTGTCAGGCTTTGCACAGCCCAACCAGAGGAGCTCGATACAAACTAACAAAAAACCTAGATGCTTATCTTGCACACTGTGGCCATATGGGAACTAAAATACTGGTTGCAGGAAATTTGTTTTTAGCATCTCAGTTCAATTTATCTCTATTACCATGGAAATAGTAATAGTCTAATCTTGGAAGGACAGAAGGAGGCTGACATGAGAAAATGAAAGATTAACTTTCAGTACTTGGTTTGGTTTTTTTGAGGGGTAGGAGTGGGGGATGCAGGCTTGGTTGTGATTTGTTGGTTTGTTTGGGTTTTTTACTACAATTTAGCTATCTTATGTATTTTATACTTGACTAGAAGGTTAACAAATGTAGCCAGAATGTTTACTTCAAGGACAAGAAATGCTATCCTCATATTGATCAAGATAAAAATAAATATGCTTCTATGCACAGGAGGGATTAGTTAACAGGCACACACCTGGAAAATACAGAATTCTTTCAACAGAAGGGAAGAAAACTGCCTTTAAAACTAGGTTAAGTTGTATAGCACTTGAGAATTCATTTGGAACTGAAAGAAGACTGGCAAGGTGATTAAAAGTTATTATGGGGAAAAACTATAATAAATCATTGTTAAAGACTTTTGACAGTAGGACAAAACAAGTCTTGGTTTTGTAACAGCCTATGGCTAGATAAGCTAACCAATACAGAAACTACTTTAATAAAGACATAAAACCTGTAACTTTGTTGGTTCTTGCCTGACCAAGACTAACAAAGTTACACATTGTAGAATCACAAAAGAAGGGCCATGTAAATCTCTTAAGATCCAAACTCTTAAATGTTCTGCCATCCTCTTCTGTAATATTACTATCCCTTTAAAGCCATATGCTTAATCTTCCTTTCCAGTTCAGAAAAAAAAATTAAGAACTTGATATTGTCATCAGTTACTTCCCAAATGACCAAAGAAACAAGAAAATCAAGGTCCATATTTCTTAAACTTCAGTATTTTGCTCGAGGGGAAAGTGGTCACATCATCAGTTTAAACAACTCTCTAATTAAGGACAAGTCAGACTTGTAGCTAACATGTATTTCAAGTTTTTTTGGGGGGGGAGCAGGAGGATATTAACTGATCATTTTCTCTTTATACCAAAACTATGTATTAGTCTGCCCATCTATGAAGAGTAAATATGCATGTTGGGACAACATGGCTTACCATGGCCACCTGATTGAAGTATATGACTTCTACCTACCATCAGCAGCATTAAACATCACTGGCAACTCTTCTCTGAAGGATGGATATATGCAGAAATCAATAGAAGTATTTAACTACACCCTGAACTAAGGTAAACCTGAAGTTGTGCCAAAGGAGATGCATGTTTGGTATTGGGAAAATTTTTGTCACAGAAAGGGTTGTAAAGCATTAGAACAGGCTGCCCAGGGAAGTGGCAGAGTCATCATCCCCAGAGGTATTTAAAAGACTTGTACAAGTGATGCTTGGTTTAGTGGTGACTTGGCAGTGATAGTTTAATGGTTGGACTTAATCTTAAAGGTCTCTTCCAACCAAAGTGATTCTGTGGTTTCTCAAGAGACTGCAGATGTCCAGAGATATTGTTTTGCTGAAAGTGTCATGACAAGAGCAAAACAGTTTATCTAAAAACTACATGGTTATGCAGCTCTGATTACTTTCAAAGCCTCTAAACTACAGTTTACAACTAAAACATCTTTTATTACCCATTTTAATCACTGATCATTGGAAAACAGTTTTTTGATAATAACATTTATACTTCAAATTAACATTCTCCTTAGAACATGACATCCCGTTCCATATATAATTAGACTTTCCAATAATCACTATTGTCATTAAACTTTATTAAAAACAGTAAGAACTGATTTCAACTCTGGGGTGATGAAAAGCTCAACATGAGCCTGTAGTGTGAGTGCAGCCCAGACAGCAACCAAGTGCTGGGCTGCAGCAAGAGCAGTGTGGGCAGCAGGGCAAGGGAGGGGATTCTACCCTCTCCTCAGACCCCACCTGCAGTCCTGTGTGCAGTTCTGGAGCCCCCAGCACAGAAAGGATGTGGAAGTGTTGGAGAGGGTCCAGAGAAGGCACGAAGAATACCAGAGGGCTGCAGCAGCTCTGCTATGAGGACAGGCTGAGAGAGTTGGGGCTCTGCAGCCTGGAGAAGAGAAGGCTTCCAGGAGACCTTAGAGTAGCCTTCCAGTATCTGAAGGGGGCCCATAGGAAGGCTGGGGAGGGACTATTTACAAGGTCTCATAATGACAGGACAAGGGGCAATGGGTTTAAACTGGCAGAGGGGAGATTTAGTCTAAATGTTAGGAGATAGTTCTTTTGGTGAGGCACTGGCACAGGTTGGCCAGGGAGGTTGTGGCTGCTCCCTCCCTGGAGGTGTTCAAGGCCAGGTTGGACGAGGCCTTGAGTAACCTGTGCTAGTGGGAGGTGTCCCTGCCTATGGCAGGGGGTTGGAACTAGATAATCCTTGAGGTCCCTTCCAACCTTACCATTCTATGATTCTATGATTTATCTTAACCAACAGTATCAAAATCATACAGAGCTAAGTACTCCATAATTTTAAGTTACACCGAGGAAGCTATTGAAACTATTGAAATCAGACTCTGAACAAGCTTCTTGCTGCTGTGTCCTCCCCAGATGGTAATGGAAGAACCAACGTTTGCAGATCTAAGTACCCTCTAAAAATCAAACAAAAAAATCCCAAACAAAACCAAACCAACAAAAAAAAACCCAAAACAAACCAACCAACCAACAACACACACAAAAAACCCAACCAATAAACCCACAAACAAAAGAGACCCCAAAACCAATGGGCTGAGAAAGATGTATAGCATCACTCAGTTTGCTTGTTTTAACATTTTCTGAACAAGAAGGTTCAGCCATTTCATTTCCTGCTCCATATGCTGTTTCCTGACAAGAGAGAATGAGAGAGGGGGGAATGGCAAAACCTGATATTCTCAGACTGCACCTATACTGATGGAACATTGTGCTGGTTTGAAGCTAANAAGACCACACACTCTAATAGGGAAATAGAGTTTTACTAACATTCCTCTTTGAAGACTTCAGAGTTCACTTTCAATTCTTGAAGTTAACAGCACCGAAACAGCTCACTAGAAGCCTCTTTCGCCTCGCAGTTATGAGCAAAGTTGATACTTGAAATGCTTCCCCTACACACTTCATCCAGAAGCAAGGATGAAGTCACACCTTGCTACTCTCACAGGTCAGAATGAAAAGGCTTGTTTTACTGAGGCATTTTTACCAGGTTATTCTCCATAGGCAATTGCAGATTGCATGTTCCTTAAGCATCAAGTTGAGGGACACTCCATTAATACTTTATTTTTAAGCTACCACCACAAAGGCAAATGTTTGTTTTTCACCAGCACAGTTTGCTGTTAAACTGTTTCTGCCACTATTTTGAATTTCAGTTTAAGAAAATCCCACAACTAAAGCAATTTTGTCATTAGCAAACTAAATGTTTCTCCTATAATTACTCTGAAACATTTGAAAAGGATGGCAGCACTATAATATTTAGAGCATTTCAGTTCTGCAACATTTCTCAGCTCAAGGCAACCTGAGAACAGTTGTAAAGTGACTTCATGACTTTGGACAAAAGTATGCCAAATTTCTCTACTCCTCCCAACTACACTCTCAGAATACCAAGCAGCACACTCAGGAGTACAAAAATAAGAAAAAAAAAATCCTTTTTTTTGGTTTGTTTTTCTTTTTTGTTTGTTTGTGTGGAAAATAGCTCAATTTTTTGTACTTAGCTTTTCATGCAGATTCCGTAGCTTGCAGCTTGTTTCTTTCAAGGTGTGTGCTGCAGCTTCCTTGAAAAGGACATCCAGAGACATACCAGATGTGTTAAATCATTAAAAATAAAATAAATTCAAAATAAATCATGCAACCATCATCCTTCAGCTCATTGACTTCCACTCTTAGTATTTATATTTGCCACTTTGCTTGTATAGACTACAGTTATTTTTAAACCTTTTTCACCTTGTAACCACCTACAGGAATCTCTCCTCACTAAGTTCTGTTTCGGGACATACTGTTACATTAACACAAGCAAGGAGACCCACAGGTCACATGCTGCATGAAAATGCCTTTTTTTTTTTTTCCTTTTAACAACATCAGTATTGTATTTTAGGACTTCAGAACAAATACCTTCCCCTCCCTCAACAACTAGTATATGTGACAGAGGTAATAGAAGACTGTGAGTAGTATAAAGGTGAATCAGATAGCTCATTTTCATAGAATCATAGAATGGTAGGTTGAAAGGAACCTCAAGGATCATCCAGTTCCAACCCCCTGCCATAGGCAGGGACACCTCCCACTAGTACAGGTCACTCAAGGCCTCATCCGACCTGCCCTTGAACACCTCCAGGCAGGGAGCAGCCACAACCTCCCTGGGCAACCTGTGCCAGTGTCTCACCACCCTCACTGCAAAGAACTTCCTCCTAACATCCAGTCTAAATCTTCCCTCTGCCAGTTTAAACCCATTGCCCCTCGTCCTGTCATTACAAGACCTTGTCAATAGTCCCTCCCCAGCCTTCTTGTAGCCCCCTTCAGATACTGGAAGGCTACTCTAAGGTCTCCTGGAAGCCTTCTCTTCTCCAGGCTGAAAAGCCCCAACTCTTGTAGCCTGTCCTCAGAGCAGAGCTGCTGCAGCCCTCTCAGCATCTTTGTGGCCTTCCTCTGGACCCGCTCCAACAGTTCCATGTCCTTCCTGTGCTGGGGGCTATTTTTTCCATAATACATGAGTTTGAGAGCATTAAATAAAAACGTGTCTTACACAAAAATTAAGACAATTATTGCAGACAAGTACTGAACATGTAAAAAGAACAAACCCCAACAAATTCAGAGAAGAAAATAAATCCATCAAGGATTTCTAAATATTTTTTTTAAAAAAATTAACAAATAAATGCCATTTCTTGCTCAGGAAGACCTGAGCTGCAGATGACTGAATGGTGGGAAGTGTATCTCAGCATACTCTTGTATGCATCACATTCATTCATCATTAGACAGGGTCAGAAATCTGTGACTTTCATATTCATAAAACCAGCATGGGTCAGAAGTGACCTTAAAGATTGTCTAGTTCCTCTCCCCTGCCACAGAAACAGACACCAAGTGGATCAGATTGTTAAAAGCCCCTTCGAACCTGGCCTCAAACACTTCCAGGGAGGAGACATCCACAACTTCTCCAGGCAACCTGTTGTAGCAACTAATCACCTTCATAACAAATGCATTCTTCCTTATGTTCAATCTAAACCTCCTCTCTCTCAGCTTAAAACTGATGCACCTTGTCCTGTCACTATAGGCAAGCCTTGACAAAAAGTCCCTTTCAATCTTTTTTCACAAGTTCACTCTGTATAATGGAAGGGCTGCAATAAGGTCTCCCCAGAGTCTTTTCTTCTCCAATCTGAACACCCCCAACTCTCTCAGCCTTTTCTCATCAAAAGAGGTGTTCCAGCCCTCTGGTTATCTTCACAGCCCTCTTTCAGACCCACTATAAGAAGCCTATGTTTGTCTTCTACCCCAGAACTGGACACAGGACTACAGATGGGGTCTCACAAGAGCAGAAGGGCAGAATCATCACCCTCTACTTGCTGGCCTTGCTTTTTTTTTAATGCAGCCCAGGATTCAATTGACTTTCCAGGCTGCAAGTGAACGTTGTCAGCTCATGTCCAATTTTTCATCTACCAATATCCCCAAGCCTTTCTCTGCTGGGCTGCTCACAATCCATTCATCACTTTGTATCAATATTGGAGATTGCCCCAACACAGTTGCAGGACCTTGCACTTGATCTTGTTGAACTTTATGAGTTTTGCACTGACACACCGTTCAAGCTTGTCCAAGTCCCTCTGGATGGCATCCCTTCCCTCAAGCATATAAGCTGCACCACTCAGCTTGGTGTCATCTGCAAACTTGCTGAAGGTGTGGTCAGTCTCACTGTGTCATTAATAAAGGTACTGAACAGCACTGGTCCCTGTACAGACTCCTGAGGAATACCACTGATTACTGATCTCCATTTGGAGACTGAGCCACACTGATAAATCCCATACCTCTCCAAGGCTACTGTGTGAGACCACGTCAAAGGCCTTATGAAAGCCATGGTATGTGTTGACTGCTCTTCCCTTACCTACCAGCATGGTCACTACATTGGAGAAGGCCACCAGATTAGTCAGGCAGGATCCCCTTTGTGAAGCTGTGTTGGCTGTCCCTAATCACCTTTGCAACCCATATGCCTTGACTTGGCTTCTAGAGGGAGCTGATCTTAGCAGGCACAGAGGGGAGTGACTTGTTGGTAGTTCCCAGGGTCCTCCTTTTACCCTTCCTAAAAATGTATGTAATGTTTTCCTTTTTCCAATAACTATTCCTGAGTTACATGCAAATTATTCTTGTCAAAAGAATTTCAGAGAATGTTTCAAACTCCTCTGCAAAGTCTGAAGTAGAATGATAGCAATATCTAAACAGTGTCTTCTGTCTTCTAAGAGCAAGTCAGAAAACTAGTGACTGTCACACAGGAAGAGTTAATAATTAAGGAAAGCCTTAAAGACAGGTTGAAGTTGGATACACATGAATGAGAAAAGGCACAAGAAATCAGGAGGAGACCTGGAGGTACTGAGCAATTGTGTAACTACCAATAGCACAATGAAAATAGCTGCTCAGATGCAAGAATATCTTAGTAACTGACATTACTAGAGAGTATGAAACAAAATGGTAAGGTTCAAAAAGTTTTCAAAGTGCCCCAATAACAACACTCAATGTTGGCATTCATTGTCATTAATAACTGTTCTAGAGTCCACATCCCTGAAGAAGACTTAAATCTCTCCAGTTCCAGTATTAACTAGGCAACAGACCCACTGAATAAGTCATTCCTCCAGGTTATTTTGGTGGATGGATTCCAAATTCCCCATAACTCACACCATAGCACCACTCATCTTAAACTTAAAATGGCTTGAACTTGAGTTGCAAGGCAATGGAATCTGGTGACTGTTGCCTAACTCAACTAACAAAGCTTGAATTAAGTACACAGAAAATACAAGTAATATTTTTTAAGATAGTGAAAACAAGTGTCTCATACATTCTTGCATGGGATAAAAGTCTTCATCATCATGTAACAGAATTAGAGATGTTCAATAATATAGAAACAAGTCTGATCTATTACTTGGGTAGTTGGGTTTTTTAAATAAGGGCAGGTATCATCACCACCACCACTAGATCCCCACTGTCAGCAAACCCAGAAAGTTTAGACAAAGCTCAAGAACTCTTCTGAAGGTTCCAGTGAAAGAAACCTTACAGACAGGACACAAAACTTTTACAGGGAAATCCATTAGTTCTCAGTATTTCAATACAGTTTAACTGATCTGTTTTAGCTCACCTCAATACTCTTCTACATCCACAAATGTTCATATTCCATGCTATTCCTAAATCAAACATACTCCAAGTTCAATATGCTGAGGGACAAAAAACACTTAGCCCACAAAAAGGAAATAATTTATGAACTATATGTTTTTCTTAGAATCTTAGAATTTATGAACTGTATGTTTTTCTTTAGGTACTAAACTAGGTTCCTTCCACATAGTCCCTTTACATTGTCAGTTAGCACATTTAGACAAATAAAAGGGCCTGAAAATAAGCTTTAAAAAGGCAGAAGATGTTTTAAAAGGGGGAAAGGGCTGTGGGGACAGCAATCTCTTGAACTTGCATCTACAGCTATCACAGCAGAAGCATTGAAAAAAGGCAAGAGAACTGTGCAGTACCTGCTTCTCCCAAGCTCATACGTGCTAAATTCAGGAAGTCACCACCTATTAACATTAAAGGTTATCTTGTTCCACAGGGACTCATGTACAGAACAACAACCATTCACACAGCATGTAAGAAATGCAGTTCACTTTGTACAGAACTAGCTTACTTAAATAAGATCATGCCAGGTACTGATCTCATAGCAAGGCAGGTATTTGTAGGACCTGGCATGTTCAAGTAAACACAGTTGCTTTTATGTAGTCCACTGTTTAATTAGTTCTTATTTAAATGTTTAAAGATCTGTTTTTAAGGCTCAGATACTTATCTTTTATCTTCCCATCTAATTTTCTTCTGACACATTTAATTACTCCTTTGATTGACACTTAGTATCTTCTCAGAAAAATTTCACACAATCAGATTGGAGTAGACTGGAAAGGATCCCTGAAGGTCATCTAGTCCAAATGCTACAGAAGGTTGTGCAGGACCACGTCCAGACAACTTCTGAGTATCTCCAAAGGTGGGTTCCACAGCCTCGCTGGGTAACTTCTATCAGTGCTCAGCTGCACTCCCAGTTAAAAAAAAGAGTAATTTTCATCTGTATGATTAATATGGAATGAGTTTTCCCTTGAGCCAGAAAGTCAAAAGATGTGAGAACTTCTCATCCTTGCCCTGCTTTTTGACCACAAAAACCATGTATCTCAAAGTGTTATACTTACCACGAGCAACATTTGAAATCTTAAGTGATAGACAAAAAAACCTCCAAACATACTTACTGATCTTGGTGGCTTTAAGAGCAGAGATTTTGAATAACAAGGGCTATGAAAAGCATACTAAAATATAATATTTACTTGAAGATTTTAGTATTTTTTCTCTCTGATATGAAATCTGTCTCATTAAAAAAAAAACAAAAAAACCCAAAAAATTTCCAAAAGAGTTCTGCAGCTTAACACTTCCATAATTTTAAGATAAGAATTTTTGTTATTTGCAGGCAATGACTTAGAATTCTAATGCTTTACTATTTCATTTACTATTGAAAAAGAGATGGTACCTAAATTAACCCCACTGTAGAGACAACTAGGAAAAAAGTAAGCAGACAAACAAAAAAGTGTTCATGTAACAGAACTATTACACAAACAACAGAAGAGTTATTTCAGACAAATATTACTGTGTTTTTTTCCCCCCCTGAAACTTAGCTACCTTGATCAGCTTGTTTGGCTTGAAGGCCAATACAATATTTTTTTTCCCCCTACCAAAGTTAGAGCACCTGAATCAATGCATGGGATTGAGTCCTTCACTCAGTCTTCTCCCTCACACTTTCCACACATCCTCCATATGGCTCATTTCTAACACCTTCTACTGCTCATTTGTAGCAAATGATCTACTTCTGGTGAGATCAGTTGATGTACAAGAATTCACATGGACAAGCTTAGGTACTGCAGAAAAAGAAAGTAATTACCAGTCTGAAGATGCTGAGGTAACCAAGGGGATAAGTTTTTGGGGTTTTTTTTAAGGTTTCCTGTAACAATGACAGCAAACTACTCCAAATACAAACTAGTAAATCTGAGGAAGTTAACAGCCCTGATCAAGTCAGCTTATTCCTTACAAGTGACAAGCAAATGCCTAGATGTTAGCATGCTTAAAATTTTCCATCTCATAACCCTTCTTTCCTTCAATGCTTGAAGCAACATTAGGGATTGCACTCTTCACTCTCCTTCCCATGCTACCACGTCTCCCATTCCTGGAGTGTAGCATCTGGAAGTTTCACAGGACAGTAGATATTTCTTTCCCTTATTTCCTTCTCTTATAAGTAAACTCTTACATTCTCAAATTTTGTTCTCTCTCCATAGCCTCAAAGCCTTGAGGAACAGAAACAGTACCCTAGAGAAAAAGAAATGGAGAAAAGGGCATGGCTATGGCAGTATCAGTGAAAAGTGCTGCTGAAACAACCAACCAACCTTGCAGAAACAACCTTGGGGATGCAAAAAAAAACCCCACCAAAACCCCCTAAAAAGCCCCAAACCAACTACCCAACTGAAAAAAATGGAGAAGGATGGAGGAAAAAAAAATTGGAAGGAATTCAGTGGTCACAAAGCTTACTTTTAGTTAACAAGTGAAGCTTGGCTTCTCCAAGACTATATTTGTGACTCATTCACCTTTCATCCTCAGTTACAAACCTCAATTCCTTTTTTTCCCAGAAGACAGTAAATGTAATCAGAGGCACAGGCAAGATAACCGAGCAAGCAAATCTTTTGTTCTAATACCTATTAGCGTGTATTAAATAGTTGTGTATCATCAGTAAGCAGGAAAAAAATGGCATGCAGAAATGGTCTTTCTGTATGCCTAAATCTAGGCTGCTCCCAAATCATGCTTCCTAAGAAAGAGTTCCTACTTAAGTAGGAAACTCAACAGCAGCAGCCAACCAGTAACTTCCCATCAAGAAAAAAACAGCTTCCAAGGCAAATTAAATTGCAAAATACTATAGCAGCTGGTCAGCTCCAGATAACCCAAACTTCTTATTGAACAACTACAGACACAAGGTCAGGATTTTAATTTTGATTACCCAGATTAACATTGCTGTAGCACTTCTTAAGTAAGTCAGGTTTAGTGCATCCAACCCAGATCTTAGTATTCCAGCATGCTGTCAAGTGCCAAAGTGTACCATAGCAGATGAAATTCTCCTAATGGCCAATGTCTTATCATCAGACTGTGTTTAGTCTCCTCATAAATGTTCCAATTAAAAGGAGCAATCCTTTGCCCAGTTAAACACTCCTCATCATAGCATATGACTGTGAAAACCAGACTGAGTCAATATGATAATAACATTTGTTTATGCTGACTAGATGTTAAACATGATTTTTTTCCTCACAGTTTTATACTAAAAAAACTGCCTACAGTCAGGCTGATGTTGAGACAAGTTTACTATAACTACAACAACAGGGGACTTTAACTTCTATGAAATAAAACCAAGCTTAAGTAAGAGGTTATCAAACAGATAGAGTCCCTAAATTAAGTTTTATCTGAAATGTTAGAAGTTTGCCAGTTTTACACACAGAGTTACTCTTGTGAGGCACTGCAGAGATCTTGCACAGGATTTACTCCAGAATTAAGCTCTGTTATCTAGCCTAGAGCCTTTTAATAGCTCCTTTCCCACTAGACCAGCATAACCAAATAGGCATTTGTAACACATACCAGAAGTTCATCAGCAAGTACTAAGGTACCATTACCAGTTGCATTTACTCTTTAAAAAAAGTCCCAGAGACAATGCTGTGTGCAACACATCTTATCCATTCCCTCTCTTCACACAACTCAAACTTGGAAGGCAACTTTAGGAGCTAATGCAGAATACAACAGATAGTTCCACACAAATGCATACCATGACAGGATATTCCAGTACACATATGGTCACTATTCTCATCCTACATCCTCCACGCAGAGTCAGGAACTATACTGACTGGTTGGGAAAAGCTTGTTGGTTTTTAAACATATCAGAGCTCTAACAGTCAAATCTCATGTTCAGTATCAAAGTCTACAAGTCTTTAACGAGATGGAGAATGAGATCAGTTAAGAATAGTCCATCAAAGACAAGCAGTTCCATCTCAATTGACACAATCCTAAATATTGAGCTAATATTACTGAGAAGTGTCAGCTTCTAATGCAAATATAAAACATGAATTATAGTGATATGGTATTTCTGCATAGTTAAGGGCCTCCTGTTTATTACAGAAAATCCTTAAAAGGTATTAACTTAAAACTGTCTGGTACTCCTACAATAGTGAAACCCCACATACACAACACAAACCCAACACTTCGTCAGACCACTCACCTGCAACGCTGGTAATGGTAACAGGAACTCCTTGAACTTGAACACCTGCAGCACTCAGGTTGGCAACACTTACTGTTTGAAGATTAGGTACTGAAGCAAGCTGGGCAGCATTCAGAGTGATGGGTGTACCAGCAACAGCCACTGGTGCAATTTGTGCAATGGTTGTGCCACCACTCGAAGACACAGGGGTAATGGTTAGCTGTTGGGGTAACCCAGCATTTTGAACTTGAAGATTTGAAAGGCTTTGCAGATTCTGAACCTGTACAGTTTGCCAGCTGATCTGCCCTGATGGTGTTAAAGTTGGAGCCCTGATGAGCACCTGAGTTGGACTCACTGCCTGCAGCTGAACATTCTGCAAAGGCTGTTGCTGGATGGTCTGTATAGTCTGCCCTGACTGGAGCTGAAACGACTGTGGAGGAATGGCCTGAATAATCTGCTGCTGAGGTTGCTGGATCTGTATTTGCTGCAGAATAGGTTGACCTACAATTTGGACCTGTTGAAGGGAACCTGACTGGTCCTGGACGTTCTGTAGTCCATTGGACTGAAGCTGACTGGAGCTCTGTGCTTCAGAGTCTGTAGCAGTTGTTTGAGGTTCTTCAGTCGTTTGCTCTGAACTGCTACCTGCTGTACTTGTGTATTGGCCTGTTTCTGCAGAGCTTACCAGTGTGTCACTGCTAGTTAGAGATGTTGAGGCAGTGGTCGTAGGGGTGGAAGATGAGGAAGGAGACTCTGGCATTGTAGTAACAGAGGCAGAAGTGACAGGCGTTGATGCTAGCTGATTTCCATTGGAAACTCCGCTCTCAGTAGACTGGCCGACTTGACCTGAACTTCCTCCAGCTGCTACACTGTTTATCACAGGCAATGCCAGGGTTACTCCACCAATGTTTATAGGTAAGGTTGTAACAACTTGTGCCTGTGTACCAGGAATAGTTTGCAGTTGCAGCGGTATGGAAACACCAGGCCTAATCTGGACTGGCACTGTCTGATTTGCTAGATTTTGAGCAATAACATTCCCCGAAGCTGTCCTATTTGCAGTTGTGAGGATAGCTTGATTATTCCCTGCAGGAATAAGCTGAATTTGACCCTGTATGTCTTGCAGACCAGTAGTATTTGATGGATTGATTTGCAGTTGTTGACCTTCTGTTGTCTGAATCTGTGGGATCACTTGGTATTGGACACTGCCACTTGGATTCTGCACTTGAATGACTTGGAATTGTCCGGGGGTTGTTGAAGAAGAGTTGCTTGATTTGGTTTTTGAAGGAGATGTACTTCCATTGTTACTGTTGGTGGGACTTGATGCATTTGAAGCAGCAGAAGATCCTTGTTGAGCAACGTTATTCTCTTTTGAAGCAGACGGAGCAGCGGCAACAAGCTGCCAAGCATTGCCAGCAAGCTGAGTTGTTACCAATTCTAACTGCTGTGGCTGATTCTGAAGCTGCACCAAACCTTGATTTGGATCTATAATAATCTGCTGCTGGCCAGTTCCTTGATTCTCACCAGGGGTTCCTATTTTGCTGCAAGTGGCTGCTAGCAAAGCAAGAGGTGAAGGTTGAGAATCCTATCCATAAAGAGAGAAAACAGAACAAATTCAGAAGAGAAAGAGTATGAACCATCAGAAGCAAGCACTAAGGTTTACACAGGAAGCAAGAATAAAAAAAAAAAAAAGTGCTTCTGCATTGACACCAATGATCTAGCACTGAATAAGGAAGTATGTATTTCTATAAGTAATTTTTACATTTAAAGCCCTCAATTATAAATTTGTATGTGATAGCCAGGACCTCAAATACATCCTCAATTCAGTCTTTTTTTTTTAAACCCTAAAATAAAGAAACATGGAAAGCAGTTGATCACTTAAAAATATATTAAACACTCCCTCCTCCTCCAAATCCAAGCAGTAAAAATATTGCACCTAGCCAGCTATGTTTCATCCAACCCAAAGAAAGATGCCCTGAGTAGGAAAGGGGTTTAGCTGACCATTTAATTTTAAATGCTAATAGTTTGGGCACTTCACTATTTGAGTGTGTGTGCTTTACCTGTGATCCTCCAGTTTTCCCTTTTTTATTATTATTGTTGTTATTCTCTGCCTCGGGAGATTTCTCTCCCTCTGTGGGCATAGTTTCCTCCTTCTTTTGATCTGCGAAAATATCAAGTGTAACAAGTTAATTATTCACCTTCATTTGCACAGTAACAAAACCTACGAACAGATCCCTTTTTGGTTCCCAGCTTGTCGCCTTTACCTCTTCATAAAAACAACAGTGGAAATCATTATTACAAAAGAACGACTCCTAAGAAACGTGGTTTGAAACCCAACCCATGGGGGCTGGAGAGTTAACACCCAGAAAGGGGAGGTTTGGTTTCCTCTCCCAGAGACAGCAGGAAAAAACCACCCACAACCCTCCTCCTCCTCCTGCCCCCTAAAGCATCGACGGCCACTGAGTGGCCGTCGATGCTTTAGGGGGCAGGAGGAGGGTTGTGCATGGGAGGGAAAGAGGGAGGAAAAGAGAAATGAAGGAGGGAGGGATGTGCACAGGAGGGAGGGTTAGCGAAGAAAGGGGGAATGGAGGAGGGAGGTACGGAGGAGGCAAGTCGGAGGGGCTGGCAGGGTATGAAGAGAAGAAAAGGGGCATAAGAGGANGGTTACATACCGCTCATCCCGCATTAATGCCCCGCTGAGGCGCCGCTCTAGGGGGGAGGAGAAGGAGGAGGAGGAGGCGGAGGGTGGGGTGGGGGTAGCGGGGAGAAGGCCGGTCGCAGCCCGAGCTGGGAGGAGCAGGACGGCCTATCTTTCCACGAATGGCCGCCGCTGGGCTGTGGCGTAGCTGCCTCTCTCTCCGCCCGCCGCCGCCGCCGGCCTCAGCCCGCCGCCTTGAGTGACAGCTCCGGGCCGGCCGAGCTGCGAGGCGGAGGNGAAATGAAGGAGGGAGGGATGTGCACAGGAGGGAGGGTTAGCGAAGAAAGGGGGAATGGAGGAGGGAGGTACGGAGGAGGCAAGTCGGAGGGGCTGGCAGGGTATGAAGAGAAGAAAAGGGGCATAAGAGGAAGCAGCACAGATGGGTGGAGGGGCAGCATGAGGAGAGGCGGGTAAGAAGGGGGAGAAGCAGAGAAGAAAAGGGGTAACCCAGGAGGGCGAGTGGCAGCGGGGGCGGGGCCCGGCGGGGCCCGGCTGACGCCCACTGAGCAGGAAACCGAGCCCAGCCGCCAGCCTCTCCGCCGCCCCTCTCCTCCTCAGCCCGGCTCCCCACGCCGGAGGCAGAGGAGGCGGGGCGGGGGCGGGAAGCGGCGCCCTGCGAGCCCGGCCCCAGCAGGCAGCGGGGCAGGCGGCAGCCCTTCTCCTCCTCCTGCTTCTGCTCCTCCTCGTCTTCTGGCCTCCCGCGCCGCGCGCCGGGCGAGAGGGGGCGTGGCCGCCAGGGCGCGCGCTTTGAGGCGGGGACGGGGGGCGGTAGCTGCCCCCGGCGCGGTCGGGCGGCCCAGGCTCCCGCGCTCGTGCCGCTCTTGACAGCGCGAGGGGAGGGCAGGCGAAGGGCGGGGCCCGGCCGCCGCGGGGCGGAGCCCGGTTAAGCCGTGGCCCTGGGGCTGCCCCGCGGCCCGCCGCGGCTCGGGCACTGATTGACAGCGCGCGCGCCGGCCGCCAGCAAATCCGGCAGGGTGCGGGCGGGGCCGCGCGCAGTACTGGCCAACCCGCGGACACCTGCCCGCCTCGCGCGCTCCTGACAGACAGCGCGCGGGAAGCCGCTCCGCAGCTTCTTCCGAGGCACAGCCGCCCCCCGCCCTTCGCGCAGTATCCCGCTGGCGCACCGCTCATTGGTTTCCCCAGCCCGCCTGGCTGGGGAGAGAGCCAAGAGGAGAGACCGCTATGGTTTCCATGCGGAACCTAGGGCCTACTCCCTTCCTTTTTCCTCGCTCCGCTGTTCGTTTGTAACACCCTTGCGAGCCAGCCCCCTGCTTCCGCGCCCGCTTTAGAGAGAGGCAGAGGCAGGGCGGCCCAGGATTTGTTGCACACCTGCTGGCTGTATTTCCCGCAGCCGGGGGCGAGAGGGCGGGAAGTGGCTTCTGCTCTGCCCATTGGTCGGGCCGCGGCGGCAGTCTCGTACAGCACGCCGGGATCTGTAGTTCCGGGTGGACTCCGCGTAGCTGGTACGGGTCGCGCAGAGCGGCAGCCACGCGTGCGCAGAGAGGGCGGCTGCAGGCGGGGGCTTGCGGGGGTTCGCTGCCGGCAGGTGCCGTGCGGCGCCGTCAGCCTTGGCGCGGCGGTATAAGCTGGGGGCGGGAGCCGGGCCTGGGGGCGGGTCGGGTCAGGTTGGCGATTTGCGTAGCCTCGCTGCACATTGGCAGAGCGAGAGCCAGCTGCTAGCAGCCTGTGGTGGGCCAGGCTGGTTGTCGCTGCAATAAAATCAGATAAATTATTGTTAGACTGTTGGTTGCCACAAGTTCTCAGACTGTGTTGCTTGTGAGGTCAGGCCCTGTTCAAGCTGGCTGCTGGAAGTGTCCACCATACTGGTCTAGAAAGACAGCAGAGGAAGTTAAAACTGATTGTAGTGTGATGGAAGAAATAGCAAGAACGAGCAGCATGACAAAGCCTGTGTGCCTCATTTGCATTTGGAAGAAATTACAGTGATAAGAGATGTGCAGCTCCTTGTTGGTTTAAATGTTCTGTACTACATGCCCAACTTACTGTCAACTAACACAAAGCATCTGCCTACCACAGGTCAGTGCCAAAAGTGTCAAAGAATTTCTTCACCAGCTATTCAACAGTTTCATCCCTCAAAGGAATGAGTGTGCCCTCAATCTCCTCAAAGAATTTCTTCACCAATTCAACAGTTTCATCCCTCAAATGAATGCGTGCCCTCAATCTCCATCACAGGCCTCCAGCACGTCCTCTGGAAAACAGGAAATGCAGAAATGCCAAACTTGTCCATCACAGTAAGAAAACGATGCAGAAATGCCAAACTTGTCCATCATAGTAAGAAAATGATTCAGAAATGAGCATGGTGCAGGCTGTTACCCAGGCTGTTGGTGCAGTCAGAGCACATGGGTCACAAGTAGATGCATCAGAAAAAGACCTTTAAAAATGCAAAATAAATTGTGTTCAGATAAGCAAATGGTAATACCTCACCATTTCCAGCTCAGCCAGATCTCAGTGGCTTCCAGGCTGTGCTGGGGAGCAGGAAGAGCAGGGCTGCCCTGGAAGAGAGATGGCTGAAGTGAGGCCAGTTTGGCAGGGCAGTGCCTCCAAAGTCAAGGTACTGTCTCCTACATCCAAGCAGAACTGAGGGAGTGTATCAACACTCTACAAAAGCTTTTAAACTTATGCTGGATTCTCACCTGATTTTGAAAATCTGGTTCTGGGGGGCCAGAGAGTGAAAACTGAGTCTCAACTCAGTGATTCAAGTGACAGATAAAAGATGGTGGTGGTGTAGGTGGTTTCAGCAGGGGCCTCATGATTTTTTTATATTTTTACCATACACAGTTAGTCCTATACCACCTACTCTTTCCCAAATGTCATTCTTGCTGAAATTCTTCCTGCCAACTTAAGTTTCTCAGCTTGACTCTTTCAGCATTGTTCCTGCATGAACCTGTATGTGATAGTTTGGGAGTTACCTGCCCCCCCACTCTATGAAAATCAGCCAGAATAGGCTCAGTGGGCTGGAAGTTAAGGACTGAAGCTCTATTTACAGCTTAGCACAATATACAAGCAGAGATGTACACAGTATACCCAAATACTTACAGAAATATTCAAGTTAAAGGTAATACAGAAACACAACACCAATCCCAGAAATCAGAGGGGCTCCCAACCACCCTTCCACCTTCTTTCCACCCCTCTACCTTATCTGCAAGGATGGGCAAGGGGAGCAGAATGATTAGTTGGGTTACACAGCAGCAAAAGCCCAGAGAGAAAACACACTGACTCTGACAGGGAGATTCTGTCTTACCTATGTTTGTGTCCTTGTTTTTAAACATCTCAGCAAGCCTATGAGTGAAGCAGACATCACCATTTTTTTCACAGCCTGTAATTTAATTTTTCTCATTAAAATATTCCAATTAGCCTCAAACTAGCACCCTGTGCACCCTGATACTGGTTGTTCTCTGCAGGCTGTCATAGGAGTCAATGGAAGTCATCTGTTTAGTTACATGGAAGTAGGATTAGGTCTGAGGATGTATATTTGTTGACAGAGAAGTCCCAGCTGATACTGGAATGGAAAGAAGAAAGAGAAATGGGGGAAAATGAAGCACATGGTTTTCATTACCACTTTCTGTCAAGCTCAGAACTTTAGAAGTTGACACCCAGAAAGGGAGCACAGTATGGAAATGTGTGTGGGTGAGCAGAGACCCACTGAAATGTGAGGTGTACCTCAAGCATAGTATCGCATGAGAGTGGCTGGTTTGCACAACGTCCCAAACTAAGAAAATCCACTTAGTGTTGAATCTCAGTTGCTTGGCATCTCTCACAGTGGACATGTAGTTTTGCTTAATTACAAAGTGTGTAACTTCTTTTTAATATTTTAATTATCCTTTCTCTGTATCTCTATGTGCAGTTTTCTGTCTCTTTTTTATCAGTTCTACATTTTATTTCATGTTCAATAATCTTGATGACATTCCTTAGTACACTGATTAGTCTTTATTTTCTCCTCCTCTTTCCTCTGTGAAATTACTTCCATGGATCTATGGATCTTGCTTTCCTTTTTTTTTTTTTTCTTTTTATTCCCCCTACTTTCTTTCCACATGATCCCAATGGACCAAGTCAGAGGTGTGCTGGTTTGAAGCTAATTGGAATATTTTAATGAGAAAAAATAGATTGTAGGCTGTGGAAAGAAAACAATGGTGATGTCTGCTTCACTCATAGGCTTGCTGAGATGGATAAAAACAAGGACACAAACATAGGTAAGACAGAGTCTCTCTCTGTCAGAGTTGCTGTGTCTTTCTCCCTGGACTTTTGCAGCTGTATAACCCAACTAATCATTCTGCTTCTAACCCTGCCCTGCCCATCCTCCAAACTCACCTTACATGTAAGGCAAATCCTGGGATAAGGTAGAGGGGTGGAAAGAAGGTGGAAGAGTGGTTGGGAGCCCCTCCTGAGGACTCTGATTTTCTGGGAGGGGGATTGTGTTTCTGTATTACCTTTAACTTGTATATTTCGGAATATTTCTGTAACTATTCATGCATATTGTGTATATACCTGTTTGTATACTGTGCTAAGCTGTAAGCATAGCTTCATTCCTTAACTTCCAGCCAGCTGAGTCTAGTCTGGGTGATTTTTGTAGAGTGGGGGGGCTGGTAACTCCCAAACCATCATAAGAGGTATTTGACCTGCTTGGATTCTGTGGAAAACATCAATCAGCAATACCATGGGAACTCAAACCAGGTTTTTCTGTATTGTTCTTTCTTTGCAAGTGCATCAGCCTGGGGGACTTGAAACAGAGCAACACTGGGTTAAGAATCCTGTCTCCAGAAGACCAGTGCTAAAAAGTGAATGCTCCATTTTTGTCTGCCATGGCCCTAACTTGTCCAAGCCCAAAACACAAAGCTCCCTTTCCCTTCTGCTGTATTTATACCCATTGCAGCTGCTTCTCACTTGTCCCCTAAGTTTTTCTCATGTCATAACCATCTGGTAGTAACTGAGAAAAAGGTGTGTCTCAGACACTGGATCAAGCCTTTATTTATTCAGAAGAGAATTTATGCAGTAATGTGAGCCTAGACATGGACCTTGCACTTCCTAATCTGCTACCATAGCAGCTTTGACCACTGGATGACATTGTGTCAGACATTGTAAGAGTGAGCTTTTAGCTCAGGCTCTACTTGCTCATCCACTTGACATTACTGAAGATGTCAGACTTTACACCTTGCCCCTGTAACAAATCACAGCTCAGCATGTGGAAGGCCACAGCAGGAACATCACCTTTGGGATATCCATTGATGTGCTTCCTCTGGCTTATTCCAAGATGTGCTTTTCCACCACTCAGAATCACATCACCCAGCATGAAGGCTGTATACCTTAAGGGAGTCTTCACTCTCTTCTGTACACTTTCCTATGCCTGATACAATGCAAGTTTGAAAACTGAAATAAAATCTTGCCCAAAATTTGTTTGAACGCACCCTACTTGTTATTGTCGTGAAGTGTCTTTGGCTGCTCTCCTCCTGTCCCTAACTTCTGACAGATCTGTCTCTGCAAACATCTTGCTTTCTGCTTTCTCCCAAGCCAAAGAGCCCCCACTGACCCCTATATATATGTGATGTAAACTACCCTCATCAGTGCTAAATTAAGAAGGGAAGGAAAAACCTTGGGGTGCACATCCTCACAATCAGGAGATAGATACTCTTAAATATGTAAAAGAATTGGAGGGAAGCTAAGAATGGAATCAAGTCAGACAGAAGATCAATAATTTTTCTTGGAGCTGAACAAGCACACACATCCACCTACCACTTGACAGCAACTTAAGCAGTAATTGAAAAGGTCTCAGTGGAGATTGCCACTGGGTGAGATTGGGTGTGTGGAGTGCAGGCACAGACACCAGTGACTAGATGGATTGGTCTGTTGATCTCAATGTGCTGGAAACTTGGATGTTCTGCTTCTGTCAGCGTGGCCAGAAGAGAGCTGTGGGATATCCAGACATGTACTTTACAAAGTCACTAGACACTGGCTTTGTTTTCCATGATTATCTGCAACAGCTTGCCACACAATTATTTCCTTTTGATCTAAAGCATGGAGACCTGAATACGTGGACAAGATTTTTTTTCTCCTTCAGTAGCCCTGATGCAGCTGAAAAAGTATCCAAGAAAGGTCTGCTAGCACTCCTTATCAAAATGGTTTCATTTCCTACATGACCCTGCTTGCTGTTGGTTTTCCAATCCCAACATACCTCCAGAGCATTGATATAGTGGAACTATGCTTTGGGTCCTCACATGACGGATTATCCTCCTCTACTTGCTCAACAACATGCTTATAGTAGTCATTATCTCATGAAATAAGGGCTGAACTCATCACAAGTCTACCTTAATGTACTTCCCATTCTAGAAATCTTTTTGCTGCTGAAATGCCTCACTTCTGTTTGCAGAACTCATCTCACAGAGCCAGACATGATGCTGAAAGGGATTCTGTCTTTGTCATCAGTCACAGAATCATAGAATGGTAAGGTTGGAAGAGACCTCAAGGATTATCTAGTTCCAACCCCTTGATGTAGGCAGGGACACCTCCCACTAGTACAGGTTACTCAAGGCCTTGTCCTNCTTGATGTAACTCCTACTTTTCAGTCTTGTGTGGCTCATCATACACAGGAAGTTTGCCTGCATCTGTGCTGCCACTGAAAGCACTGCAGCCTTGCCCAGATATGTGCTTCTTGCTCAGTTTGTCTTGCAAGAATGATGTCACCACACTCACGCTGTGGGTGTGGTGACAAGTTTGTGGCATTTTATATTAGGTTTTTTTTTAGTTAATGGGTACTTCAAAGACAGAAGCGTCATCTCTCTTCCTTATTCCCCACAATGAGACCAGGCTGGCAGCTTATAAGGCACCAGAGCATGGGAAAGTAGGATGCACCTCAAGCTAGCATGCTAGGATACAGCTAGGATACTGTATAATTTGCAGTTTGTGACCAAATTATGTATATGCTACCAGTGACCCAATTCTGCACAAATCTGGTATTAATAAATGTTAAAAATGCTGCCTGAGGGATGTGTCAGTAGCAAGGCTGATTCTTCTTTGAGAAAATCAATGAATACACACAGAAATTCAAGTCAACAGCAGCTGCACTGTAGAATGTAAGGTAGAATTTTAACCCTGAACCCTAAGAGAAAAGAAACAAACACATTTCATAGTCTCAAACACATTCTCTAGTCTCAAGTCTTCAATATGATAACTTTAATGAAGTTTCTGAGGTGAGAAACTGAGAACATGAACCACAGATTCTATTTTTATCTAGATCCAAGTCTCAGTACATTGTGTGGTAGAGGAATAACCCCTGTACAAGAAGTGCACAAAGAAGGGTACCAGTGGAAGTAAGGTAGTAGGAATAGATCATTTCAAGTACCCAGGATTAGTGTCTCAAATGCCACTGAAGGATGTAGCTAGGAGTAGCAAATTCCTGTTGCCACAAATGACTGCTTTAAGCAGTAGGTAGCTTTACTGATGCACAAGAGATTTAGTCCTAAGTAACAAATGAGATCTGATTTAAGAAGTAATTACAGCTGAATCCCTCTGTCACAGTAGCTGCAAGATAGTGAAGATTAGTATACTGATCTGAACTGCAGTGTCCAAAGGAACAGAGCCATGAAACCAAAGGCAAAATATTTAAGAGACTAAAATCCTTAAAATGAGCTTGTATTTCAGCACATCACAGCATAGAATGGTGAAAACAACAAACATATTGCATTAGACATTAGAAACTTTAGGAAAGAACTCTACTGAGAATTAACAGCCCCAGCCATGCCAGGAGGAAGCATCATGAGCAGTGGCAACTAAATGCTGTAGCTGATGCATGTATCAGAGTGACTCTGTAATGAAAGAGAAGATTCACATAGTGAGAAGTAAATAAAAAAGATAAATATTTGGAACCAAAGATCTGCAAGCATCAAGAGCTGCATTAAGCTGTCTTAAGAGAACAGGGCAGTAGCAGCAGATCTAACCTCTCTGCAGATGTTACTACTTGCAAAGAGCAGGCCACGAGGGCATGGATTTCTTCTTGGCAGATAAGAAAGGCATGTCAGAACGTGACATGAAAATATTTAGTTTTAAGACGAAAAACCTAATTTAAGTTACAAATTTCTGTTTCTTTGATACTGTAGCAACAGTAGCTAGAGTGAGAACTGCAGGAGCTCAAACTGTTTTGCCTCTTGCTCCAAGGAACAGAGAATCTCTGATAAGTATTTTTCTAACCTGTTAGAAAGATGAATGGTGGAGATTATACCACATCTTTAGGTGACCTGTTTCTACCTGTAGATATTCTCAGATCTAGGGGTTTTCCCTATCTTAACCTAAACCTTTCCCGTTGCAATTGAAGCTAGTTAGATTTTATCCTGTCCTGAGCATTGTGACAACCAGTCAAAGGGATCCATGTTTATGAGAATCTTTTACATATTGGAATGTTGTTATCATGTCACCTCCACACCTGCTTTATTTTTAGGAGCAGATATGTATTTTCCCTTTTTCAGCATTCTCCATATTTTAAACCTTTTTCTTTTATAGCAACTTCTTTTTGTACTACCCTATTATACTATGCCAAATTAAGACTTCTGAGAGGTGAGTTGAGAAAAACAATTACTAACCCTGTCTGGCATATGAGACATCTATTAAAATGTCCCAGGATGAATTTTACTATTTTTGCCTTGGCATCATATTGTTGACTCATATTTGGTATGTGGCTTGCTGCAATACTCTGGTCTCTTTCTGCAGTGCTGTTACTATCCTTCATTTTGTATTTATGCATTTGTTTGGTTTTTTTTTCCCCTTACCTCAGTGTATTACTTGGTACTTGTGCTTGCTGAGTTTCATCTTATTGATTACAGACCACTTCTCCCATTTATCAATGTCATTTTGAATTCTAATCCTTCAACTCCCTTGTAAGCCCTTCTGTTTTGGCATCATGTAAGTGTAGTCTCCATTCCATTAACCAAGTCACAAATGAAAATGTTGCATTGTGTCAGACCTTGGCTAGACCCCAGCAGAATTCTATATTATATATTCTTTTAGTTTTGAAACACAATATTGATAAGTTTTGGAGTATTTGCTGCAATCAGCTGTGCATCCACTGTATAGCAATTTAGCCAAGAAGGAAATATTGCTCTACCCTGTGAGAATTTTCTTTACCAGAACTACATTATCATGAAGTGCTGGTTGCAAAGTTGTCTACTTGAAGGTTGACTACCAATAAGTCAGTGGGCAAAAGGAGTTAAAAAAGCAAACAAAATGTTAGGTTACAAAATGTATGTCAGTATTCATAGAATGGTAAGGTTGGAAGGGACCTCAAAGTTCCAACCCCCTGCCATAGGCAGGGACACCTCCCACTAGTACAGGTCACTCAAGACCTCATCCAACCTGGCCTTGACCCCCTCCAGGGGGGTTGTGGAGCACAGAACCCCCCAACCTGATCAAAGATCACATTGGGTGATTCTGTGCTCCACACCCTCCCTGGGCAACCTGTGCCAGTGTCTCACCACACTCACTGTAAAGACCTTCTCCTAACATCCAGTTTCAATCTCCCCTCTGCCAGTTTAAACCCATTGCCCCTTGTCCTGTCATTGCAAGACCTTGTCAATAGTCCCTCCCCAGCCTTCCTGTAGGCCCCTTCAGATACTGGAAGGCTGCTGAAACACAGTATTTACACAAGTGACTCTTTTTACCCACTTACCCCTCAATTTTCTCACTCTTGTTTCTCCCCAAGTCACCTAAGCCTCTCAGTTTCCCTGCCTTTGATTCCTCCTCTAAACTTCCCATAGTAAATCCTGTACAATCCGAAGTGGTGCATCCCACTCCTGGGTAGCATCTCCCCTTGGCCTGAAATATGACTGAGAGAGCACCTCATTGTGATGGGGTTTTCATTAGGATACTGCAGCTGAGGCTCTTCTGGGACAGCTCAGGGAGAGGCTTGGGTAAGGTGTTTGTTCCTCAGTGGTCCTTGGTTCCTGCCTATCATTTTGCATCCCTGTACTCCCCTGAGCTTGTGGTGGTGGGCCTTCAATGGGCTGATGGCCCCTCTTATGGGTCTGAGGATAACCTGGCAGGGTCACATTTGGGTTTCCCCTCTTGCCACAGTCTCTCTAAGCATCTTTGTGAGTGTGCAGGTGAACTTTGCAATGCACAGAGTAGCTCCTCTGCCAGAGATGGGACTCCAGACAATAAAAAGCAACCAACCAACCAAAAACCCCCAAACAAACAAACCCAAACAACATTCTAAAAAAAAAAAAAGCCCTGATTGGAACCTTTTAAATGTAACCGAAGTTTGTTAGTGAAATTTAAACCTCTCTATAGAGCACCTGTTTGCTGTTGCCCTTGTAAGAAAAGCTATTTCTGTTTGGTGTTCTGGGTTGTGGAAATTCCAATGATTACCTGGTTTTATTCTTTCACCTGTTTTAAGGAAAAAAAATATATCAACAATCCAGTGAAGAAAATGTGCCATTTTTCCATTGGTTATGTTTAATTTTGACATTTTTTAAATCTTTTTTTTTTTTTTTTCCCCTGGTTAAATTATGATGTAAATGTAAAAAAGTGTAAAAAGTGTTTTCTGTTTTATAAAGAGCTTCATGCAGATTGCCAAGATTCACCTCCAAAGTGGTAAAATTCACATTCTAAATCATAATAAAAGTCTTCACTTCTCATCAAGTTTTAGCTATTATATGAGAGGGGAAAAAAAATGAGATTGCTTTTGGATGCTCCTTGGAATTAAGCTGTTGCTAAGAAATATGAGAGTTCAAGTTTTTTTCCTTGGTGAAAGAATGTGGCCATGAACAGCTCTCTGTCTTACTTAGAAGAGCACCTTCATTTACAGCTGGATGTTTAAAGTTTTATTTTAGAGCACAGCCACACTTGCCTGCATGAAAGGCAGTTTTCCCAGGCTTCAAATTTCTTGTACTTTGCTGTCTTCCTAGCTGCATGACAAGCAGCTCACAGAAGTGGATGGGACCAGTTTGACACTATGCAGCCCATTCACAGTGGTCTTCAGATGAAGAATGGCTGAAGAGTTTTAATGTCAGAGTTGTGTCTCCTGTAGCAGCTGATAACAACTCCAAACTACCTAAATGCATCAACAGCCTCCTGCTACTCTCTGAGCTGAACAGGAAATCTAATTCATCTCATGTGGTTTCCTGCTGAAATACATATTTGCAGTGACAAATGTATGAGCACTGCAAATTTCAGTTACTAGATCGTGAAAGATAGCTTTCAAATTTTGTTGCTTTTATTTTTTTCCCCTCCAACTAAACATTCAACTTGCCAAACAAGTGACTAAGCTCAACACAGAATACAACATGGAAATAGTTTCTCTCTTTACCTATTTGAAAAATAATAATTAAGAAATAATGAACAGAAAGATATATAAGATCTATGTTTTATGCCTATTTTACATATTAAAAATGGTTTATGTCTATTTATATATATGTCTATTTATGGTTTATGTCTATTGTACATATTAAAAAAAAATTATATATCCTGAGTTGAAGTCTGCTGTGAGGCACCTGACAGCTCTGCTGCCTTGGTGAAATGACAACAGAGCATGCATGGAGAGCCAAAGTGCTTGGCTGCCATAAGGTCCCCCTCTGTGGGAATCCATGAATCAGTCACTGGGGGGAGGTAAGGGCAGAAAACAGCTGGGCAGTGGCTGCCATAATCATACAGTGGTGCAGATGGAAGATCTGGCTCTGAGTAGCTAAACTATTCTGTCAGTTTGCCAACAAATTCTACTGGAGGTAGAATTCCCCCATCCCTAGGCTGACACTACCTATTTTTCCTGTTTTGAACAGAGTGAGAAGGGGAACCACAGGGATAATCGAAGTCAAACCTTACACCTTCTGTTTCATGTGACCAGCATATGCTTTTTGCAAAGTCCCTGCAGAGTCTCTCTGTAAAGCTGAGATGGCCAACTGTGAACACAACAAAGCACGAAGAGCCTCTGCAAGCAGAAAACTGCCACACTGCAGCTTAGGTCAGTTTGATCCTTTCTGCTCTCCTCTATTGGAGGACTTATTTGGAATTTCTTAGTTTCGACACTGATGTAAATATTTTTTCCTGCTTTTCCAAAGTTTATAATCTCCTATTGTTAGTAGCAGAAAGACTTTGGAAATGTTTAACGTTTATGTTCTCTTACTTTCCATGTTCTTGGCAATTCTGCCTGGAAGAAGGTTGTAGCCAGGTGGGATTGGTCTATTCTGCCAGGCACCCAGGGACAGAACAAGAGGACACAGCCTCAAACTGTGACAGAGCAGGTTCAGGCTGGATGTTAGGAAGAAGTTCTTCACAGCAAGAGTGATTGACATTGGAATGGGCTGCCTGGGGAGGTGGTGAAGTCACCATCCCTGGAGGTGTTTAAGAGGAGGTTGGGTGAGGCACTTAGTGCCATGGTTTAGTTAATTACAAGGTATTAAATGATCTTGAAGGTCTTTTCTGACCTGGTTAGTTCTGTGATTCTGTGATTCTCTCAGCAAAACCACACTATTGCAAATCACAATGATCTATACCAATCTTGCTGGCCACTGCAATGTTAGTCATTAGCATCTGCAGTGCTACATTAACAATATGTTATGAAGACTGGTGTCTTAAATTGTAAATAATTTTTTTTCCAGAGAATTCTAGAGAGTCCAGGGGGGTGGACTCTACTCTTAAAGGGGCTGAACAAAACGTAAGAGATCACAGATCACAAAATGTCAGGGGCTGGAAGGGACCTTGAAAGGTCATCCAGTCCAACTCCCCTGCCAGAGCAGGATCTCCTATACCAGATCATACAGGAACACATCCAGGTGGGTTTTGAATATCTTCAGAGAGGGAGACTCCACAACTCCCCTGAGCAGCCTGTTCCAGTGTTCTCTCACCCTCACAGGGAAAAAGTCCTCTTTATGTTTACACGAAACTTCCTATGCCTCAGCTTCCACCTATTGCCCCTTGTCCTGTCATTGGGCATCACTGAGCAGAGCCTGGCTCCAGCCTCCTGGCACTCACCCTGCACATATTTATAAGCATTGCTGAGGTCACCTCTCAGTCTCCTCTTCTCCAAGCAGCACAGCTCCAGCTCCCTGAGGCTCTCCTCATAACAGAGATGTTCCACTCCCTTAATCATCTTTATGGCTCTGCTCTGGACTCTCTCAAGCAGTTCTATGTCCCTCTTGAACTGGGGGGCCCAGAAGTGGACAGAGCACTCCAGATGCAACCTCACCAGGGCAGAGGGGCAGGAGAACCTCTTTCAACCTGCTAGCCACGGCCCTTCTAATGCATCCCAGAATGGCACTGGCCCTCCTGGCCACCAGAGCACACTGCTAGCTCAGCAATGTGATAAAGGTATGTTTATCCCATTCCACTGGTCTGTGAAATTTCTATATAGTTTGAAGCACAGCTTGTTCTGGGCTCCCTTCTTGCTTCCTTTTCCCCCTTTCTCTCCTCACCATTGTTTGGGTTGTGGTAAGAACACTGACTGGGAGCAGGGAGAGATAATATTGTGTTACTGGCAACAGCCCCTGGGCTTTGTCCAAAGGGGTGTCCAGGGGTGGTAGCTGAGCTATTGTCTTGTTGTGTATGTATATATGTATTTGTGTATGTTTATTACCTTTTCTATTTAGCCTACTTTAGTAAGTAATAATTTCCTTTTACTTCCAAATTCTGAGTAAGCCTGGTAATTTACATTTCAGGAGGTAAATCCCAAACTCCGTGTGGTGCAAAACCACCACACAATAGTTTGGATTCAGCATTCAGTTTTATGTGCTGATTCACACCTGCCCACACCAGGTTCATATTCACCTGTGTAGTTTCACAGCTGTCTTCAGCCAGCTTGAGAAGGTTTTCCAAAACGAGGGATTCTCCTTGCCCCAGCAGGGTGTGTCTCCACTGACTGCCTTGTGGTGGTATTGGTGCTTGTATGGCCATGCAGTCACTCAGAGCAGCTCACTTAACTCAGCTGGAAAAAACAGCCACCAAAAAAAAGGTGTTTTCTCAGCTAGGTCAGCAAGATGTTTCTGCTGACTGTGCTGATGAAGCAGTACAGCCTCAACACAAAAGAAAGGTGAGAAGATGTGGCCAGGCAGAGACTGAAATTGCACCTTTCGGCAGCAGTGGAGATTGGCTGTGAGAGGTGTGAAACCAGTCCTTCGCTGTGGGGCTAGCAGAACACCTTTGCACTAATTTTTCCTGCTATTGTGAGGGTTTCTGTTCTCTCTCTTCTTCATGATAGGCTCAGCCATGCTGTGAGACTGTACTTGCAGCATAGCTGAAGAGAGAGACAGGCTGTGCTTGGATCCTCGAGCTGCCTCCACTGGCAACCTGCCCCACGAGTACCTGATGGCTGTTACTTCAGCTCCAATTTCGAGCCCAGACTCCCCATTTATCCACACTGCTTTTCACTCCAACTCGTGTGCAAGGACAAGTTAACTGATGTGCTAGGAGGGGAAACTCAAGCATGGACAGCAGAAATTAGTCTGACCTTGATAGGCCATGTGGGATAACGAGGAATTAAACCCAGAATGAGGAAAGTCTCTCAAGGGCTGTGCACAAGACATGGTACACCAGCAGAATCAGGACACCTGATGGCCTCATAGGGATTTAAATCATATAATTTGAATTTCATTGAGTATGTGCATGAACCTACAAGTAAGCAATAAAGTTGAAGCAATTACTTCTCAAAACATTTTTGACACTTGATCTTCTGTCTACCATGTTGCTGATACAGATATTTGCAAGGAGAGGATAATTTTGCTTTAACTGGTACAACACAGCAAAGCTCCCTGGAGAGCCACTATGGCATGAGAGAATAGTGGGTCCAGTATGCTCTTTGGCCTTGTTTTCAGCCATGTTTCATAGAATCACAGAATCGTAGAATGGTAAGGTTGGAAGGGACCTCAAGGATCATCTAGTTCCACCCCCCTGCCATAGGCAGGGACACCTCCCACTAGAACAGGTCCCTCAAGGCCTCGTCCACCCTGGCCTTGAACCCCTCCAGGGAGGGAGCAGCCACAACCTCCCTGGGCAACCTGTGCCAGTGTCTCACCCCCCTCACCGTAAAGAACTTCCTCCTAACATCTAGCCTAAATCTCCCCTCTGCCAGTTTAAACCCATTGCCCCTCATCCTGTCATTGCAAGACCTTGTCAGTAGTCCCTCCCCAGCCTCTCTGTAGGCCCCCTTCAGATACTGGAAGGCTACTCTAAGGTCTCGAAGCCTTCTCTTCTCCAGGCAAGATATTTCCCTTATGCCAGAAGCTGAGCTGATCAGAAACTGTTCCTCCACTGGTCTTATAAGTCTTAAAGCATTCAGTAATTTGGAGAAGCTACTTGGCTAGACATTCCATGGTTTTTAAGAACTTCAGGTCTAAAGCCTTTCAGCTTCTTTATTATTGTTACAGATATTTTGTTGTTACAAACCCCCAACACCCCGAAAACCGAACAAAAAACCACAACCCCCCCAAAACAACAGCAACAACAAAAAACAAACCCAAAACCAAACACCAAAAAGCCCAAACCCTCCCCCGCAAAGAAAAACCAAACATAACAATATAAAACAACCCCAACCAACCAAAACCCTCACCCAGTAAACAACCCAAAGTTCTTGATCAGCCCAGTACCTCTCAGACACACGCATATGTTAAGGAAAGATGAGAAGTGACTCTTTATCAGGAAATGATAGGACTAGAGGGGTAACAGTCTCTAGCTAAAAGACCATAGTTTAAGATTAGATCTTAGGAAGAAGTTCTTTACACTGAGCCTGGTGCAGCAGTAGAACCCAGTGGCAGGTTGCCCAGAGAAGCTGTGCATGTCCCATCCCTGTAGGCGTTCAGGGCCAGGTTGGATGGGGCTTTGAGCAGTCTGATGTGGTGGAAGGAGATGTTCCCCATGGCAGGGAGGCTAGAACTAAATGATCTTTATGATCCCTTCCAACCCAAACCTGACCCAATTCTATGATTCTGTGATTGCCACATTCTGCTGCTTGGTTTGTGTGGAGAAGATGCTTGTGCTGTGCCTGCAGTTTGGGGAGAACCTGTCGAGGTTGCTATTTGCCCAAGTGTGGTCTACTAGTTCTTCAGAAGAAGAACTCAAAATCTGAAGACTGCAGTAGATACCAAACACACTCTAAGAAAAAAAAACCTAAAACACCAAAACTATAACATCAGCATGGAGAAAACTGCCCTACCTTCTGATCTTTTAAATCTATATTGATAGTTAGTGAAGGAATGCAGTAAAAACAAGAACCAGCGGTGAGTGAAAATGATCTCAGTGGCCAAGAAAGCCTTACTCCCTGCCCCTTGCCCCTGCTTTTCCTCATCTACCTCTTCCTGTCCCCCCAGGCACCCTGCCTTCCCTGTGCCAGCTCTGCTAAGTTGATCCAACTCACTCCTGGGTTGCTAGGTTTGAGTTCTGCTGGTTTAGTAACTCAAACTTGTCCCCAGAAATCTTTCATTAGCTCTGGAGCAGGCATGCTGTAAGTAGCAGGAGTGAGTGGTTAGCACTGGGGCAGAAAGACATGGTGGGAAGAGTAGGGAGCAGTGTGTACATCAGCTGTGGTGGGGTGTCATTTCAGCTTGCTGGAGCTGTGAAACCATCCTTCTGTTTTGCAAGCAGAAGCAGTGAAAGTACCTATCAGTAAAGTTCTATAAACTGTGCTCAACAGTGTTGCTACCATTACTAATGTGAGCACAAAGTGGAAGCTAATGTTGTCCAAGTCACCATTTCCTGCATTGTATACCACTGATAATAGAGCTGAAACAGAACTGGAACACTGAGGAAAGCTTAAGCTATTTATAGTATTTCATAATTAATTTAATAATAACAAGTGAAGTGATTGTAGTATGCGTTTCCCTCTTTAATTAGTACTTCTGTTTCTTAATTAATAATGTGATGGTTTCTCTTTGTATAGCACTTTTTTTTTTCCTATTATTTTTTTTTCCTCCCATAATTCCCATTTTCCATCAAAACTTCTTCAGGATCTTTCTGTTGTTCATAACAAATACCTACATATGTGCATGCTGAACTTGAGACTCTGCATATTGCATCTATCAGAGCCCCACAAGACTCGTAAAGGGAGTCTTGCTTGTTGTAGGATGTGTGAGACACCTCTAGGTTTTGACATTCTCATAGCACTGCTGAAATCAAGGAGCTTTATTACCCACAGTAGAGCTGAGGTATCAAAGCATAGAGATCTTAAAGTCTGTGTTCAACAAAGATATTCAAGTGCATGGAGCCCACTAGCAGATTTACCTAGGTGGTAAGGAAAGCATTTGTGGAAGAGGTGATGGTCTTAAACCTAACTAAATCCAAGACAATCTTCCTTACTGCTAGACTTTGTTGGCTCACTAAGGCTGCAACAAAGAGTTCATTTAAAGCTGGATTTAGAGGGGAGTGTATAGAAAGATTTTCATGGAAAGGGATGTTTTGGATGTAAGTCATGGGAAGGCAGAAAGGATATGAAGTAGCTGCTGCTGCACGTGATGCCTTTTATCAAAGGAAAAATGAAAGCTGTAAAGTTTGAGGGGGAAAATAAATATCCATGACTTCATAAATAAGCTTAAATTCATCAATCCTGAATTCAGGTTATGATTGAAGTCAAGGAAGCAAAAACATTCCACTAAAAAAGAAGGAGGTAATGCATAGATTAAGTTAGCATTGCCTTAGAACAAATTGCTGTTCTTATTTCAAAAGCCAGTGTGGTGACAACCTGTGCATCTATTTGGAATGTACCACATGAAAAAAAGCCAAACACACCACCACCACCACCATAAAATTAAAAAGAAAATATCAGTTTTAAGTCTAAACCATAGAAAATAGGATGCTGTAGCTTTACTTACTTTATTAGTGTTTCCTTACTTTATTAGTGTTAAAATACTTCTCAGTGCTTCAGCTCATTTGTGAATATAGATGTGGCTCTATATTTTGTAGCATTATTTTATATGAAATCAATTTGGTGGAGACAATTAGGGACATTTTGTGTCCAAAAAAAGGAAATTTAAAGTGGAAGTGTATGAAGTGTGGAAGAAAGGAATTTTCCCTGACATGAAAGGAACTCTTGATGGGACTTCTAATTTCCTACGATTCAGACTGGATGTTAGGAAGAAGTTCTTCTGCATGAGGGTGGTGAGACCCTGGAATGGGTTGCCCAGGGAGGTGGTGGAAGCTTCATCCCTGGAGGTGTTTAAGGCCAGGCTGGATGAGGCTCTGGGCGGCCTGATCCAGTGTGAGGTGTCCCTGCCCGTGGCAGGGGGGTTGGAACTGGATGATCCTTGTGATCCCTTCCAACCCTGACTGATTCTATGATTCCATGATTCTATGATTCAGTGATTCAGTGATTCTGTGATTCTGTGATTCTGTGATTCTGATTCTAGGATTCTATAATTTTATAATTATATGTTTCTATAATTCTGATTCTATGATTCTGTGATTCCATGGTTTTATGCTTCTATGATATTTTGATCACCCCTGAAGTGACCAGGCAGTTGGACTAGATGATTATTGTAGGTCCCTTCAAAGTGAACAAAGAAATAGCAAATACATCAAAGAAACCACTGGTGTAGAGCAGCTGATCAGCTGAGCCTAACTGAGCCATCAGCCCATGCACACCAGGCTGTGTAGAGAGGACCTGCTCAGGTCAGCCTGCTGTCACCTTCCACCTAGATTTGTTACTGCCTTCAGAGAAGGTACAAGAAGGGGCTAGATTCATAAAACAGCTGTTCCAGATCTAAAAAGATTTGTTTTGTCATGATGAAGTACATTGAAAAATGAGCATTTAAAGGCAAGTAACAAGTAGCAGTGATTTAAAAGAACATTCAAGCTATCACAAGAGACTGTAAGCAATGCCACTTGTGGCTGTCAGACACCTTAAATATCTCTGATTAGAACTAAAGGGAAAGAATAATAATTTTAACAACTGTAGCTTTTTGATTTAAAATCACTTTCCTTTGCAACACTGAAAAGATCCAGTGCTTTGGCAGGTAACAAGAGTTATTTTTTGTGTGTGCCTGGTTGAGAGGAAGAATGAAGGAAGAGAGAACGAGCTGAGAGCCCAGGTCATTCTGTTAGTTTACTGAGGTGTAAAAGAAGTAGAATGGTTATTATGCAAAAGACATAAGTTACAAATATATGAGTTTGCAAACTACACAAATGGTAATTTTCTACTCACAGTTAGCAAGGCCAACTTACCAATGTTCATTTTCATTTTCTGAGACAAATGCTTCCAAAGACGTTCATAAACACTTTTAGTTATTTCTTCAATGGCTATAAAACCAATATCTAATCATAGAATTATAGAATCATAGACTGCTAAGGTTGGAAGGGACCTCAAGGATCATCTAGTTCCAACCCCCTGCCACAGGCAGGGACACCTCCCACTAGTACAGGTCACTCAAGGCCTCATCCAACCTGGGCTTGAACCCCGCCAGGTAGGGAGCCGCCACAACCTCCCTGGGCAACCTGTGCCAGTGTCTCACCACCCTCACTGGAAAGAACTTCCTCCTAACATCCACTTTCAATCTCCCCTCTGCCAGTTTAAACCCATTGCCTCTTGTCCTGTCATTGCAAGACCTTGTCAATAGTCCCTCCCCAGCCTTCCTGTAGGCCCTCATAGACAGAATGCCCACAATAAAAAAAAATAAACAACCCACACAAGCCCCAATTCCTTGAGCTGCATTCAGCTTCAGATTGTACTATTTGCAGAAAGCAAATATGAAGACCTTTTGACTTAATTTGAAGTCATTCTCAATGTTGGAATTTTGTTAATGCTCCTCTGTTTTACTCAATCTAGGACATAGTCAGAGGGCTGGAGCAGCTCTCCTATGAGGGCAGGCTACAAGAGTAGCCTGAAGAAGAGAAGGCTTTGAGGAGATCTTGTAGTAGCCTTGCAGAATCCGAAAGGAGACTACAGGAAGGCTGAGGAGGGACTATTGACAAGGTCTTGTAATGACAGGGTGAGGGGGAATGGGTTTAAACTGGCAGAGAGGAGATGTTAGGCAGAAGTTCTTGACAGTGAGGGTGGTGAGACCCTGGCACAGGCTACCCAGGGAGGTTGTGGAGCACNGAATCTATTGGATAGGCTCTGGTTTGTCACACAGATAGGAATCTATTGGATAGGCTCTGGTTTGCCACACAGATAGGAATCTATTGGATAGGCTCTGGTTTGCCACACAGATAGGAATCTATTGGATAGGCTCTGGTTTGCCACACAGATAGGAATCTGTTGAGAGTCAGTAGCAGCATACAGCTTCCCTGTGGCTTTCACTTGTAACACGTCTTTACTGGTGAGGCTGAATGCAAAGCAACAGAAGTCAGAGTCATTTGGAAGTGATGGTAGGCTCGAGTGAGCAGGTGGCAGAAGCTGAAGGATGTGGAAATGGTCATGAAAAAAAATGAAGGCAGGAGCTGCTGTAGTGAAATGGCTTTCTGAAGCTCCCACTGATGCAAGCTCCCCAGCCAACTCATAGTAATCATAGCCTGGCTTTCAGCTCTCCAAAGGCACAGCTCTGTGTTTGCTACCACTGTAAGAAAAGGAACCCTAAACCCACCTCTTGAAGTACTCAGAACCAGGACAGACAGCCCTTGGAGAGGATGTGCCCTAGCATTTCCATCTGTTTCAGAGTGCAAACAGGTATTGCCTGCAGGAACTTCCAGCTAGATGAGAAAAAAGAGATTGGAGACAGGCAAACAAAGGATTATTCTCCTTTCACCATGGGGTAGCATAGAAATAGGAGAACACATTTGGAATTTCCATGGTCACAGGGACCGTGTGGCCACTTGGGAAGCTAACTCCTTTCCAACCAAATTCCACAACGTTATCTCAGCTGAAAAAAAAGCAAAGTAGCAATTATTTGATCTATGCAAATATCTCATTTTAGCATGGGTGCATCCCAGACAACTGCATGGCACAAGCAGATAATGTGTAGGTGAAAGATGACAGGGCTGCAAGCATTTGTTTGCCTCTGCAGAAGCCACCTTGCCATTTTCACTATTTTTCACCTGTGTCAGCAGGATAAACACTGCAGGAGTTTTGTCCCAAAATTATTGGAATTATTGTTGTTACAGATCTCAGTTGGCATGCTGTCTTAGACTTGACAGGCCACCACAGCTGCCACAGCACAAACTTCGCTAGGTTTGATTGGAATTTTTGCTATTTTTACCTCTCTATGCAAAATAAAATTTCTATTTATTCAGGTATGAGAAAGATTGGGTTTGGGTTTTTTGTTTGTTTTTTTTTTTTTGTTTGTGGTTTTTTTTTGTTTGTTTGTTTTGTTTTTTGTTGGTTTTTTTAAGGAATGGAACAGCTGCATCATCGGGGCAGGCTGTGGGTGTAGTCTGCCTGGACTTCAGCAGAGCCTTTGACACCCTCTGCCACAACAAGCTCCTGGCCAAGCTGGCAGCTCCTGGCTTGGACAGTTTCACTCTGATATGGGTCAAGAACTGGCTGAAGGGCTGGGCCCAGAGAGTGGTGGTGAATGGTGCCACATCCAGNGTGCAGCCTGCAGAAGAGGAGGCTCAGGGCAGACCTCATCGCTGTCTGCAACTACCTGAAGGGAGGTTGTAGCCAGCTGGGGTTGGGCTCTTCTCCCAAGCAACCAGTAACAGAAGGAGGGGACACAGCCTCAAGTTGTGCCAGGGGAGGTCTAGGCTGGATGTTAGGAGGAAGTTGTTGCCAGAGAGAGTGATTGGCATTGGAATGGGCTGCCCAGGGAGGTGGTGGAGTCGCTGTCCCTGGAGGCGTTGAAGCAAAGCTTGGATGGGGCACTTAGTGCCATGGTCTGGTTGATTGGCTAGGGCTGGGTGCCAGGTTGGACTGGAAGAGCTTGGAGGTCTCTTCCAACCTGGTTGATTCTATAATTCTATAATTCTATGATCATTCTTTTCATCCACATTGAGCATAACTAAAAATATAAAAATGGTGTTTTCTATCAACTTTGGGTGTTTACCTATCTTTACACAGCCAACTGTATATAAAACTAAGAGGTTTAGCTACCTGTGCCTTTTATTGCTAGCATTTACTATGTGATAAATATTTGGGAGCAGATCTTGGCTAGCATGTGAGAAGACTGATACACAAGGAGTCTGACTATATGGCTGTGATTGATTTCACTTACAAAAGCTATTCAAACATAATTTAAAACATTTAGTAGCATTGGGATTCATTTCTGTGGAAAGCTTGTAAGGAAATGAAAGAAACTTCTTTTTGTCTCAAAGTTGCTGTACAAATGTTAACTGCTGTTTGAGATCACATCTATGAGATGCTTATATATTACTAATGTCCTCTTTAAAGATCAGGCTTAACAATCTTCTGGTAGCCTGAGTCAAGGTTTCTGCATCTGGCTGTTAATTTGGGACAGGCAGTCACCAACACACATGTGTGCATGCTTTCTAATCTCCTCAATTTCCTATTATGCTCCTTTGCTGACAATCAGCATCACATTTGGAAAATAATTTACTTTAAAATAGCAACATTGATCCATTACCTAAAGCAGGTCACAAGTTTAGATGCAGTCCTCCTCCCCATTTTAATTTTAGAGCTTATTATTTGTACTGGTGGTTTTAAATAGGTTGGGTTTGTGGCAGAATCCCACATACACGTGACTTCTGGAAAAAAAAAATAGCTCTTGGCAAAAAGATACCCAAAAAATTTAGACCAGCCTAAAGCTAGGGTGAAAATATCTTCTGTGTACAGACACTAAATGTGGAGAGTGAGTCAGTCTGGAGAGGAAATTTAGGGAGAAAGGAAGGGAGTTCTACACAGAGATGACATTATAGTCTCTAGAAATCATTCCTAGTGCATCTGTGGCAGTGACTCAGCAGAAGAGAATGAGCACCAAGCATCACTTATGGCTTCTAGACTTTCTTCCCAGCCTTGGCTCTAGAAATAGATTGTACTTGCTCTAATATGTTTCCACCAGCAGCCATCTCACCTGCTAACGACAGACATTAGAAGAGTGGAGGTTCCCTCCACCTCTGCTCTGCCCTGGTGAGGCCACATGTGGAGTGTGTGTCCAGTTCTGGGCTCCCCAGTTCAAGAGAGGCAAGGAACTGCTGAAGAGAGCCCAGTGAAAGGCTATGAAGATGATGAGAGGACTGGAGCATCCCTGATGGGAGGAAAGGCTGAGAGACTTGTCCCTCTTCAGCCTGGAAAAGACAAGACTGAAAGGGGATCTTAGCAGTGTTTTTATGTATCTAAAGGGTGGGTGTCAAAAGGATGGGGCCAGACTCTTCAGTGGTGAGCAGTGACAGGACAAGGGGCAACACAGAATGGGAACCCAGAAAGTTCCATCTGAACATGAGGGAAAGCTTTGCTCCTTTGAGGGTGACAGAGCACTGGAGCAGCCCTCCCAAAGAAGTTGTGGAGTCTCCTCTGGACACAGCCTTGTGCAGCATGCTCTAGGACAACCTGCTTTGGCAGGGGATTTGCACTAAATGATATCCAGAAGTCCCTTCCAATCCCTACTATTCTGTGACTCAGTGATGCCAAGGTGACCTGTGAACCCCTGGCTATGCAGGGCAGCAGAAAAAAAGAGCAGGAAAACAAATTAAGGCTGGGAAAATCACAGAAAGGCCTTGCAAAAATGATGAAGATATGAAACAGATATGCTACAAATCTGTCACTTTGTTTTTTTTCAAAAAAAAAAATCAGAATGTGGTCAGGAAACAGGAGTAGGACAGTAGTAGACATGTCTGAGCACTGGCACTTTGCTTAGCAGCCTGTGGGGTGAATTCTGTGAAGAAACAGGGAGTTGGGCAATGTTCCCAATTTTACCTTCTCTGTCATTCCTACAGGGCAAGGAGCAGCAGGGTTGAGGATGAGGTTTACTGGAAGAATGTCTTGCCTCTGCTGTTGGAGTTGCAGCATGTTAAGCCAAAGAGACCCTGGAAGATCTGCATCTCCAGCTATGGACAGACAAGTGATAAGTACTTAGGTTAACTCTGCAGCTCTCTGGTATTCCACACACTGTTGCTTGATGTATGCACTGAGGAAACTCCAGCTTGTACAAAGTAATTTGACAGCTCTAGAGGGCACTTACTATGCTCCAGGAAATCCCACACAGTTAAGAGCATCCTGAGTTGTTTCAAGAGATGCTTAAGCACAGATCAGGAACTGAGCAGCAGACTCCTCAGCAGAAAGACTCATGTGAATTGGGGCTTTTCCCATGTTTGTTTGGAAGCTGCTCTTCAAGGGGAATTGAGGAGTTTTCTACCTTAAAGTACCTGGAATCTGATCCAAACCCCACTCAGGTTACAGCAGTGAGATGTGATGCTTTGTTCCTTTCAGTCTCATCCCAGATGATGATGAGCACCATTCATTAAATCCAGTACAGCTGCAAGAGTAGTTGAGAGCACTCCTTTGAGAATTGTCCCTCTTAAAGTAGATAAGCAGTAAGTTGTAGCATAATGCTCATATGATTTTTAGTACTTGATAAAACTGTGTGTGGCCTTTTGAAGTAATGCCTTATTTCCTGAAGTGCCTAGAGGTAGTCCTGGAGGTATTATTGGTATTATTTGACAGTCTGGTAGTAGAAAGTCTGTGGAAGAAAGACGTACAGAAAGGGTTTGAATTCATTTTGCCACAGGAAAATTTACTAGCTATATGCCTTCATGAGTCACATATGGGCAGGCTGCAGAGGTGTGCCCAGGCCAACCTCATGACATTCAACAAGGCCAAGTGCAAGGTCCTGCAGCTGGGTAGGCACAATCCCAAGCACAACTCCAGGCTGGGTGGGGAATGGCTGAGAGCAGCCCTGAGGAAAAGGCCCTGGGGGTCTGGGGTGATGAAAAGCTCAAGATGANTTGAATATGCTATTTATGATGAGGTTAAGAACCAATATATGTTAATAAGTAACTGAAAACTTACACTGTCTTTTTTGCAATTAATCCCTGGCATAAACCTGGAGTGAGAGCTACAGAAATTTCAACAGGAAAACCTGAAATATAAGATTAATAACCCCAAACTTTGCACTTCTATTGAATTGCAGATAGAAATAATGTATCTTTAAATGCAATTAATTTCATTCAAACCTGTTCATAGAAGGCCAGCAGATTTGTCAGGCAGGATTTGCCCTTGGTGAAGCCATGCTGATTGTACCAATCACCTCTTCACTATCCTCCTGTCTCAGTAGTGAGAAGCAAGAAGAGGAAATGCATCATGCCACTTGCCCAGACTTCCCTGATTTAAAAAACACATTGCAGCCTATCCTAGTACCTTAAAATGTTATTCTTTGAATTTTCTTTCAGTGTTGACAAGCACAAATTATTTTTATTCCATATGGTGTTGTTTCCATTAATAATAAACCTATGGAAACAGACACCACCAACCAATCAATTAACAGGGACAGTTCTACAGAAGGTTATTTTGAATGGGAGACAGGATGATGGTTTGCCATACCTAGCCTTTCTCCACAGCCTAAAGAGGGAGAAGATGCTTCTTTTTATTACAATGGCATTGGGACTTCTGGTAAAGCAAACTATTTCCATTGGAGGCTGTGATCTGTAGGGGTGAAACCCCTGAGTCAGCCTAGTAGATGGCAGATACTAAATGTACATAAAGCAGGAGGATGAAGTTCAAGTTGCCATGTCAACGAGCTGGGATCTCTGTGGAAATGTAATGGGCTGTTGACAAAATATTTTCTTTTGGCTTAGTGCCCCCCAAGATTCCCCAATGAGGAACTTTTAATCATTGACAGGAGGATGACTTCAGCTGCACTCTACTGCACTGTAAGAGAACATAGAGGAAGAAATTACTGTATTGCATAATTTCAGAGTAAAAAAAGGTATTTGCAGAAAGAGTGCTGGGGAAGAAAGATGCAAAACAAAACAATTTTAGAAGCTGGTGAGCGAAGAAGAGTCTTTGTGCTTGTGTTGCACCTCGTTCAAAGATAAAGATATTTTCTTTCCACCTCCTACAGTCCCAGGAGAAAGTAGCCTATTTGAAGCCACTGAGAGGATTCTCCATAGTGTGCTGCCTGTGCTTCACCAGCAGGAGAGTCAGTATTTGCAGGCAGCAGATACTCAGAATGGGAAGTTCTTCCTGTGGTTTTTTTGCAAAGCACAGATATAAACTGTACTTATAGAATCATAGAAT
>WBNM01019697.1:5914-22061 GCA_013399055.1 Ramphastos sulfuratus
ATTCTATGATTCTACAATTTTATGATTGCACAATTCTATGATTCTTTGATTCTATGCATTGGGTTTTTTCTTACTCCCAGAATAACAAAATGTTTTGTGTACTGTCCAGTGGTATTACCTTCTTATGCAGTTGATTACCTTCTCCTTAAACTACAAGGACAATTGTCTATTATATAGTGGTTTAGTCTCTAACAGTCAAGATTAACTTTTAATGGCAGAGCTTAACAGAAAATCTTCTGAATATATATACTGACAGAGGTTTGGGGTTAAGTTGCAGTGTGCTGCTGGGTTCATTAGAGCAGTAGTGCTTCTGCTCTAATAGTGAAGCAATAACTTATGTAAAGGGCTATACTAAAGGAGAGAGCCATATTGCTTCTCCCTGACTGCATGTTACCAAGCAGCCAGACACCAGAGGCCACAGGATGAACAGAAAGAAAAGAAATGAAGAAGCAACATCACTGCATTTGTTTTGGGAGCTTTCTGTAAGAAGTTGACAGAGAGAGAAAAAAAAAAATCAATACATTGCTGTCAAATTGCTCACTGTTCTGCTTTTTGTATTCAAAGCACCATTTTAAACACAGCCTTTGATGGCAGTTAATATTTGCTACTACTTTGGGAAGAAAATATCAGATAAATTGATGATTTTAAATCATTTTTTTTTTTCAGGAGGGAATGTCCATGCTGTGAAAAACAATAAATCTTCAAGTGCAATTTGGCAATATTCTTGAGAAATCAAAGATTTTACAGGCCCATAAGACTGAATGGCCCTTTTAACCTCATCCTCTCACTGTGTATTGAACTAATAGGTGGATTGGGAAGTGTGAGGAAGCCTGCATTATCTCTATCCCTATTGGGATTGGTTTTCAGTTGCTGCAGCTGTCAGTATGACCTTTTTGTTGAATTAAATTAGCTTAAGCCCCCTGTTTTTCAAAGTCTAGGTTTCCTTCATACAGTATTTGCATGAACACAGAGGTGATTTTTGCATATTACTTTTTAAGTTAATTTTTAACACAATTAATTTTAACAAAAGGTAGAGGAATAGGTCAGAACACTGAAAGGACACGTTAAAGAATATTAAATAACTTAGACATAGCCAAGTTGTCAGGATCTGATGAAATTAACTAAGCCAGAACTGTCTTTGAACCATTGGTAATTATGCTCAAGAACTCTAAGAGGACAACCAGACTCCTACAAGAGTGCAGGAGGGCAAATACTGAGGAGGAGGGGAAAAAGAAGACAAAAAGGAAACCTCTTTAGCTACAAACAAGCCAGCCTAACTTTGGCACCTACAAAGATATGACATTCCCTTTCTGAACAATCACTTTATGAAAGCCCAGAGATGACAGACCTGATTTTTTTTCTTTTCTTTTTTTTTTTTTTTTAAGGACAGGTGTACTCAAACTCCTTTACATTCATTGTGGGAAAGAGCAACTGTGAAAAAGAAAATGGAGATGTATTAATGGAATCTTAGAATCAAACAGGTTGGAAGAGACCTCCAAGATCATCCACTCCAATCTGTCACCCAGCCCTAGCCAATCAACTAAACCATGGCACTAAGTGCCCCATCCAGGCTTTTCTTGAACACCTCCAGGGATGGTGACTCCACCACCTCCCTGGCAGCCCATTCCAATGCCAATCACTCTGTGAAGAACTTCCTCCTAATATCCAGCCTAGACCTCCCCCAACTTGAGACTGTGTCCCCCTCATTCTATTGCTGGTTGCCTGGAAGGAGAGACTGACCCTCACCTGGCTACAACCAGGTAGTTGTAGACAGCAATGAGGTCACCCCTGAGCCTCCTCTATTCCAGGCTAAAAATCTTATATTAGTAAGATTTTTGACATGGTCAAAATATCCTAATACTCAAAGGAAGACAATATAGTTGAGGAGAAATCAGCAAGACATGGTTATTATGGAGAATAAATTTGATGAGGAGTGACTAAAGAAGCTGGTGATGGTTGGTGTGAAAAAGAGAAGGCTGAGGGTAGACCTCATGCCTGCCTACAGCTACCTGAAAGGACATTGTGGAGAGATTGGTGCTGGTCTCTTCTCACAGGTAAATAGTGATAGAACAAGAGGGAATGGCCTCAACCTGCAGCAGGGCAGGTTTAGACTGGATATGAGGAAGAATTCTTTCCCAGCAAAGTGGTCAGGCATTGGCATGGACTGTGCCCAGGTAGAGGGTGGAGTCACCACTCTCGAGGTCTGTGGTAATGGGTTGGACTTGATGATCTTTGAGGTCACTTCCAACCTTGCTTATACTGTGAAGCTGTGAAACCAAGCCTGAGTGTGTTTAAAGGTCTTTCGGATGTGGTTCTTTGGGATATGGTTTTAGATGAATCTTGCAGAGTAGGGTTCTAGGTTGGACTTGGTGATCCTGAGGGGTTTTTCCAACTTGGATGTTTCTGTGATTCTGTGATAAGCATTAACTCCTTCTGCCAAAATGAGAGGTTGGTGCTGGTCTCTTCTTATAGGTAATTAGTGATAGAATAAGAGGGAATGGCCTCAGGCTGCCACTGGATGAGTTTAGACTGGATATTAGAAAACTTTTTTCACAGCAAGAGTGTTCAGGCATTGGAATGAGCTGCCCAGGGAGGTGGTTGAGTCACTGACCCTGGATGTGTTTAAAAGTCATTTGGATGTGGTGCTTGGGGATATGGTTTACGGTGCACCTTGTAGAGTAGGGTTACAGGTTGGACTTGGTGACCCTGAAGGGTTTTTCCAACCTGACAGTTTCTGTGGTTCTGTGATGCTAATGGTCTGTTACTGAAATCAGAGACAATCTTATTTGTAGGAGGCTATTCCAATGTGATGCTCACTAGTATTTTTGTACACCATGAAGGTCAGCAAAGTAGGAAATATATTTCTTTGTGGATCACAAATAATTGTATACAGATAAAAAAATTCTGAAGTGGGAACTTCTAAGGGTGGAAATGAAATTTGAGTCAGTCCTAGTGAAGAAAAAAAAAAAAAAGTAGATATAAAAAAAATCATTATGTAAAAAAGAAATAACTGAAGACCAAATTGAATTGGTGCAGTTGGTGGCCATATCTCTGTTGCAAAATGACAAAATTACCCCTCAGAAAATGTTCAGTGTAATGAAGTAGACAAGCAGTTGATGTTATGACCACATTTTCTCCTGGATAAAGCACTGGCTGGACAGGAGGTCCCAGAGAGAGGTAGTCAGTGGAGTTAAATCCAGTTGGCAGCTGGGCACTAGCGGTGTTCCTTAGGGATCTGTGTTGGGACCACTTCTTTCTAACATCTTTATTGACAACCTTGATTCAGGCATAGAGAGTGTCAGCAGTAAGGTTGCAGATGACACCAAGTTAGGTGGCAGTGTTGATTTGAATGAGGGTAGACAGACTCCTCAGAGGGATTTGGATAGGCTGGATCAATGGGCCAACATTAATGGGATGAGTTTCAACAAGGCCGAATGCCAGGTCCTGCACTTGGGTCGCAACAACTCCAAGCAATGCTACAGGCTTGGGGCAGTGTGGCTGGAAAGCTGCCTGGTAGAAAGGGACCTGGGGGTTGTAATACACAGGCAGCTAAATAGGAGCCAGCAGTGTGCCCTGGTGGCCAAGAAAGCCAATGACATCCTGGTTTATATTAAAAATGCTGTGGCCAGCAGGAGCAGGGAGGTGATTGTCCCCTTGGATTCGGCTTTGGTGGGGCCACACCTTGAGTATTGTGTTCAGTTTTGGGTACTGCAACACAAGAGAGATGTGGAGGTGCTGGAGTGGGTCCAGAGGAGGGCAAGGAAGCTGGGGAAGGGCCTAGAGAATAAATGTTATGAGGGGTGACTGAGGGAGCTGGGGATGGTTAGTTTGAGGAAGAGGAGGCCGAGGGCAGACTTCATCACTGTCTACAGCTACCTGAAGGGAAGTTGTGGAGAGGCTGCTGCTGGGCTCTTCTCACAAGTAATTGGAGACAGAACAAGTGGGAATGACCTCAAGCTGAGACTGGGGAGGTTTAGATTGAAGAATAGGAAAAAGTTTTTCACAAAGAGAGTGGTCAGGCACTGGAATGAGCTGCCCAGGGAGGTGGTTGAGTCACCCACCCTGGACATGTTTAAGGGTGATTTGGATGTGGTGCTTGGGGCTATGGTTTAAGGTGAATCTTGTAGAGTCGGGTTGTAGGTTGGACTTGGTGATCCTGAGGGGCTTTGCCAACCTGCATGTTTCTGTGATTGTGTGATTCAGGTAGGTATGCATGCACCAAAACGAAGTATATAATACATGGGAGGTAATTTTTACTTCTCCCTTAATGTTCATTCAGCCTTTCTGTTTTCTATTCCATTTTGGACACTGTATTTTTAAGAGTAGAATCTCACTAAAACAGAAACTCCTAAAAAAGCCCAAAACATCAGAAATGAGTAAAGGTTTAGAGTATGTGGTCTGTGAGAAATGGCTGAGAGAAAAGATTATGTCATCTGTAGAGAGCAGAAAGATGGCTTCAGATATATTGAAAGTGATCATAAAACCAGCAGTGGTTTGTTGCTGTATGTAAGTAATCTCTCAAGCACTGGTTTTTTATGCAGAGAGCAGAAATCCTTCTCCCAGATAGTTCTTGAAAACAGGCTGGCTGTGGTTTGGATTCTGCTGCAGAGATATATCCTTCAGATCTGCTATTCTCTGCTACTTTTTATTTCGGTTCAATATTGTTAGTGCACAGCTTTTGGACTACTCAAAACCACATCTCTAAACTCAAAATACTGTGCATAGGCAATATTCTCTCTGAGTTTTATAGTCTATGATGTAAAATTAATATGAAGTATGTAGTTTTTGATTCAGAAAGGTTACCTTGCTGTCACTGGAATTAACTAGGTGAGCATAATCTATTGGTCCTTAATTAGGTGAAATATAAAGCCAAAACTATTCCCATTCTCATTTCTCTGCTTCCACTTCAACAATTCAATATATTCTTAATTGTTTCAACAAATAAAAATTAGTACAAAGTAAGAATTGGATATAATTTTGTTAGCCTTCAGAACATCCTTTGCAGAGAAGTTTGTTAAGTGGGTTGAGTGACATTAATTTGATAAACTTCGAGGCCCTTTTTCATCAGGGGTGTGGATTTCAGGAATAAAAGCATAAAGAATGCCACTTATTCAGAGAAGATAAATGCAGATTACAGCAAACTTTGGCAGCTGATCACAGGCTGACAGCATCACAGGATGTTAGGGTTTGGAAGAGACCTCTGGAAATCAAGTCCAAGCCCCACCACCAGAGCAGGACCAGTCACACAGGAACTCATCCAGACAGGTCTTGAAAGTCTGCAGAGAAAGAGAGTCCACAACTTCTCTGGGAAGCCTGTTCCAGTGCTCTGTGATCCTAATAGTAAAGTTCTTCCTCATGTTGAGGTGGAACTTTCTGTGCTGTAGTTTGCATCCATTGCCCCTTGTCCTATCACAGAGCACTTGCAGCCCAGAAAGCCAACCATATCCTGGATTGCATAGAGAGAAGCATAGCCAGCAGGTCCAGGGAGGTGATTGTCCTCCTCTACACCACTCTGGTGAGACCCCACCTGCACTCCAGTTCTGGAGATGCTATTTCATGAAGAATGTGGACATGCTGGATTGTGTCTAAAGAAGAGCCACGAGGATGATCAGAGGGCTGGAGCTCCTCTTCTATGGAGACAGACTGAGAGATTTGAGGCTGTTCAGTTTGGAGAGGAGAAGGCTGTGAAATATTGTGACCTTATCTTAAGGGGCCTACAAGAAAGCTGGTGAGGGACTATTTAGGGTGTCAGGTGATAGGACTGGGGAGAATGGAACAAAACTAGAATTGCATAGATTCATCTTGGATGTTAGGAGGAAGTTCTTCAGCATGAGAGTGATGAGACACTGCAACAGGTTGCCCAGGGAGGTGGTGGAAGCCTCATCCCTGGATGTTTTTAAGGCCAGGCTGGATGTGGTTCTGAGTGACCTGATCAAGTGTGAGGTGTCCCTGCCCATGGCAGGGGGTTGGAACTGGATGATCCTTGAGTTCCTTTCCAACTCTGACAATTCTGTGATTCCACTCCAAAAGCTCAGTACCCCTAACTTTAGATTACAAGTCCAAACACGATGATTAATCTCATGATAAATAATCTATAGTTTAACAATATTAGAAATATTATTTTGAAAAAAATTAGACAAAAACCTAATCAAACAAAAAAGCCCAACACAAAATCTTATAGCTACAATAACTTTCTTACATATATTGTTTATACAGCTACTTTGAGAAGGAAAAAACAACTAAACCAAACCACTAAAATATTTACAAGAAATATATTTAGATGGTAGGAACACATAACATTGATTTTCCAGAATCTTGAGTAACAAGTTTAGCTGAATCACTAGAAAGTGGAACAAAAGATTTGTGTATGTTATATACAGACACATTGGCATGAGTAAATAGAATCATAGAATCATAGAATGGTAAGGATGGAAGGAGACCTCAAGGATCATCTAGTTCCACCCCCCTGCCATAGGCAGGGACACCTCCCACTAGCACAGGTCACTCAAGGCCTTGTCCAACCTGGCCTCGAACACCTCCAGGGAGGGAGCAGCCACAACCTCCCTGGGCAACCTGTTCCAGTGCCTCACCACCCTCACTGGAAAGAACTTCCTCCTAACATCTAGTCTAAAATACTATGCACTTTAAACAGAACTTTCCAAGCTGTATTGCTGATAGAACATCATTGGTGTGCATGAAGAGGAAGAGACAGTCTGCTCTGGGAGGGGTGGCTGACACCCCATCAGGCTGTGCTGCCATCCAACCAGATCTGGACAAACTGCAGAGCTGGGTGAAGGCAAACCCCATGAAGTTCAATAAGTATAAGTCCAGAGTCCTGCATCTGGGGAGGAACAACTGCAGGCACCAGTACAGTTTGGGGGCTGCCCTGTTGGAGAGCACCTCCACAGAGAAAGAGCTTGGAGTGCTGGTGGACAGTAAGTTCTGCATGGGCCAGCAATGTGCCCTTGTGGCCAAGACAGCCAATGGCATCCTGGGGGGCATCAGGAAAAGTGTGGTCAGCAGGGCTAGGGAGGTTCTTACACCCCTCTACTCTGCCCTGGTGAGACCATACCTGGAGTATTGTATCCAGTTTTGGGCTCCCCAGTACAAGACAGACAGGGACCTGCTGGAGAGAGTCCAATAGAGAACCACAAGGATGACTGGGGGAATTGAACATCTCCCCTGTGGAAAGAGACTGAGAGCCCTGGGGCTGTTTAGTCTGGGGAAGAGAAGGCTGAGAGAGGATCAGAGCAATGTCTATAAATATCTGAGGGGTGGGTGTCAAGTGGAGGGGGCCAAGCTCTTTTTGGCGGTGCACAGTAATAAGGCATGGAACAATGGATACAAACTTGAACATGTTCTCATTTTAGCCAGTGGAGAAGATGCAGTTTAGATAGAGTCAGGATAATGCAACATATTTTTATGGGAAAACAAGACCTGTTTCCTATTAATATGAAATAACAGCTGGCCCATTCTGGAGGGAACTGCAGTTCCATATGAGTTATGTCACACAAATTGATAGGGAAAATTTAGTTTTGCTAGCCAGAATATCTTCTGCAGTGAGGTACTTTTACGTTATTGGATAATAACATAGGATTGTGCTTTTACAATATCCTTAAGTTCTAAGTAATTATCAATCTCAGTCCCCATGTGGTAATGTAAGTTTTATACTTCTTTATGTCTTTAAAGGTTCAGTAATATAGGACATTTTCAGGAAGGGTGACTGAAGGAGCTGGGGTTGTTTAGTTTGAAAAAGAATAGGCTGAGGGAAGACCTCATCACTGTCTACACCTACCTGAAAGCACATTGTAGAGACATTGGTGCTGTTCTCTTCTCACAGGTAATTAGTGATAGAACAAGAGGGAATGGCCTCAAGCTGCTGCTGGGTAGGTTTAGACTGGACATTAGGAAACATTTTTCCAGGGCAAGAGCGGTCAGGCATTGGAATGGGCTGCCCAGGGAGGTGGTTGAGTCACCAACCCTGGATGTGTTTAAAGGTCGTTTGGATGTGGTGCTTGGGGCTATGGTTTAGGGGGAAATTTGTAGAGTAGGGATATCAGTTGGACTTGGTGATCCTGAGGGACTTTTCCAACCTGAATGTTTCTGTGATTCTGTGATTCTGAGATTTCTGTGAAATGCCTTTTGTATCCTCTCTTAAAAGCAAATTAAACTCTTAAAAGCAAATTTATTAATAATGCTTACTCTGTATATCTGTACAGATTTATCCAAATTTAAATTGGAAGTTAGGAAGAAGTTCTTCAGCATGAAGGTGGTGAGACACTGGAACAGGCTGTCAGGAAGGTGCTAGAAGCCCCATTCCTGGAGGTTTTAGGGCCAGGCTGGATGAGGCTCTGGGCAACTTGATTTAGGGTGAGGCATCCCTGCCCATGACACAGGGTTTGGAAGCAGATGGCTCTTGGGGTGCCTTCTAGCCCTGACAATTCCATGATTCTAAATACAAATCCTCAGTAGTGTCTGTTTCAATTTCTTTTTAGTTTAGACATAGTAAATTCCTCCAGTAAAGGCATCTCAAGGTGACAATCCTCCAATGATATTTTTATCAAATCAATCCTTCAGAAAGCAGGAAATATATAAAAGCATTATTGGAAAAAAACTAAGCAGCACCTCTTTAAACAATTACTTGGCTCCATAATGAAATAGTGAAAACTTATCTCCTTTAACTCACTCTAACAAATCCATGCCTGCCAGATGTGGAATTTCCTTTCTTTAATTTCACTATTTTCTCCTGAACAAAGCAAAGAAGGAGAATTGGTGGAGAAAGGATAGACAATGCAATATGTAAAACCCAAAAGGCCAAAGCTAAAAACAAACAAAATGAAATCATCAAACAGGTAAATAACTTTTGCATTAGAGGATTAAAAAAAAAAAAAAGAAAACAACGAGCTAGCGCCTGAAGTCCAAGCCCAAAGTGAGCAGCTCATAAAAGCATTAACACAGAGGCATATGTGATACTTAAAAAGTACAGTATTGAAGAGGCATCAACACCAGATGTGTTTGTTTAATAGCTCAAGCAATTAAGATGTGAAGCAGACAGTCTTTTAGTCTCCTTAATGTTGCTTCCATCCTCGTCTTGCTCTGCCTTAAGTCGGTTCCCTGGAGTAAAGTCCTCCAGCGAAGCTGACAGCTGGGTTTTTCTCCAGCATATTCTCTTTCCTCATCACCAAGCAGCTTATTGGAGCAGATTCCTGGTGCTCAGATCTGTCCATAATTAATCATAAAAAAAGGGTGAAGTGCCCATCCATCTTGAGTTTTGGACAAATCTGGAGTCAACATTTTATGGATGCAAGTGGTCTTATTCTGTGTCGGGGAACAAAAGTTTGAGATTGAATTGTGTCTTTTATTTGTCTTTGCTCTCCTGTCTTCCTAAGTGACACTGTTATTTAACTTATAATATGCTGTTATTCTGCTCAGTGACATCTTTTCCTGGCACTGCTGCTGATGCATTTCATACAATGCCACTCTCAAAGGTTTACCTTTGGGTCTGATTTGGAGATCTCAATTTCCTCCCCACGGGACCACAAAAATCAACGTTTCATAACCTAATTTAAGGCTCAGACTAATTTTGGATAGTAAATGCATGTAATTAATGCAACTCCAGTGTACTTAAGACAAAGTGATTACACAATCCTAGTTGTACACAAATCACCAGGCCTAAGTTTCCTCTATGTTACTTAAGCACAGTGGAGATGTAAAAGAAGAGAGCAATCACAATTACTGAGGTTCCTGAGAGGAGGAGGAGATCAGCTATGTATTAGGGATTCAGTATCTATTACTCTAATTAGTTTACATCTGAGAGCAAGTTACCATGGGTGATGGAAGCTATTCCTTTCTCCAGTCAAGCTGAGAAGCACTGAAAGGCTGCTCCATGAAGGCTTTTGCTGCTCTGAGGATGCCTCTGAGAACTTGGTAATCCCTCAGTCTTCCTCTTTGCCTAAACAGAGCCAGAATTTAGCCCTTAGCAAGAATATATTGACAGATGCTAAAGACCTTGATGTTCCTCTGTTTTCACAAAGCTGTGTTAGTCCTCTGGAGACACAATGCAATTTTAGTTGAACAGAAGCATGAATTGACTAATCAACTCAGGAGCTGAGCTCATGAGTTGAGCTAAGAGAAAATCTTCACATTTCTTACTTTGTCTACAGTATTATATAAAAGTTTGGTTTCATACTTCTTTATTCCTGATGAGTTTAGGATCTTTCTCCAGAGTCATATTTCGAAGACCATCTTGCCCTGCTACATGTTCCTCTGCCCTCTGATACCTTATTTTCATGGCTTGTATATGGATTTGGAAGTCCTAAAACTGTCTACATGTTGCAGTGGAAATGCTTGGGGTTTTGTAGATTAATTTCTTTCTGACATGTCTGACAAACAGATCACATGGTTTTATTAACTAACTCTGTAATTCCACTACATGTTTGAGAAATGTAATGAATTCAGACTGCCTTGAGTGTTTCCCTTTGTTTTGTAAGACTACAGGGAAGACCAGCCTTGATGAGGGAAGATTTAGGCTAGATGTTAGGAGGAAGTTCTTTGCAGTGAGGGGGGTGAGACACTGGCACAGGTTGCCCAGGGAGGTTGTGGCTGCTCTCTCCCTGGAGGTGTTCAAGGCCAGGTTGGATGAGGCCTTGAGTGACCTGTGCTAGTGGGAGGTGTCCCTGCCTATGGCAGGGGGGTGGAACTAGATGATCTTTGAGGTCCCTTCCAACCTTACCATTCTATGATTCTATGATTCTATGTCATGTTAATCTATAACCCTCCTCTTAATGGTTGCAAGAGCTGCTGATAGAGAAGTTATCTAACATGATTATCAAGGCAGTAATATTTATTACCTTGGAAAACTCCAATAACAACATAAATGATGTCCTCATCTGCTTAACTAGTATTTGCATGAAGTTTTCCATCAGTCTGATTCACACATTCATATATAACTTTATTGACTCAAATAGGACACGGAGCACAGTTGCCTCCACAGTTTCCTCTCACAGTAACAACAAAATCATTAGTCAGCAGAGAAGACTTCCAAACAGTGAAGGAAATGCTTCCATAAGTGAAAAGAGAGATAGCATGGACCTTAATGCCATGAAAAATAAAAAGGAGCATCAAACTGATTACATTCAGACTGAAAACATCTTCAGCTTATTTTTCATGCTGAAGTTCCTCACAAGCACTGATGACATTTATTCATTGAAAGTCAGGCTTATGTGTCCATCCACTTCTTGTGTTGCAGGATGGGGTCACCTGGATCATCTGACTATCTCAGGCAGCCTCATTAATCATGACTTGAGGCATCTGTCTTGATTAGCTCAGAGCAATGCCTCAGCAATAAGCGAGGCACTAAAGAGCACAGAATGGCATTAAGTTTCAGATAATTAAAAAATTAAACACATGCTCTAATACTTAACTAAAACATTGCTAATTTCTTTCTTAGTTTTATTTTAATCCTAACCTAAAATATATCACAAATATTTTCCATTGTACACAACTGGTTTAGTTGATAGAGTATACAAATTTCTGAGGGGTGGGTGTCAGGTGGAGGGGGCCAATACCTTTTTGCTGGTCAGCAGCAACAAGACAAGGAGCAATGGCTACAAATTGGGACATAAAAGGTTTCACCTCATTATGAGGAGAAACTTCTTCACAGTGGGAGTGTGAGAGCACTGGAACAGACTGCCCTGAGAGGTTGTGGAGTCTCCTTCTCTTGAGATGTTCAAAACCCTACCTGTATGGATTCCTGTGCAAACCACCCTGGGTTTGGTGGGGAGATTTGACTCAATGATCTCTGGAGGTCCCTTCCAACCTCTAAAGTTCTGTGATTCTGTGATTCTGTCTCTAGAGAAAAAGCCAGAAAGATAAATTTTTGACATTTTTGTGTGTGTATACTTAACTTCTGCTTATATGTTAAGAGACTACGAATAACAAGACCCAGAAAGCAAAGGTAAATGACAACACTGATGTGAAGCTGTGTTTCATTTCACTCAGAGGAGATATTCCTGGTTGCATCACTTTGGAATGTGAGGCACTACCTAGGAAACGTTCAAAATGCAGTGCACATTTCCTTGTACCCAGGAATTTCTTATCAGTTTGACAATGATGCAATATTAATACAGATTGACAACACTTGCGCTCTGCAGTGATATTATGCCTTCAAAAATATTTACACAAAAATTAAACTTCATTTAGTTTTAGAGGAAGGAATATTTTATAGATGTGTGTATGCATGTCTAGGCCAAACACAGTATGGGACTTCAGTTTGTTTGTTTTGCCACAAATTAAAACCAAAGCAAGCAAACTTGTGTTGCTGGAATAAGTTTAAGATCGTAGGCTGATCCGGCTACAGAAAGTTTCAGCTAGGAATATTGCACTTGTCAACTGCTTTTCAAATCAGGGAATTAATCAAGCTGGCTGTTCAGAGACTTTTTGAGAATGTTCATTATTTCAGCTATTAATTTTTAAAAGCAGCAAATGTTGCAAGTCAACAGCATCCATAAAAATTGATTTACTGTGCAATTTCCCTCACACTACTGGAAAGAAAGAGAAGGGGAAAGAAAGAGAAGGGGAAAGAAAGAGAAGGGGAAAGAAAGAGAAGGGGAAAGAAAGAGAAGGGGAAAGAAAGAGAAGGGTTTGTGTGTCTGCTACTGCCCTTCTCAATTTTCTAAGAGATAAGCTCTTTATCTTTTTGTCAGAAAAATTATTTAGCTAATAAAATAAGTTAAAAAAATAAGCAGTAGAATCTTTTTTGTGTTGGTGATATACCAGTGTGGATGGGCAATATTTGACCACTTGCAGGACATGCAGAATTTAACATTAAAGAGAATGGGAAACAAAAGCAGTTATATAGAGAAATAGTCACAGAACTGGTGAGGATTCATTGTTAAGAGTGTGCTAGGGCTCAATATAGCTCTTTAGGCTTCAGTCTCAGTCAAATCTGTTACAGGGTATTATTTTATAATGTGTATTTAGTGTATTTACCCATGGGTCTCATAAAGAGAAGTTTTACAACATTTAGGCAAACTTAGCTAGAGGGAAATTTCTGTTAAACATGCAACTTAATGAAATCTCTTGCTACGGACTGCTTTGTATTAGAGGGGAAAGATAGCTTAAATTTACACACACTAACTTGCAGCATAACCACAAAGATGCTCAGAGGGCTGCAGCAGCTCTGCTATGAGGACAGGCTATGCAGGTTGGGCATCTTCAACCTGGAGAAGAGAAGGCTTCAAGGAGACCTTAGAGTAGCCTTCTAGTATCAGAAGGGGGCTACAGGAGGGCTGGGAAGGGATGACTTACAAGATCTTGTAATGACAGGACAAGGAGGAATGGGTTTAAACTGACAGAGGGGAGATTTAGACTGGATGTTAGGAAGAAGTGCTTGGGATGGTGAGACACTGGAACAGGTTGCCCAGGGAGATTGTGGCTGCTCACTCCCTGGAGGTGTTCAAGGCCAGGTTGGACAAGGCCTTGAGTGACCTGTTCTAGTGGGAGGTGTCCCTGCCTATGGCAGGGGGTTGGAACTAGATGATCTTTGAGGTCCCTTCCAACCTTACCATTCTATGATTCTAAATATGATATAATACATAGAGAAATAATTTTTAAAGTAAAATCCTAAACCATTCTATGATTCTTTGATTCCATGATTCTATGATTCTACGATCAGAAGGAANGAGTCTGACAAGAGCAGAGTAAAGGGGGAGAATCCCCTCCCTTGCCCTGCTGCCCACACTGCTCTTGTTGCAGCCCAGCACTCGGTTGCTGTCTGGGCTGCATGTGCACACTGCAGGCTCATGTTGAGCTTTTCATCACCCCAGACCCCCAGGTCCTTTTCCTCAGGGCTGCTCTCCAGCCATTCACCATCTTGTGAGCTGAATGTACAGCAGTGGCTAAAAGCCTGATTCTACTATGATTTATGGGAATTCAGTGAGGGCTAAGATTCAGCCTCTGTTTCTTTAAGTGATGTAATATACTCTTGATGTGAGGGCTTTGTCATTTTCATGTCCGTGGAAAAAGTGTTGAACAATGAGGAGCCCTTTAATTTTATACCAAGTAGATTCACCTTCCCTGAACAGCAGATATATAACATTCAAAATCTATGCTCCTTTAACACTGGATCAGACTCCTATGGCTCCTATAACATGGATCGGACTGGAGATTGTTGAACTCATGTAAAGGTCCAAAGAGGCAAACCCCCCCCAGACTCAACTATTCCAATATATAACTCCTGAACAGCTCTCTAAGAGATTTAGGGGGAAATACAGAGTGGTAGTAGAGAACAAATCTTTGAAAAGATTAATAATTCAAAAGAAAAAACATAAATCAGCCTTTAAATCTTGGCTATCAGGATAGAGGACATTACACAGTTCATGAAAGTGTCCAATATTGTTAAAGAAATGGTAGATCTTCTTGGTCCTTTATGATTTTAAAACTATGGATCTAAGGATCACAGATGCACACTAGAATGATGAGAAGGAAAGACCATATAACATTTTTATAGTGTTTGCTCGATGGCTTTGCTGAGGAAAATATTAACTTACTTTAGCCTTTCATATCTGAAATGTAGTCCAGATTATGAAATGAGTAACATTGTATTTGCCCTGACTGGAGAAATCCAGAGTGTGAAGACCACTATTTGTTTTACAAATCCTTTTTATATTACATATCTAAATATTTCACAGATACAAAAAAAAAAAAAAAAAAGAGCTGAGATGTTGCTTGTAGATCTGGCTTTTTGGTGGTTATTTTGTTTTTAATAAAGGACAGAGTGGGATGATATTTCCTGAGTAGTTTTTCAGGAGAGAGTCAGAAAGAAAGTAGGGCTTCTAGGCACCCATTTCCCACACAATATTTTTACTTCCCATTAAATTCTTATTAATAGCATAAAGTCACTAAAAAACAGAGAGCTTAGGATCTGTTACAAGACCTTTATAGAACCATTTATGTGTCTTAGCTTCAGGCTTTTATATAACTCTTGGGTGGGTATTCAATGACACCAAAATACACCTGTAGGGGGCTTGTGGATTAAGTAATAAGTGGCAGGTCCCCCACTGGGACATTGCTCTTATCATCATCATCTCGATCCTCAAAAATATTCAAGCTGGTAATGATTTTATGCTACCTACTGTGTAAGATTTCAGCTTCAGTGTAACATTTAATAAAGCATTATCTGCAGAGTTCAATGGTGCTGTATCGATAAGAGTCGCCTTTAGAAGCCTGTGAGGCTGAGCAGTGGTGGCTGTGTAGCACAAACATAGGAAATAATGAAATGAAAACAAGCTCCAGAATGCACAGAGATCAAATTTCACTGTGGCCAATAAAGAAAAATAATAGTAAAAGGAAAAATATTGTAGAAGCAGAATGCAAACAAATAAAGCAATAGCAAAGAAGAAAGGCAAACAACGAGAGCAAGCTCAGAAATGAATAACAAATAATAAAGCAATAATAAATAATGAACAATAACAACCCAGGCTTCAGAAGTAATCAAAGTGCAAAAGAAAGGAAAAGAGTGTATTATACAAGAAGCAGATTAGTGCTGCATGCTCTTGGGATCTGCAACTCAAATTCCTTTCATAGGTAAAACAGGTTAGGGAATATCATTGTCGAATTTTTGCGCATCACAATAAACACCTCACAGTTTGTTGCACTAATTGTTCATCAAGAGAGACCTCAGAATTGCTAACCTGTGGATTAGCATGCAGGTTGGTGGAAGGAGCACATAAGCTTCTTTGTTGTTTGTCTCAGTATTTGCTGAAAAAACAAAGGCATGGTAAGTGTTCAAGGAAATATCTCTGTTAACTTCAATGATTTTTGGATCAGGAAGAGCTAAGCTGTACACAGGAAAGTGGGAATCATGGATTTACTTTTTGTCCGTGTTGGTTTCATAGAATCAGAGAATCATAGAATGGTTAGTTTGGAAGGGACCTCAGAGATCATCTAGTTCCAATCCCCTGCCATAGCCAGGGACACCTCCCACTAGTATAGGTCACTCAAGACCTTGTCCAACCTAACATTGAACACCTCCAGGAAGGGAGCAGCCACAACCTCCTTGGGCAACGTGTTTCAGTGTCTCACTACCCTCACTGCAAACAACTTCCTCCTAACATTTCCTTCACTTTTCCTTTAGCACTGGCCAGAA
>WBNM01019699.1:0-19281 GCA_013399055.1 Ramphastos sulfuratus
TACAGGAGGGCTGGGAAGGGGCTTGCAATACACGACAAGGGTAATTAGTTTAAACTGGCATGGGGGAGATTTAAACTAGATGTTAGGAAGAAATTCTTTACAGTGAGGTTAATGAAACACCGGAACAGGTTGTCAGGGAGGTTGTGGCTGCTCCCTCCCTGGAGGTGTTCAAGGCCAGGTTGGACGAGGCCTTGAGTGACCTGTGCTAGTGGGAGGTGTCCCTGCCTATGGCAGGGGGTTGGAACTAGATGATCTTTGAGGTGCCTTCCAACCTAAACCATTCTATGATTTAATGATTTACATCATTAAATGTACTATTGAGTTCCCCTTGGCTTCCTAAACAGTTAGTAAAAATATATTTATGGTTTCCTAAATAGTTAGTAAAAATATATTTATTGATTACTAATATAAACAGCTATGTGAATGTTACTTAAATTAACTGAGGAAATTATATTTCTGGTATGTCTCAGGATACTAGGTAAATTCAGAAAGATAACACTTTTCCAAGGTCAATTAAGAAGACGCACTGACTATTCAACAGCCAAGAAGATTTAACACTACTTCTCATTTAAAAAAATCTATTCTGGATTATTCGCAATTATAAGATATTCTAGTTTTTGTAAAGTTGAAATAATCTTTCATGTAAAACTACTTAAAGCCAAAAATATACCCTGAAAATATACTGAAATGTAACTGAGCACAACTGAGTATGATTTTTCAGACTAAAAGTCTAGACATTTGAGTTCTCATTAACGATTTTTCTTTATTTTCTCATTTCTTTGCAAGCATCTTAGCTGTCTTCCTGACACAAAGCATATAAAATTCACTGTGTAACTCGCAGGAAGCTTCTGGGCAACTGTACCTAGATTTCCATGGACAGAAACTCAGGCTTGTGTCTCTGATGTGTATAGTCACAACAACCTATGCCTCCTCCTCTCACGCAATTAATCTTCTCATTCCTGATAGCTCAAATGCATGTTTGTACTATCATAGCTACCACTGACACACAAAGAATTTGCTTTACCAGATGTACACCTATCTGTATAAACATTTGCCTTCTTGATCAATCCATCCCATGGCCTTCATTTAATTAGCACCAGCCTGCTTCCCAGGGAGGAGAGGAGACTCTGGGAGTGAGCACAGTGCACATTTCCATTTCCCCATTTATCTTCAAGGTAATTTCTTAGAAAGTAGTAATGGCACATAGGATAAAGAAATAAGATTGTCTAGAAAGACCTAGAGTTATGGAGAGCAAGCATGATCAAGTGGGTCTTTATCTTTCCTAAAAGCACTGTTTCTTTGTAGTGAGGTATAGATACCTTAATTATCTTCCATCTTAATCTGATGGAAGACTAAGCTAAGTATAATGCTTCCTTATGTGCAAGTAAATGGAAAAACAAGGAACTCAGTCCAGCTTTCCAGATACAATATAATAGTGCAACTAGAAATGCACTAGGAAGCTTCCATTGTAATACAACTTATATTGCAGAAGAGCAGACATCTCTCTTAGCCATCTACTATGTCCACTTGCCTTGTGGAGATGATATATTGGACAATTAAGAACATCTCAAATGGTATTAGATATCTTTGTATGTGGACGACTAACCAAATGAATAACGTCTACACTGGGGTGTTTGTGGTTGGTCCAGGCCCAGCCAGCAACGAAGCCCCACACAGCTGCTTTCACAACTGCTCCTCCTCCCCTCATCCAATGAGATGGAAAATCAGCCAAATCAAACAGCTGTCTTGACTATGTCACATCCCAGCTTCTTGTGAAGGAAACCAAAATTTTAATCCTATCCTATCCAAACCAGCACATGGGGTAAAATCCTAATGAGGAAGAAATTACCATCTTCTGTGTAAATATTCTTCTGGCCAATCTGCAATATTCACTAAAAATTGGGGAAAATCTTTATACAAGACCTTTCAGGTATCCAAATTAAGGTATCAAAGTTAAGCCTACAGTTACCTAGCTTCCACTTGTTCCCCACTTCAGGCACCTGATTGGTTCCTTCACTTTCACTCGAGTCAGGATTCACTTTTCATATAAAGAACTAACCATTTTCATTTTTACTAACTGTGAAAGAATGTTAAAAACATATTCAAATGTAGAGGAAGAAGGCCCAGCAATAGGCAGAGTCAGGAGTGTCTCCATTCACCCAGAACTTGATAGGTATGAAAGTAACAAGTTTAATCCGTAGAAAGAATGTCCATCTCTATTTCCTTTCAGCTTTTATTTTCCTACTACTACCCTTTCAGCTTTGATTGCCCTACTACTACCCATGAATTATCAACACATCTGCAAGATGAGGCAACATTTCTCCCAAAACAGGCTGTTTGAGCCTGCTTCAGTTGCATGGTACATCAGCTCTCTTCATTGCCTCACCAGGCTGAATATAAAAGGTGTTATCTATTCTGCTATGTCAGAGGACAGAAATGAGCAATGCAGCTCAAGATATAGCCCAATGCACTTCATAGCATTTTTACTGCCCAGGAAACCTGAAAAAAAGTAGGATTAGCTAAACTGTCTCAGTGGGTGAACTAACATGGTTCCATTTATTCCACTGATTTCTTGGCAAAGGACTGCACCCTGCTAAATGAGAAGGGAATGATGATAGAGCTGTCGTTAAAGTGGCAGAGGGGTAGGGTATGTGTGGATGATAAGATCCTAACAGTAACTCAAAAAAGAGTAAGAATGATTGCTCTAAAAATTCTGCAAATAACTTTCTTTGAGGCACTTGGCTCTCACAGTACTGAACTAATATTGAGAGACCATTATTGATATTGAGAGACCATTATTGATATTGAGAGACCATTATTGAATTTGACCTTTCATTTCTTGTTTTTCTGGACTATGAATTTTTAGTAATATTGGTAATAATATAATTGATGTTCAACGTGTAACAAACCTGATTCTTTTCCACAACAACAATTGTTCAAAGAACATAAAAATATTCCCTTTTCTCAAAGGAACCTTGTGAAGATAAATTTATCAATATATATGCGATGCTTAACATCCACTGAAGTTAGAAACCCACAAAAATAGCTCATGTAGAAATAATGTTTACTTTACTTCTCTACTTTGATAATGTACTTGTAAAGATTATGCCTCTGATTCTGATCTCATATAGGTGTTATAATCCAGGCCCATCTTCAGATACTGCAGTTATGGGTGTAGATGAAGATCAGAATTAAATTTACCAGGAACTCAGCTACTAGAAGACATTGTTAATAAATTCCATGCTTCAGATATATATGAAACACAACAGTTCATAGCAAATTAAAAAATGTCCTTATTTATTTTGCCTTCTTAAATCACAGACAGTAAAAAATCCTGTTAATGTCATTCCCTTTCCTGTTCTTAACCTTGGTTTTACTGTTTGAAGCACAACTTGTGTCATGTGGTGATTGAAATCTGTGCCAATGCACAATTTTCCTTCCCGTATTAACCATATCCAACCATGTTCACATACATATTTATTTTTCAACACAAATATGAGATAACCTGAGATGTCTCACTAGGGTGACAAGTCTGGATCCAAAGTTGTTTTAAGTCAGTGGTAGTGTTGCATTGATTTCAGATGAATTCAGTATTATACCATAACATGACAAATCAAAGAGCTCAATCCGGTTGCATACAGTTTGAATAGCAAATAAAGTGTGAGGTAATATTTCTCCTGAAGTGAGATAATGTGTTATGTAAGGGATAACAGCAAGGACTGACAGTAATTTTGATAGAATTTTAGAATTGGCATGAACTTAATATGAAGCAAAAATTATTGCTTTCTGTATCTCTCCTTAGAATAGTACCTCTGTATTGATTACTTTCTTGTTGCTTAATAAAAACCTCAGCACTTACACCATACAAGTATACTAAATTGATTTTAGATAAGTATCTTATTATTTTATGTTGAATATTCCTATTCTACAACAACATGCACAGTTACTTGTAAAAGCTGTGATATTCATTGTCTCCGTTCTACACAGATATTACATTCTGTAGCATTTTATTTTATGTATTTTTTTTTCATTCTGATTAGACCTTGTCTGTAAAGAGCATTTTGGTGGTACTTTAGAAAAACAAAAAAACAAATAGATCAGTGAACTAACATCAGCCTGCTGATGGGGAATAATCATAATATACTCAGAATGGTAGCAATATTGCAACCCAATTGCTATATGTATTTCATGATCCATTTGCTATCTGTGGCAAACATATAATTTTTGGACTGTGGTTTGTTACTTTACTTATTTGACAATATACTATATGTAATATATTTAGGTATACGATGCACTGTAAAGAATAATAATGTTAAATTTATTAAGATGGAATGCCTTAAGCATGAGAAACTGTGATTATTGGAATACTAAAGAAGAAAAGTGATCATTAAACTCACAAAATTTTTAACTATTGCTTTCTTTTGAATGGCTCACTGGTCAAAATGAAATACCTAGGATATGAGCTTCATGATTGCTCTTCCAGAAAAATTATTCTTCACATTTCTTTCTGTCCAATGTATAGAAAAAATAGACTACACTTCACTTTTCCTTATCCCACTCCTTTACTGCTTTTTCCACAATTCAACTTTACTAAAATAAAGCTTGTATTTCATATATGTTTTGAAAAAATGAGACTTTTCAGATCTCTGAAATAGTTCAGCTTTGTACATCTTTAAACAGAAATGTTTTCTCTAAGCCTGGCTGTATCTCTGAAATTTTTGATCCCCATAGGTATTGGCTTCATTGGTCAGTGTTCTATGACCTCCTCCGTGTAATTTCAACATGCTGATTTTGTATCTCACTGTATTACTTAGTTCCTTCTGTTTCTCCAGAGCCTTAACACCAAAGATATGATCCTGGATTTCACATTGTATATCAGTTATAAGATGTCATGTCGCTTTGTGTTGTTCAAAGTGTTTATGTGATGTGGTCTCCTCCCTTTACCCGATTTTCTTACATACTCAAACTTCACAGTAATTTTCAGTTCTTTGATAAAAATTACCAATGTTAATAAATAAACGTGTTATTGAATGTTGCCTGTTTTGTGTGGCCTGTTCCGAATTTCTAGGCATCCTTTGACACTAAAAAATAAAGTTCTAACATCTATATATGAAATTTGCTGTGTATCATCATTTTAGACAGTCTGTAACTGCTAATCCAGAAATACATGTCTCCTTTAAGTCCTCTATCATATTTACAAGTCTCACGTAAATATATCACAATTCACAAATTGAATCAGAGTAGAACAGTCATAAATACAACTGGATCCTAAATATGCTTTCCTCTCACCCCTTCTCTTTCCAGTCCCAGCTCTGGAAACTCCTCCACACCAATGTCAGGGATGGCAGGTTTGCAGGGAATGAGGATTGCAGTCAGACCCAGTCCATTCCATGTTGTTGTTGCTTCTTCCTCCTCACAGTTGTCCCCTGAAGCAACATGGTGCTTCTCACATGAGAGACATGGGAGTCTTCTCCTATCAGTATGAGTCCCTTTGTGACACTTTGGGAGTTCCCTGCCCCCCCACACTTNCTGGAGTAATCCTCCCAGCAATGGACCGCTCCAGAATGTACTTCCCTCAGAGCAATAACCTTCATCAGAATCAGCTCCCTGCTCCAGAGTGGGGTTCTCTATGAATTGCAGTGTAGTTACTCTTTTCCCACTGCTGTCTTCTTGGGCCTGAATCAGCCAGACCACCGAGACACCATGCTGAAACACAAACTCACAGACTTGAGTTTGTGGAGGGGTGGCCCTTGCCACAGGCAGGCAAATGGCCCTGATGTGTTGGACAAGCACCTATTTGTTGGGAGGTGCTTACAAGCTTTGTTTCCACTCCCACATTCCACTGACCTTCAGACTCATTTGTTTACCAGTCACACTTATGCATTCTCACATATGGTCTTCAACATCTGCGTTCTCACTCATTCCAGCGATTAGCTGCATCCTGATATCTCTGCTCTCATTTGATTTTCATAGAATCTGACGGATGGTTTGCAATTCATTATCTGCCAACTCTGGGGTCCACACTGCAGACAGTATTTTTTTCTGTTGTTGATCTCTAAGGTCTCAGCCTGCCATCTCACCAGGGGCCAAAGTGAAATGTCTGCCTTGGTATGCCCTGCTCCTTCCTTCACTGACATCCATGTCCATGGAGTTGTCTATTTCTTTTTCCACTCATCTTCAACACAAAGGCCTCCCAAAACAAAGGAATTCACCAAACAGGTTTTCTCCTCAAATATTATTGCAAAGGCAGTTATTGGTTTGCCCTTGGCCAGAGGCAGATCCTAGTCGGAGCCTGAAGAGCTTCTGCAATCTTCTTCCAGAGGCCATGACATTTGTCCCCTCCTCTGCTATAGAAATCCTACCAGACACAAACACAATACAGATACATATTTTCAGGCAGTTGGATGAAGCTCCTAATGTCTTGTCCACTCACTTTCCAAGTTTCCCTTAATCATTTGGACAAACAGTGATATCCAAGTCACCCTTGAGTATAAGAGAAATCTGCACAGATCTACGTAAGTTGTAGACTAGTGTGTAATATTTAGAAGACACATGAACTATAACAGAGCATCTCAAATGACCTGGATGCACATATCAAGAAAATTGATGGACTGCCACAGACTGGAGACAGAACATAGACACCTACTGAACTAGAACCTGAAACCCACATCAATTACAGACCAAAAGTTATTATGTCATGGAGTTGTATTATTCAAAGCCTGAGTTTTGTCAAAATATTCTAAACCAAAACAATCAATAAAAACAGGGAACAAAAGTAGGGTAACATCAAAAACTAAATTTAAGGAATGAAAAAATTTGTATCTGTGCAGAATAAATTGCCTCCATTCTTTCTATAAGAGGAATTTATCATCCTTTAAAATTATTTTTAAGACATCATGTCCAGTAACAGATAATTCATAGGAAAACATTGAATTTTTGTAGAAATAACCTGTCAGTTTTACAAATGTTTATGTTCAAGGCAGCACCTGTCCCCACTAGTTAACATAGACAATAAGTAGGTAAAAATAAAATTGCTGATCTGTGGTCCTTGTTGAAAGAATCATCTTTCACAGGGATATTTTCAGTGAATACTAAGCCAGAATAAACACATTATANGTATGTGACAGTATCAGTAAGTGGAGAGTATACCTGATAAAATGAAGAGATAAACACCTCAAAAAGGACTTCAGAAAGAGGGAAAGTGCAAAACAATGGGTTTAGGATTATGTGTCTGGAAGAGGGAATGATTGTGTGAGGAGGGCTGTATACAAATTGTTGGTTCCTTCAAGGAATGTTCAATTCTACTTTTAAAGGTTAAATCATGAAAACAGATGTATTCGGTTATATTAGCAGTAGTATATAAACTCAACATTCCATTACCTGATAATCTTTACTTAACTCATCTGTTCACGGGGGGGGAAAAAAAAAAAAAAGGAGGAAAAAACATACTACAAAACCTTTTCAATTGAGGTAGATGTTTTATTTAGAAAGTGTCTTAGTTTCAAAATTTTAAACTTTATTACTAAATGAAGGATGTGCTGTTCAAACAAGAAAAGTGGTGATTGTTTAATGATGTTTTGAATTCATAAAGGGTTAAAAAGGCTTTTTAAAGTGTTTTTTTTAAGAGCAAACTAGAATGAATGCATTTGGGGAAGACAGAGACTCATAAGAAATGCATGGCTATTCCATGTCTGTTTCCCATGGTTGATTCCATTCACAAAGAAACAGGCTTTCAGGCACCCAAATGCTTTGCAGTAATTATCCTCAAACATTTGGTATTTATGAAAAATGCAGTTTACTGTAGGGGATACTTCACTAACTTCACTACAAAGGCATGTCACAACAGTACATTCTAACATTGCTATAATTATCAGCCTATCACTGACTCTCATTTATTCACAGGCAAGTTTTTTTCTTAGGAAAACTTGCTCGAGGCTGAAATTTAACATGAGGACCAAACTGGGAAATTTCCCCTACATCTAAGAAAGCCATTCTCATTTGAAAATTCAAAGATCAGATCAGAGCTCCCTTTTTGAATAGATCCAGCCCACGCTGTCTTCTAGTGACACCATTTCAATATGCCAACTATGAAATAATGTTCAATAGTTAAAAGGCAAAGTGCTAGTGTAGCTGCTTCATAAAACAACATAGAAAATGGGTTTCATCATTAATAATACAAGTCTAGACAGTAGGCGGCCTTCTCATGGAAATAAGCCTGAAGCCTACTCAAGACTTGCATAAGATGCTGCTGTTACAAAGAAATAAAATGAAACAGACAGACCTGTGGCTGCACTAAGCAAATGCACCAGCTTTGGCAGAGGTCTGCATGCATTTGGGTGGGTCTTCCTTGATCTCCACAGAGGAGCTCCACAGAGATAACCAAGTATTGCGTGTCTCCATAGAAAGATCACAGTGTAACACTACATTTAAAGGCCAGGTTCACAAATACTTTTTTTTCAGTCCATTTCTAAGATAATAATAAATATTTCATTTGGATATGTTTCTAGGCTTGACATTTAAACAGTTAAAAATCTCCTTTTTCCTTGAATGGAAAGTATTATGGAAGTGTGCTTTTTTTCTTTTTAAGACTCTCAAAAGAGAGAGATGTGCAAGGAGCCTGCTTCAAATTTGCTTTAAAACTAATTTCTAGAATGAGACTCCTTTCTACTGATTGCTATTACAGATGCAGAAGACTGTTCTGCAGTGTCAGTAGGGTGAATTAAGGACAGACCGTGAGCTTAGTCTTTCAGCTATAATTCTGGTTGTTTGCTTTCTTTAGATTTCATTCAACCTCCCCGAGGGATATTTTCTAGGCAGCCATGTGCAGAATGACAGACAGACAGTATACATTAGTTTTAATGGACATGGTCTCCTCTTACACACAGTTTTTAAATCTCTTGCTTGTAATTACCTGTTAGAAGCTCAAAAGTGAAGCCATTGTATGATTTTGCTCTTGTTAAAATGAGTTTTTAAAAGGCAAACATGTGCAACTTACACAACTGTATTGATGCAAATAAGTTATGCTATCTGTACAGAGTAAGCGTAAAATCTGCCACAGGATAGCCCTAAAATGTTTTTGGTGGGGGTTTTGGTTTTTGGGTTTTTTTTTTTGTTTGTGTGGTTGGGTGGTTGGTTGGGTTTTTTTGTTTGGTTTGGTTTTGCTTTTTTTTAATTTGGTAGGGTTCTTTGACCAATGTTTCATCTGTTACTGTATTAGGCCTAAAAAGATGAAGTTAAGTTTCTTCGTAGCACCCAGTACGGTGCCTTATTTTAAATTTGTGACTGAACTAATGTCGATAACACATTAATGTTTTGGAGGTTGCTAAGCTACTGCTTACACAGTGTTGAGATTTTCTTTACCTCTGCAGTGAGTAGTCTGGGGATACATAAGAAACTGGAATAAGATACAGCTGGGACAGTTGACCCCAGCTGACCAAAGGGATATTACTGTATAACATATGATATCATGCTCAGCAACAAAAGGTGAGGGAAAGGAGGAGGCCTAGACAGACAACTGCGTCCTGGGCTGCATCAAGAGAAGCATGGCCAACAGGGCAAGGGAGGTAATTCTCCCTCTTTACTCTGCTGTCATGAGACCACACTTGGAACACTATATACAGTTCTGGAGCCCCAACACAAGAAGGACATCGAACTGTTGCAGCAAGAGGAGGGCCACAAAGATGGTCAGAGGCTGCAGCACCTCTTCTACAAGGACAGGCTACGAGAGTTGAGGGTCTTCAGCCTGGAGAAGAGAAGGCTTTGAGGAGACCTTATAGTAGCCTTCCAGCATCCGAAGGGGGCATACAAGAAGACCGTGGAGGGACTATTTACAAGGTCTTGTAATGACAGGATGAGGAGTGATGGGTTTAAACTGGCAGAGGGGAGATTTAAACTAGGTGTTAGGAAGAAGTTCTTTACAATGCGGGTGAGACACCTGAACGGATTGCCAAGGAGGTTGTGGATGTTCAGGGCTAGGCTGGATGAGGCCTTGAGCAACCTGTTCTAGTGGGAGGTGTCTCTGGCTATGGTGGGGGGTTGGAACTAGATGACCTTTGAGGTGCCTTCCAACCTAAACCATTCTATGATTCAGTAGGAAGGAGAGATGCTCAAAGTGATGCTATTTGTCCTTTCAAGTATCTGTTTTTCCTCCTGAGGGCCTACTTACCAGGAGGGAGATTAAACATCTGTCTTTGGATGGGAAATTTAGAAAGAATTGCCTATTTTACTTTGCTCGTGCCTGCAGTTTTAATTTGCTTTTTAAACTGTCTTTATCCTGAACCATAAGTTTTCTGGTTTTTATTCTTACAATTTTCCTCTGTCCTACTAGAGAGGAGTGAGAGAGTGGCTAGCTCAGATCACTGCACCACAGTTATCCTGTAAAGTCTGCATAATTTTTATTAGCCACAGAGAGTTATGTTGAAGCACAGTGGTTCAATAACGTACTGCTTTCCAAAAATAAGTATAATGATCGGAGCATACAGTCCTTTCATTTTATCTAACCCTTATCCAGACAGTTTTGTTAACTCTAACTTGGCATTTACTTAAAAAGCATATTGACATTACATTACAGTAGCTCAGTAAGTTTTATAAATCAATAGCACCTATAACCAAACATTATAATAAATCATATGATCAATATTATTTATAATGTAATTTAGTAGTGCGCAAATTTAGAAGTTTTCTTTTAAACATTCATTTGCTATTTTGCCACATTATTTAATTATTTCCATTACTGTGGCATTAACAAACAATAGACTGTTGCTCATGTGTTTGATATTTACAATACTTTTTGTCATCAAAGAATTATTTTCTACTCTTACAAGAATTCGATATTACTAATTTGGAAGTTCAATGATGTCAAAATACTATGTTTCAACAGCCTGATATTTTGTCTTTCAAAGTGGGAGATTAATTGAAATTGGCTTCTTCCCTTCCTGCTTTTTCTCCCTTTCTTAAAAAAAATGGGTTTATTTATTTTCAGCAAAACAACAGTGTGTCCAAAATGCCTGAAGTACTGTACACAGCATTTCTCTTAACCCATTCTTCAAGTTCAGGCTGAGTATTTAATACCTGTTGTGATAAATATGGTATGTGCACTTACCATATGGTCTGTCTAGCTGAGGTTCATTCATCCAAAGCTGTCCTTTGGATGTAGGTACTAACTTTTTAATCACTTAATTAATTGAAATTGTAAGTATTTCCCTCTGCACTCACAATTCTCTGAAGAGCAGAATGTTGTAATATTTTAGACCAGTGTCACAATTGCTTAAGAAACTCACAAAATAAGAGGGTTTTCTGTGATGCTGCGAGCCAAAGTTATAGACAGGATCATTCCCTGGAAGCTACTGATGAATTTTATCACTGCCATAGAAAGTGGTCTTAGTGCTTACTCTTAAATTGATGATGAAAATTAATGGCTCACAGGATCTAAGTACATTAGTTCTCTCCAGCTTCTGTGAACCCCAAACATGGAAAACGTGTCCTTGCTATGACAATTTGTAAATACAGAGGAGGAAGTAATTTTTCTCTGCTCTTTCTACAATAAATATTTAATCACACATTTTAAAATAATAAAGCACAAAACCTAAAGCACAAAGGCTATTCTTTGGGTGTTTAACCCCTTTCCACTCTACATTTAATTCCTTTCTTTCCAAAGAAGGGGAGAGGGGAAGGAATGCTATTATGGTATTGGTCTGTTAGGTTTTTTGAATCTCTGGGAAGCTTAAATCAGACCAATACAAATTATTTAGTGCTCAACCCAGGACTAGATACAAAATAATTGTTTTAGACAAGATTTTGAAGTTAAAAATGGATGTTTTAAGAGTTTTATAATTCAGGCTGTTGGATGGCTGTTTTGGAGATGGATATATAAATTCTTAATGTATCATGCGGTCTGGATAATAATTGATATGACATTTGATTATTTTAAAGGCTTACCTGTGTGATTTTATGTTTATTTAGTGGATTCTATTGGAAATTTTACCAGGTTTGGGAATGCATCTGATACACAGAATCACTCTGAGAATGTGTGCTGGGACATTCAAGGTCCAGGTATTTGGGGGGATAAATGACATTTCCTGTCAGTATTTGCATTATGCTTAAATATGATTCAGGGAGGAATTATTGCTATCCTAGCTCAGACCACGAGGCAGTCGCGTGTAGCCGCCATAATTAGGACATTCAGCTCGGTACCTGCTGATGTTGCAGGTGTGGATGCAGCGGTGCTCAGACCGCCGCTCGTAGCAGAGTTCGGACCCCACGTGACTCCTCAATCGCCAGCGGCGGCGCGGCCAGCGGCAGTCCCGTCCCGAACACAATTCTGCCCACGTCTGTTCGCAACCAGGTCCTACACACACAAACAGCTGCTCCTATGAGCTTAAGGCCTCTGTCTCTGAACTGAAGAAGGGGAAGGACACTTATTCTTCACCTTCTGAAGGGGTACACATTTCAGCTGTACGAAACACACATCACCATGCTCCTTGTAGGAGACCAACCCAAGCCAGGCAGGGGACATCTTGGGGGTCACTGTGGAGAACTCTCTGTAACCATTGTGAGAACACGGACAGATGGCATGCTGGAAACAGTATTTCTCATACAAGAAAGCCTTGGCTTTCTTGGCCACCTGGGAGCTCTGCTTGCTCATATTGAGTTACTTNTAATTCAGGCTGTTGGATGGCTGTTTTGGAGATGGATATATAAATTCTTAATGTATCATGCGGTCTGGATAATAATTGATATGACATTTGATTATTTTAAAGGCTTACCTGTGTGATTTTATGTTTATTTAGTGGATTCTATTGGAAATTTTACCAGGTTTGGGAATGCATCTGATACACAGAATCACTCTGAGAATGTGTGCTGGGACATTCAAGGTCCAGGTATTTGGGGGGATAAATGACATTTCCTGTCAGTATTTGCATTATGCTTAAATATGATTCAGGGAGGAATTATTGCTATCCTAGCTCAGACCACGAGGCAGTCGCGTGTAGCCGCCATAATTAGGACATTCAGCTCGGTACCTGCTGATGTTGCAGGTGTGGATGCAGCGGTGCTCAGACCGCCGCTCGTAGCAGAGTTCGGACCCCACGTGACTCCTCAATCGCCAGCGGCGGCGCGGCCAGCGGCAGTCCCGTCCCGAACACAATTCTGCCCACGTCTGTTCGCAACCAGGTCCTACACACACAAACAGCTGCTCCTATGAGCTTAAGGCCTCTGTCTCTGAACTGAAGAAGGGGAAGGACACTTATTCTTCACCTTCTGAAGGGGTACACATTTCAGCTGTACGAAACACACATCACCATGCTCCTTGTAGGAGACCAACCCAAGCCAGGCAGGGGACATCTTGGGGGTCACTGTGGAGAACTCTCTGTAACCATTGTGAGAACACGGACAGATGGCATGCTGGAAACAGTATTTCTCATACAAGAAAGCCTTGGCTTTCTTGGCCACCTGGGAGCTCTGCTTGCTCATATTGAGTTACTTGTCAATTACAACCTACAGGTCCCTTTCTGCTAGACAGCTCTCCAGCCACACTTCCCCAAGCCTGTAGCATTGCTTGGGGTTGTTGTGACCCAAGTGCAAGATCTGGCATTTGACCTTGTTGAAGCTCATCACGTTAACATTGTCCCATTGATTAAATTTATCCAAGTCCCTCTGTAGAGCCTCCCTACCTTAATGGTAATCAACTGCCACCTAACGTGGTAGTCATCTGCAAACTTACTGATGACACAGTTTATGTCTTCATCAAGGTCATCAATAAAGATGCTAAACAGAAGTGGTCCCAACACAGATCCCTGAGGAACACCATTTGTGACTGGTCACCAGCTGGACCTGTTGCTGTAGATACATTGCTGCTAATATCCACACTGATTTATTTAAGAAAAATACTTTGCTCTATACTGCAAAGTAGGTGCATCTGGAATTTTCATGTTCAGCTACCACTTTGTCTTTGAAAATGGAAAAAAGAATCAGTCACTTAAAAAAAATAATTTCTCATTTTAAGTCAAACTTGAATTAAAGATCTTTTTGATGTTTGAAAATAATTTATGTAGCCTATTTTCCACCCACCCCTTTTTTTTTTTTTTTTCTCTCCCCTCTTTCCAGACATTTCTGCAATTTTGGGCTCTACTGAGAAAAGAAATGGAAATTCTGAAATATCAAACCAAAATTTGTTCAGAGATTTACAGCTAAGAGTTACACATCAGAGAGATGGTTTACAGTTAACAAATGAGTTTCTCCATTCTTACTGGTGTTGATATAGTGAACCTGTTGGTTTTAGTGTTGCTTCTTCACTTTCTAAATTCCATTTCTATTTTTTTTTTTTCCTTCAGGACATTTAACGTAAGCTCCTGCTTGCTTTTCTGACTCATCATCAGAATTCTGGTTCTGAGAACCGAGAAGTGTCATTATATTCAAACAGATTTAATAACTGAAAGGAGTATTCTTTCAAACACTGTCAACGTTCTTTTTCAGGCTCTTCTTTGGCATTAGAATTCGACACAGTTCTGCATGTTATATATTTGCTGAAGTTTTATTCTTAAACTTTGTTTCTCTTTTACAACTCCTTATTATCTAATAACCAAATAGAAATGTTAATGGAGATACTAGACATGTCACCATTCACAAATCACAGAATTAAATCCTCTATATTGCATTTTGTTTTTTACTGCATTGAAATAATATAACATTGCATAACATTCGAATGAGAAGAGTTGGCCCACTTCATGTAAAATTATGAGAAATGTTCAAAGTTCTTTCTTTCTGACTGAAAAAGAATCATCAATTCTAGAATAATTTACAACGAGACCATCTTAATACCAGTATAACTCAAGCTCAGAGCCCGTGCTTATCATGTGGATGCTCTGATTCAAATCTGCTTCACACTAAGTTAGAGAACTTATCCTGAGGTTTTCTTCTCCCACATAAAAGTCACAACCTCTATCACACAGTTATTTTTGCACTCCCTGTTCCTATAAATATTTAATTAGTTACACAAAGTAAGACTATTCCAACAAGGATGATAAATTCACACTTACAGTAGCATGGAATTGAAAGCATTTGTATATACTATAAAAGAAATATTCTGAACCCATTTCTTCTGTATTTCAAGTGAAATCTGTGACACTTATTTAATTATTAAGTGGACAGCTATGCTTTGACTAGAAGCTGACTACATCGATCATGGTTTCTTTGAAGTCTATACATTACTGCCTAGAAGTTATACTCTCAATGTTTGACATTTTATCAGGAAGTCCCATTCACCTTTAATGTTTAGCAAGCATTATCTGCCCATCCTTTGCTCCTGGGCTCATGACTATCTGAAACAGGATTTAGCAGGATTTAACATGATTTTGCAGGAACACCCTAAGTAGTGTGAGAACACACAATCTGTTCCTTAACTTCTGTCTGGTTCAGATTTACAAAACCCAGTATAGCAACAGCCCTGTGGAGAAGGATCTGGGAGTCAACAAGCTATCCATGGGACAGCAATGTGCCCTTGTGGCCAAGAAGGCCAATTGGATCCTGGGGTTCATTAAGAGGAGTGTGGCCAGCATATCGAGGAAGGTTCTCACTCACCGCTCTACTCTGCCCTGGTGAGACCTCACTTGGAGTATGGCATTCAGTTTTGGGCTCCCCCATTCAGGAGGGAGAGGGATCAACTTGAAAGAGCCCAATGGAGGACTATGAGAATGATTAAGGGGCTAGAACACCCGTTCTTATGAGGAAAGGCTGAGAGACCTGGGGCTTTTTTGTCTGGAGAAGACTGAGAGGGGATCTAATAAATGTATATAAACATATAAGGGCTGGATGTCAGGAAGGAAGGGACAACCTCTTCTCAGATGCACACAGTGATAGGACAAAGGGTAATGGATATAAACTACAGTACAGGAAGTTCCATCTTAACATAAGGAAGAAATACTTTACTATAAGAGTCACGGAGCACCAGAACAGGCTCCCCAGAGAGATTGTGGAGTCTCCTTCTCTGGAGACTTTCAAGACTTGTCTGGGTGCTTTCCTGTGCAACCTGAGCTAGATTCTATGGTCCTGCTCTGGCAGGGGATTTGACTCGATGATCTATGGAGGTCCCTTCCAAACCCTAACATCCTGTGATCCATAAAGGTCCCTTCCAATCCCTAATACCCTGTGATCTGTGATCCTGTGATCTGTGAACTGGTGGGAAAAAGCTCAGGACACACAAGATGATCTTGAAGACCATTCAATACTCTATTGTGACCCAAATGCTTTTCTTATTTCCCAGGCTAACTCCTTGAAACAGAGACTTGTGTACCTTCTTTTCTTCATATGATCTGTTCAAAATCTTTGTGTGCAAGGAATAAATACACACTGCTAATGTGAATGTTTTTCTTCTTACAAAGTAAAGAAGAAAAATGGAAACTCTGCAAGAGATAATTAGGGCTTCTCCTTGCATTTTATAGACAGGTACTGTGATTTTAAAGGACAGAATCGAATAAATAAATGTATTGTCACTATAAAAAATTGCATAAGTCACATCTCTCTGTTTTATAATGTGAATGCAGGTTAAAGGTCTCCTGAACTTGACCTCTTAAAGTGAAATATTTGCTTATCTGGCTGACTTCTACGACATAAAATCTCCTTCTTTAGATCACAGAAATAATTGCAGTGGATTTCACTGAATTAATATACCTACCATTAGGTGGGTATGAAGGGTTTTAAGCTAATTAATATCATATACCTAGATAATTTGTTTACCGCACCATCTACCTTCCAGTGATCATGATAGAGTGCTTAATACTTTAATACACATAAGAATATTAATGGAGTATTTTGATGTAGTAGATGAATATTTACTAGACAGAAGATACTTAATGAAAGGACAGACATGATTCTTCCCTTAGTATAATTTAGTTTTTCTTTTTCTCTAACAGTAGTTGTCTGCAATTTCTGCAGGGTTTGAGGATTATAGATTTATATATTTGTTTGTTTGTTTGTTTTCAATTAACAGCTACATATAAACAGCTATTACTGAAATGTGTAATAGGCATGTGAACCAAATACCTTACCTGAAATATGCTGGAAGCTAATCAAAACATTTACTCTGTTAGACATAGACTCATAAAATCATAGAATGGTAAGGTTGGAAAGGACCTCAAGGATCATCTAGTTCCAACCCCCACATGGAACTAAATAGGATGCTTGCACGTTTTGGATAGAATTTTTATTTCTCAGTTTTTTTATCCTTTACAGATTAACGAAACATAAAATTCTCACTATCTTAGTAGATCACAATGTGTAATTTTAAGTATTCTTTTCACAGCCTGCTGTCTTGCTATCAATAAATGTTACAGCATCAAATTTTAAACTCAAGGCATCTATCACAGGGTAAGAAAGATACAATAATTAGTGTTGCTACACTTTGAGATTCGTCTTCCTGAATGTTTTGAGCATTCTGTCATTAAAACCATTTGATTTATTTTTACCCATGTCCAGTTGCTTATTTCTATACTGAAATAAGTCTTAACTAAAAAGTAAATATACCTATCCTTTTGTCTATACCATGCAATCACAGTTGTATGGAAGTCTTTTTGGGCTGCAGGAATAATGAAAACTCACAAACTGTTCTTTCAGATGTAGGGCTTTTTCCTAAATTAGAGAGTCCAGTGTTCCACTAGTATAGTCCTAAATCAGACACAGATTTATTCAGAGCACTGCTAGAAAGCAGGTACATTAAGATAGCTATAAGCCAACTGCCATTTTAGTTTGGATTCAAAGCAGCGCTTTTGTAACAGCTACATTAGCACAAAAAACGTGGTCACATCATATACACTGTTAGGCATCCACAATAAGAAAGTAAACATCATTGATACTCAACATTTTAGTGATAACACCAATTAGAAACAGAATATTCTTGAGAAAAGATATTTGAACTTGGCGTAGGAAAACAAAACCAATCAAATGAATGAAACAAGCCCTAGAGTGCATTCCTTGTATTCTTTCTAAGATTATATAGAGTTTTATGACTAAAACTTTTGTTTTGTGTTTGTTGTTGCAAGTTTATTTTAGTTTGTTTTGTTCTTGTAACTACAGTTTTTATGGCATTACCTACCTTATACAATAGCTACTATTAATATTATTTATTAAAATTACCCAATTTGGATTTAAGTCCATACACAGCGTACTGAAAATTTACTCCATCCAACTTTTTATAGTTCTGAAAAGACTTTCTAACTGTTACTAATGGGTTTTCAATAATATTTAAATCCTTTCCTATGCAACAAAAGCATAGGCCATCTCCAAGTCTGCAAAAATCCAAATGGACTGGAAAATTGAGTAGATGGAAATGTATTGTATCTATCCCTCTCAATTTTCTCTGTCCAGTTATATCTTCTTAGTTTTGAAACGAGGATAATCTGAAGTACTGAGGCAAAGCATTGGAATCTCCCATCCCAGGGGGGGAAATAAAATCATCTCCTTTCAAGGTTTTCTACTTCAACTAAAGGTTTAAGCATCACATTTTCTGTTACTGACATTCGTTCTTTTTAAAGGGGAATGTTTATCATGCTGAAGTAGACACAGCAGTAAATGACCCTTCTGGAGCTGAGGCACTTAATCAATTGCGTAAGTTGTTTGCTACAAGTATGTTCCCACACCACACCCCATTGCTACTATCAAGAGGACCATCTCAGACATCAGCATCTTACAGAAGATGCAATTTTTCTTCCTTTTGTGGAGCTTTTGAAGAAACATGATGTGTTTCTGTCACTCCCTGACACTGAAATTGTGCTGACATCAGGAATGTGACTCACTGTGGATAAATGAGAAGCTCCACAGATCATAAACAACAGTGATAGTAAATTTCTGATATTAAGGAGAAGAAAAATCATCCTCCAACAGGGCTGTGCCAAATAAATAGGACACTGAGATGGAAAAGGGGAAACATACTGATTCTTAGGTGTTTACCACTTGTTCTAATTTTAAGTTGGCATGTGACTCTAAGCTTAGATAAAAACCATAGTATTTTCCATTTTTACCCTCCTACTATTTTTCTTTCCTCTCTCTTTAAGCTCTAAGGCTTTATGTGTTTTAATGTGCAGTGCCTAGAATCACACTACTGAATATCCATAATGACTGCCCTCCAAGCACACTCACATTCCTATGAGTGAAATGCTAGTGGAGTAAAAAATGTTCTTTACACAGAACATCTTTTTTAAGGTTGCAAATATCTGTAAGAAGTGCTGTAAGAAGCCTATTTGCACACCTCTATTAAAATGTGATAGATTCATAGAATCAGATAATGGTAAG
>WBNM01019701.1:0-19270 GCA_013399055.1 Ramphastos sulfuratus
CCACCAGAAAGAGCCTGGCACCTACTTCTTGACACCCTGCCCTCAGATATTTATAGACATTGATACCATCCCCTCTCAGTCTTCTATTCTCATCTCAGGCTTACATCTCAGTACAAAACGAATCAGTAAAGTGTGGTTTGGAGAACTTCAGTTTGAGGTCTGGTTTGGAGCAATGCTCCAAAAGCAGCATGGACAGTGTCAATGGCAGGTTTCTCTGGCTATAGATTAGGCAAAGCCATAGTTCTGTGTAAGACCCACAGACTGATTGACTGAGCATGTCTGCCATAAGTTCTCAGTGGCCCAGGTCCCTCTGTGGTAAAGAACACACAGGAACGTGTCCTTATAGTAGCCTTCCAACATCTGAAGGGGGCCTACAGGAAGGCTGGGGAGGGATTATTTACAAGGTCTTGCAATGACAGGACAAGGGACAATGAGTTTAAACTGGCAGAGGGAAGATTTAGACTGGATGTTAGGAGGAAGTTGTTTGCAGTGAGGGTGGTGAGGCACTGGCACAGGTTGCCCAGGGAGGTTGTGGCTGCTCCCTCCCTGGAGGCCAAATTGGTCGAAACATTGTGTAACCTGTACTAGTGGGAGGTGTCCCTGCCTATGGCAAGGATTTGGAACTAGATGATCCTTGAGGTCCCTTCCAACCTTACCATTCTATGATTCTATGATTCTTTTAGGTGCTATAGGAGTAAAAGAATTTTAAAAGATGTTGCAATGAAAGAAAAAAAAAAAAAAGAGAGATTGTAATAGGAAAACTGACCTGGGAAAAAAATGCACCTTTGGAAATCAATTTTCTGTCCTTTATTGTCTTTAAGATATACTAGAAAAGGGTGGTGAGGAATGAGTGTGAGGGGGCAAAGATCAGGCAGCCAAAACTGTACCTGTCTTTTAACTCCACAACACAGAGAGGGCGAAACCAAAGTCTCTGAAGGACACCCAAATGCTACCTTTTCTATAGCTCCACTTGAAAAAAAAAAAAAAATATAGATATGTTTAAAAAAGAAGTATTAATAAAATAATAATTCAAAATCCCAAACTTCCTGGAATTCCTTCTCATGTTCATCAAGGAAAGGAATGGTTTGGTACATTGGGCAGTACTGAAAGCTGTTGCATTGTCAAGTGTATAGCAGTTGTCAATTGGTTCATTGCATTTTATATTGCCTCTTTGCAAACAGCCCCTTGGAGTTACAGGCTTGTCTGGATGAGATTTTGAGTAGAACTTTGATAGTGGACTTTTGATTTTTGCACCTGCCTCATGTGCAGTCATAGAAAGGTCACTTCATAAAGTGATCTCACCTGGCTTCAGTTTGTTTTTACAGAATCACAGAATGCCAGGGGTTGTAAGGGACCTCCAGAGGTCATTGGGTCCAATCCTACTGCCAAAGGAGGTTCACCTAAGGCAGATCACACAGGGACATACCCAGGTTGGCTTTGAAAGTCTCCAGAGGAGATTCCACAACCTCTCTGGGCAGCCTGCTCCAGGGCTCCAGCACCCTCACAGTAAAGAAGTTTCTCCTCATGTTGAGGTGGAACCTCCCAGGTTCTAGCTTGTATCCATTATCCCTTGCCCAATTACTGGGTGCCACTGAAAAGAGCCTGTCCCCTTTCTCTTGACACCCACCCCTCAGATATATACAGACATTGCTCAGATCCCCTCTCAACCTTCTCCTCTGCAGACTAAGCAGCCCCAGGGCTCTCAGCCTCTCCTCACCAGGCAGTGTTCCAGCCCCTTCAGCATCTTTGCAGCCCTCCCTTGGACTCTCTCCAGCAGATCCCTGTCCCTCTTGAACTGGATCCCCCTCCCTCGGCCTTCTCCTTTCCAGATTAAACAGCCTCAGGGCTCTTAGCCTTTCTTCATAGCAGAGATGTTCAAATTCCTTCATCATCCTTGTAGCTCTCTGCTGGACTCCCTCCATCAGATCCCTGTCTCTTTTGAATTGGGGAGCCCAAAACTGGACACAGCACTCCAGGTGTGATCTCACCAGGGCAGATTTGAGTTAAGGACATTGGGGTTTGAGCCCTTGGGCACACATGCAGAAGCCACTTTGCCAGTCAGCAAAGGCTATGTCCTTCTGAGTAAGCACCACATCATGAACTCTTCTGAAGAAGAAGAGGAGGGTGACTATTACAGCCCTGACCCAAGTGAGTGAGACTGGAATTTGCCAAGGATTTAGTATTTCCAGCTCCAATAGTGTTCACCCAAGGCAGGCTGTAATGCTGAATAAAAATCCTTTGCACCCAAAATCAGGAAAATAACAAAAGTGAAGGAAGACCACAGCAGAGTTTAGAGAGGTCCTGCCCCTGCCTGTTGAATGGCCTCACACAAATCAGCCATGCCTTGCACAGACAATAAAGCAGAAAGCAGCTTTCAGGAGACTCCTCCTGGTTTTCCTTATCTGCCACCACACTAAATATATCTGCTAATCTAAACTAAATATACCTCCTAAGCACTCAGCTTGCTGTACCCATTTGGAAGAGAAGCAGAAATGAGAGAATTATTTGAAAGATTCCTATTTTCTTCCAAGGCACAGCCCAGAGCTTCTGATCCAATGTTATTGTCTGGAAGGTGGGGGGATGAGAAAATGTTTCCCAAATGATTGCATTACTCACTGTTAGACCACGTCCCATGCAAGCTGGAGGAAAGTTCTGTGCTCAGTGAGACATAACATCTGAATAAAAACCTAATTTTAACTTTCCTCCTGCCTACATCATACATCTTAAACACCAATCTCTAAAAGCCTGGCTGGTAAATGAGCACCTAAAAGCCTGGAAGCTCTTTTCAGGTCCTTCAGACTTACACATGGTCACTCTCCAGACTTGTGCCCCTCTGCCTCTGGGCTCTGTGGCACAGGTTCAGAACAAGGGGCAATGGGTGGAAGCTGAAGCATAGAAAGTTCTATGGAAACAGGAGGAGGAATTTTTTCCCTGTGAGGGTGACAGAGCCCTGGAACAGGCTGCCCAGGGGGTTGTGGAGTCTCCCTCTGTGGAGATATTCAAACCCTGCCTGGATGTGTTCCTGTGTGATCTGCTCTGGGTGATCCTGCTCTGGCAGGGCGGTTGGGCTGGGTGAGCTTTAAGGGTCCCTTCCAGCCCCTGACATTCTGTAATTCTCTTCACCAGGTGGGAGCCCTCCTCCTCCTGTTAACATCTAGGAGCCCCAACACATGCCCAAATACCCTTCTTTTTGGTACCTCACTGCTGTGAACCTTCCTTTCCTGTTCTTGGCAACATTCAAGATCAGAGTGGATGTGGCCCTGTGCAGCCTGCTCTAGCTGGACCTGTCCCTGCTGGCTGCAAGGCGGTTGAGTGAGATGTCCTTTGAGGGTCCCTTCCTTCCTGATGCAATCTGTGAATCTGTGTAACCACCAATTCAACCTCAGAGCTTCACATGGTGTGCCTAGGGCAGTGCAACCCAAGAAGAAGATTGTGCTGTGCAGGCTTGTGAGATAAGAAAAAGGAAAACATTGCCATGATTGCTAAGTCACTGGTTCCTCAGAATTGTAGCCCTCCAGTAAAAATAGTCTGTCCCAGAATGAAAATTCACTGAACAGCATCAGAAGCAAGAAGTTTGGGATTTAAGCACAGGGACATGGAAGAGACCACTGCCATGGGGTCCTGAGGTCATTCTCCTGTTGGTTCTAGGGAGCAGGTAGATCAGTGCTTGTCAGGAAGCTACAGAAATACAGGAGTGTATCTTCTCAGTACTAGGTCACTTATAGGATCATAGGATCACAGGATGTTAGGGGTTGGAAGGGACCTCTGGAGATCTTCCAGTCCAACCCCCCTGCCAGAGCAGGACCAGAGAATCCAGCACAGGTCACACAGGAACACATCCAGACAGGGCTGGAAAGGCTCCAGAGAAGGAGACTCCACAAGCAGGGCTCTGGGACCCTCACAGGCAAGAAGTTCTTCCTCATGTCCAGGTGCAGCTTCCTGTGCTGCAGCTTCCATCCCTTGCCCTTGTCCTATGGCAGGGCACAAATGAGTAGAGGCTGTCCCTGTCCCTTCCTTCCTGACCCCCAGCCCACAGCTGTTTATAGACATTGCTCAGATCCCCTCTCAGCCTTCTCCTCTGCAGACTAAGCAGCCCCAGGGGTCTCAGCCTCTCCTCACCAGGCAGTGCTCCAGCCCCTTCAGCATCCTTGCAGCCCTCTGTTGGACTCTCTCCAGTAGATCCCTGTCCCTCATGAACTGAGGAGCCCAGAACTGGATGCAATATTCTATGTGAGGTCTCACCAGGGCAGAGTAGAGGGGGAGGAAATTACTGAAGACATTAAATTTGATCACTCAGTATTGGTAAATGAATTATTTTTTTCTTCCTCTCTGTCATTACTAAGCATTTTTTTTTCTTTTATTTACCTTTTTTAAAATTTTTTTTAGTTTTACTTAATTTACTTTTTTTTTTTTTTTCAGGGGGAATTGGATTGGAGAAGCACCATACAAAGTAGGAGTGCCATGTTCAGCTTGTCCTCCAAGTTATGGAGGTTCTTGTACTGACAATCTTTGCTTCCCAGGAGTGACATCAAACTACTTATACTGGTTCAAATAAGTTAAGGTTTACATTATTTGGGACAAAAGAAAGAGAAAAGAGGGGAAAAAAAAAAAAGAAAAAAATGAGTAATATGAAGCTTGTATATTGAATTTTGCACATATTATATATAGAGAGATACTGTAAGAATACTCTGATGTTTTCCCTTTTTGTATGCTTTTGTATGATTAGGTTTCAAACTATAGGATAATTTGGTTTTAACACTTTGGGATTTTTAAGACTCACATTAACCCTTTTAGGTCAAAATTTTGTTCCAAGAGAGCAAACTCCTTTTCACCTCAGCAAGCACAGCTCCCTGAGGACTAGCTCCTGTTAAATGTACATTAGGTGGTAGAATCTAAATTCATTTTGAAAACACCAGCTCCAGAAAGAGGTGGGGGATGGTTTAATGGTGGCCTTTAGAAATGGAGGATGACAGGCAAAGCAAGAACTGCCCTTGCACTCCCAAGCGTTCCTCTCATGAGCTTCCACCTGCAGTGTCAAGCAGAGAACACTTGCAGGAGGAGCTGCAGGATGTTACCTACCTCCCACACAGCATCAATGGGTTTAGGGCTTCCCAGAGTCCAGCACACAGCTGCTGCAGTCATCAACAGTGAGGACAGGCAAACTGGGGGGAGTGAGGAACCAGACAGGCAAACTGGGGGCAGTGAGGAACCAGACAGGCAAACTGTGGGAAGTGAGGAACCATGTTAGCCAAGGTGCCATGGGTGTTAACCTACCTTCTCTAGCTGGCAAGCTCCATCATGTTAAATATGCTGGTTTAATGGCACAGCCTGGAACTGGATCTTCTTGTGTTGGTGGACACATTATCATGGTGTGATGGTGCTTTGCTTCCTCCTGTAGAGGAAGAAAGACAGTGAGGGGCTGGAGCGTGTCCAGAGAAGGGCAATGAAGCTGAGGAAGGGTCTGGAGAACAGGGCTGGGGAGGAGCAGCTGAGGGCTCTGCTGGGGTTTAGTCTGGAGAAAAGGAGGCCTCATTGCTCTCTACAGCTCCCTGAAAGGAGGTTGCAGTGAGGTGGGGGTTGGTCTCTTCTCCCTAGCATCAGGTGGGAGAACAAGAGAAAATGACCTTAAGTTGTGCTAGGGGAAGGTTAGGTTGGAGATGGGGAAAAATGTCTTTGCTGCAAGCGTGGTCAGGGGTTGGAACAGACTGCTCAGGGAGGTGGTGGAGTCTCTGGAGATGTTCAAGAAGCCTGTGGCCATGGCACTGGGTGATATGGTTTAGTGGTCATGGTGCTGTTAGGTCGAAGCTTGGACTCAATGGTCTCAGAGGGTTTTTCCAACCACAACAATTCTACGATTCTCTGATTTCCCTTGCATCTTTAAGTCACTGATTCAGTCCTTTTGAGGATGTTTGAGACAGTTTGTCACCAGAATATGGTGATATAAAATGAAAGATCAGAGGCTGATTTCTTCAGGTTACACAGAATTAACCAGGTTGGAAAGGACCTCTAGGATCATCCTGACCAACTTATCACCTAACGCCTTCTCATTAACTAACCCATGGCACTAAGTGCCTCATGCAGCCTCCTCTTAAACACCTCCAGGGATGGGGACTCCACCACCTCCTCAGGCAGCCCTTTCCAGTACCAATCACTCTTGCTGTGAAGAACTTCCTCACAGGAGGTTGGTCTGTTTCTCCAGGGAGATGATTGTGTGGAGAGAATGGGCTCTACAGGGCACAAAACGCAGGAGTCCCTCTCCTTCTGCTCATAGTCTGATCCCTCAGAGAATATCAGCAGCTGGTCTATGGCTCTCCAGACATTTCTGTCTGGCAAGACAATAACCAGACAGGTGCATGTCTTAAAATGTGTCCATGCTTTAAAAGAACAACACATGGAACATTCCAATTTTAACTTAACAGCATAGGTGGTTTTCCTTTTGCCTTCAGAGAGGCTTGGGTAGGGCTCAGTCAAGCCATCAAACACTTTGGCTGAGCAAAATCCAGTCCTGTGCTGGGCAACCTCTTTGCATCCTCTGTGCATGCAGATTTCAGTAAGCAAGACTAGTAAGGGGGTGACTGGCCCTCAGCCAGCCCAGTTCTTGACAGAGGTTCAGAGATTCATAGAATGGTTTGTATTAGAAGGGACCTTAAAATTGATCCAGTTCCAACCTTCTTGCTGTGAGCAGGGACGCTTTCCACTACACCAAGTTACCCGAGGCCTCATCCAACCTGGCCTTGTGTTTAAGGCTGGTTTGGATGTGGTGCTTGGGGCTGTGGTTTAAGGTGAATCTTGCAGAGTAGGGTTCTAGGTTGGCCTTGGTGCTCCTGAGGGGCTTTGCCAACCTGGGTGTGTCTGTGATTCTGTGACTTCCAGGGAGGGGGCATCCACGATGTGTGGGACAAACACATTTTTTGTTCTGCCTAAGAAATCTCTGGAGGTAAAAGACAGCTCAATGAAGACATCCATCAGCTTTAAGTGCATCCAGCAATTTTCACTATTTATACTAAAAAAAAAAAACAACAACAAAAAAAAAGAAACTGAAAGAAAGAAAAGTTAGAAAAGAAAAGGTAGAAAAGACAGAAAAGTTAGAAAAGACAGAAAGCAGAGCATGAGCAAAAAAGCTCAGGTTAAGCCCTGGAGCTCCCAGCAGTAGGTCTAACACGAAATCCTTATGCACTTTGGAACCTGCAAATTTCCTGTTGCATGGTGCACTTTGCAAACAGGCCTAGAGAGATTGGAGCTTAATTTATGACTGAGCTGCAGTGATCCTAACGGGTATCTGCCTTATCCTACCTGGCACTTCCTAAGCTGCTGCTGATACCTCGACTGTGCTGAAGTTTTGGGTTTCTGTGAGTGTAGAAAACTTCTTGCTTTTTAGCCAGCAGGCATGCAGGTGTTGTTTTTGTTGTTCATAAAGTGGTGCAAGGGTTTTCCTGCTGCAGTCATGCTGTAAGTGAGAGCAGCAGGAGGTGATCTGGGTGTATAAGCTATTGCACACGAGCAGCTCCCCCTGCAAACAGCCGCAAGCACTCCAGACAAATTTTTGATGGAGGATTGCAGATTATCAGACATTGGATTACCACATGTGATTTGGCCTTCCACTTTATTTAATAAGTACTTTACTGAAGGCCTTTCTCTGAACCACCTCAGTTTCTACCATAATTTTTTTTTTACTCTTGGGTCAGGCAATGCCAATGCCAGCAAAAGCTCTGCTTTGGCAGCCTCGTTGCTGCCCAGTCGACTACCTAGCGCCAAGTGCTGCTAGAACAAAAGTACTGAGATGTGTGGAAGACTTATTTCAGGTGTCTTTGGCACCCTGTCTGTTCTGTGGAAGACTCCTGATGTCTCTGGCACTGCATCTGCTCTGTGGCAGACTTGAGATGTCTTTGGCACTGTACCTGCTGTGATACACTTGCCGAGCTCAAGGCTCTGCTGAGGCAATCTCTCCCCAGCTGAGATTCCGAGAACCTTGGAGATCTGTGCTAATTCCTTCTAAGCAGAGTGCTGTGCCTTGGGAGACAGAGAAATTAGCTCAGATTTCTGCTCTAAATATAAACCCAGGAAAGTACATACAGGCTAAAATAAAGCTGAACAATATTCTTCCTCAAAATGCTGAGAGGTTTAAGAGTGAAAATGAAGTCACTGAAATTGTTAATTATGGAGTGCGGTTGCTTCTAATACCTGCTTGTGATTTTTTTGCCTCGTTTAAAGATCCAAGATGATGGGTAGCAATTGATACCTTTTGGTGCTAACCTCCATGTCCTGGTGCTGAAGTTCTACCTTGGCTTTTGGTGGAAGATGAGCTCTACTTCTGATATTACCATACACACTCCAGCCCTGGTGAGATCTTTCTCTGCTTGGCGCAGAATCTACCCCCAGGGCAGATTTGCTTTCACAGTTCCATTTGTGGTTGTTTCAGTCTCTAATGAGAGGGTTTTTTTGTGCATCAGAGATGGAAAATGTATTCCAGTTCAAAACCAAAACAAACAACACCCTCACCTCATCACAACAATGAAGTGCCTGTGGAACAAATTGTGGGGTGGAGGAGGGATACCTCTGGTAATCATGACTTCAGATGGATGCTGAGCAGGTTCTAGGCTACCCTCTTAGGAAAATCTGAGCTTGACCTTGCACACTTACCCTTGGGAAGCTGTGTAGTCCTCTCCTCTGAGATCACTTTGTTCTCTGAATTTCAGATGGCTCAGTTAAAACCACAGGAAGGTTTAACATCACTTGTGCAGGAGCAAGAACATTGGATTCCAGGAGAGCTTTATGGACAGCAAAATTAGACTCCATGTGCCACCTCCCAGCCAACAATGGGACATGCAAAGAGGAAATCTCCCAATGCAAAAGCTCTTTGTGGCACAGCTGGGATCTAGCAGGAGGAGATACCTCTATCCATGTCAGTGTCTGTAGGTGGATGGATGGATGGCTGGCTGGATGGATGGATAACCATGGATGGATGGATAACCAGGTGTGGGCGATGGATGAATGGATGGATGGATAGATAACCATGGATGGATGGATAATCAGGTGTGGATGATNATAACCACGGATGGATGGATGGATAACCAAGTGTGGGTGATGGATGGATGGATGGATGACCAGGTGTGGATGACGAATGGATGGATAGCTATGGATGGATGGATAACCAGGTGTGGATGATAGATGGATGGATGGATGCATAACCATGGATGGATGGATGGATAGCCAGGTGTAGATATTCTTAGAGCATCAGGATACAAGCATGGATACCCTCTTGTGGTGGAGGAAGCCAACTCGGTGGTTTCATGTCAACACTCTCAAGGTTTTAGGGTTGCTTTGAACCAAACAAATGCAATTAGAGTTTGTTTTCTTTACATTTTGATTTTTTGTGGTTTTTTTTTTTTTTGTGGGGGGGGCACAGCTTTGTAGGACACACAGCTTGGTGTGGCTCTTTTCTCACCAGATAACTCCTCCATTTCTTAGCTTTCTGTGATGTGTAGGCACACAACTCAGTCACTGTTGTGGTGGTTATAGGATCACAGGGTGTTAGGGACCCAAAGAGATCTTCCAGTCCAAGCCTCCTGCCAGAGCAGGACCAAAGAATCTAGCTCAGGGCACACAGGAACACATCCAGACAGGTCTGGAAAGGCTCCAGAGAAGGAGACTCCACAACCTCTCTGGGCAGCCTGTGCCAGGGCTCTGTCACTCTTACAATGAAGTTCTTCCTTCATTGTATGAGGTAAAACAGAGACATTGAGCTGTCAGAAGGATTTTTAAAGCTGTTAAATCAGATCTGAGTCATAAAAAGCAGATGATAGGAAACCTCATTACTCAGCTACCAAATTCTAACCATCCCTAATAAAAAGAGTTGCAAAGCCCCAAATTGCTCCTGAAATTTGCCCATTCTTACTGAAGTTCTCCAGATGAAGATGCAACCTTCCTCCTCTAGAATAAAATGATCTCACAGAATCCAAGCACACAGCATTTTGATGGCACTTTTTAAGACTGTGCAAGAAAATTCTGGTTGTCAGCTCATAACATGAGCCTGAGGAAGAATTTTTTCCCTGTGAGAGTGACAGAGCACTGACAGAGGCTGCCCAGGGGGGCTGTGGAGTCTCCCTCTCTGGAGATATTCAAGAACTGTCCGGATGCATTCCACTGTGACCTGCTCTAGGTGATGCTGCCCTGGCAGGGGCGCTGGACCAGATGATCTTTCGAGATCCCTTTCAGCCCCTGACATCCTATGATTCTGTGATTCTATGATTCTAATTAAAAAAATGGTCTACAGGTGCACCAGCTTTTCCTTTTTGGATTCATAAGGAGTACACCAAATTTCTCTCAAGAGTTACTGAAATAACCACAACCTTCTCAAACTCCTTTCTTGTGACAGAAAATCAATTGAAACTCAAGGGAAAAAAAAGAAATAAAAATCCAATGACCTGTCTTGTTAATTCAACAGATGGGCAACAGCCTAGGTGGTTAATTCAAGAGAACAGAACACAATAAATCATTACTATTGGCTCTTCCAATAATTTCTTGCTGCTTAAGCCACAGCAGTCGCCCTTCAGATCTGCTCTTCAAGCTGCAAACTCTTCAGCAGGTCGTCATGTAAGTCAGGAAGTCTCTTAGAGGCAGCATTTAAGGTCAGAAATAAACTTGTTCTCTGGGAGTGAATGGTAATATTGGAATGGAAGAGCTCTGAGGAGATCTGAGATTTTGCTATTCTAAATTATTATTTCATCTAGGGTGCTTTTATGTGATTAAAATGGTGCTTAAAGGCAGGGTTCATTGAAGAAGCAAACCCTCTCCAGGTGCTTTATATATATATATATATATACACACACTAAGAAAATGTTTATCTAAGGAGTGAAGATGTTGAGGGTTGGCAAATGTTGCCATTTCTACACTTCCTACCTGAACTCAAGCTGACAAAAAATGTTCAGTGTTTCTACAGTAAAATGTTCTCTTCTCACCATTTCTTCTAATTCTTCTTTTTTTTTTTTTTCCCCCTTCCCTTCTCGAGCTGTTTGTTAGTTGTGTGGATGGGGTTGTGTCTGGTTTTGCAGAGAAGAAAGTCTGTTCCCCAGCAGGTCTTGCCTGACCTGCTCCCAATATCACATTGCCTTTGTATTGTCATACAATGCTATAAACCTCCTTGTACCCGAGATGATGCAAACTCCTACTCCTGTGTCAACTTTCCATGCTATGAAGCTATAAAGAAATGTAAATTGTTCTGATCTCTTCTGTATGCCTTTCAATAAAGAAGGAAATTAATCACTACCTACAGCTGCTGTGTTTTGGGGTTATCTTTTGGCTTCCTTCTGCTGGTTTCTCTCCTGCAGGAGGCAAGTTGTCAGGCAGGTAGCTAAAGGAATTTCAGTTCAGGTTGAAGATATTGGTAGGAGTGCACATGCTTTGCACTTGACTTCCATGACCACCTTCAAATCTCCTGCTGTATCCACCTACGTGGACTTTATTTTGGTGTTGAGAGCCTGAATCTCTCTGTCACAGTTGCTTCAGAAGACCCACCTGGACCAGAAGCCCAATGTGTGCTGGGCTGCATCAAAAGCAGTGTGGGCAGCAGCCAAGGGAGGGGATTCTGTCCTCTGCTCCACTCTGGTGAGACCCTACCTGTCCTGTGCCCAGCTCTGGATTCAGCTCTCTCTTCGCTTTACTTCCTTTTACCTTTCCCCTTCCTCCTCCCACTTTTCCTTACCTCTCTTGTGCCATCTTATGGACAAACAATCAAGTTTTGCTGTTGATTGAAATGGAGTCCCTGGCCTGATTGCCCTGAGTTTTTGCACCTTGAGATCACAGCAATGAACCATCAGGAGTCCACTGCACAGGCTGTGACACAGCTCCTGTGGGAGGATTCTTTTCCCCTTACGGCCCAGATGAACTCCAGCTGCCACCAGTAGGACCCATGGCCATGAAAAGTTCCCCGTGGTCAAAACCTCCAGAGATCTGTTGGTGGCACCAACCTGTAAGCAATGTGTTGCTTACAAGGGCTTTCCTCTTCCCTTCCAAACCTCTCCCTGGCACTAGAGGGACTGAGAACATCACCTGTGCTCCTGAGCCCTTAAGCAGCCTCTCCAAAGCCCTGAAGTCTTTTCTAAATGCATTCATGCTCCTGTCCACAACCTCAGCATTCCCAATCTGCATAACAATGGTGCTCAGAGGGCTGCAACAACTCTGCTATGAGGCTCACCTGGGCTTTCAGAAAGGGCCATCAGACAGATGGCACTGGCAGGGAAACTTAAGCTGGGGTCCTAAAGCTACTGTCAGAGCTCTTTAACCTTCTGCCATATCAACATAGCTCTTTACTGTGAGGGTTGTAGAACACTGGAGGTGGTGGAGTCAGCATCCCTGGAGATGTATAAGAAATTGTGTGGACATAGCCCCTGGGGACATGGTTTAATGGCCATGATGGGTTTAGGTCAAAGGTTGGACTCAATGATCTTAGAGGTATTCTCAAATCAAAGCAATTCTGTGATTCAATGATTCTGAGTTCCTGCTTACTCCAGGGGGGTTGGACTAGATGACCCCACCTGGAGTCCTGTGTGCAGTTCTGGAGCCCCCAACACAAGCAGGACATGGAACTGTTGGAGCCATTCCAGAGGAGGCAACCAAGACGCTCAGAGGGCTGCAGCAGCTCTGCTATGAGGACAGGCTGAGAGAGTTGAGGCTCTGCAGAGTGGAGAGGAGAAGGCTTCCAGGAGACCTTGGAGTGGCCTTCCAGGATCTGAAAGGGGCTACAGGAGGGCTGGGGAGGGACTATTGACAAGGTCTTGCAATAACAGGACAAGGAGGAATGGGTTGAAACTGGCAGAGGGGAGATTGAAACTGGATGTTAGGAAGAAGTTGTCTGCAGNTCAACATCTGGAGAACCTGGAATGGGCTGCCCAGGGAGGTGGTGGAGTCCCCATCCCTGGAGGGGTTCAAGCAAAGCCTGGATGGGGCACTTAGTGCCATGGTCTGGTTGATTGGCTAGGGCTGGGTGCCAGGTTGGGCTGGATGAGCTTGGAGGTCTCTTCCAACCTAGGTGATTCTCTGATTCTATGTTCTGTGTTTCTATGACATAGTTTAGTGGGCATGGCTGTGTTGGATTGAGGGTTGGACTTGATGTTCTTAGAGGGCTTCACCAATCTGAATGATTCTATGATTCTAGGACCTCTACAACTGTATTTTATTTGCTGAGTGTATTTTCTCCAAGTGTGTTTTAACTTCCCCTGGAACATAGAATAGAACCTGGCACCTGCTATGCTACACTACATCTTTCACCTGAGAGGAGGCATATCACAGAATGGTTTGGGTTGGAAGAGACCTTAAAAATCCTCTAGTTCTAACCCCCCTGCCACGGACAGGGGCACTTTCCACTAGACCAGGTTGCTCAAGGCCACATTAAATCTGGCTTTCAACAATTCTAGACTTGGAATCTGCACAACTTCTCTGGGCAACCTGTTGCAGTGCCTCACCACCCTCATGGGGAAGCATTTCTTTCTAATGTCTCATCTAAATATAGCTTCTTCTAGCATGAAGCCATTAGTCCTCAACTTGTCACTATCTGCCTTCATAAAAAGCTCCTCCCCAGCATTCCTGTAACCCCCTCCAAGTATTGGAAGGCTGCTAGAAGGTCTCCCTGCAGCCTTCTCTTCCCGAGGCTGAACAGCCCCAATCTCTCAGTCCTCACAAGAGAGATGCTCCAGCCCTTCAATCTTCTTTGTGGCCTCCTTTGGACCTGCTCTAACAGTTCCTTGTCCTTCTTGGTTTGAGGGCTCCAGAGCTGGAGGCAGTGCTGCAGGCAGAGTCTCACCAGAGCAGAGCAGAAGGCAATCCCCTCCCTTGACCTGCTGCCCACACTGCTTTTGATACAGCCCAAGACATGTATGGTCTCTGAGCTGCAAGTAACCATTGCTGGCTCACATTAAGCTTCTCATCACCCAGCATCCCCAAGTCCTTCTCCTCAGCACTGCTCTCTATCCATGCTCTGCCCTGCCTGGGTTTGTACTTGGGATTGCCCTGACCCAGGCACAGTACCTTGCCCTTGGCTTTGTTGAACTTTATGAGGATGGCACTGGCTGAACTCTCAGCATCACTTTCTCCTGTGGGAAAAGTGATGTGAAAAATGATCCCTTACCTCATCTGGGCAGGACCACAAAGGAGCTAGGTAGGAGCTAGCTGTGAAGAGTGTGTTCACCTTATTCATTCCTTCAGGAAAAGCCAAGTAAAAAGAGAAAGTGGGAAGCAGCTTGGATGCTTGTTAAAGGTTCCCATGAGTGTGCTCTCTTGGTGTGAAGTTAACTGCACCAAGCTGTGTGGCACAGTCGACTTGCTAGAGGGCAGGGATCCATCCAGAGGGACCTGGACAGGCTGCAGAGGTGTGCCCAGGCCAACCTCATGACATTCAACAAGGCCAAGTGTAAGGTCCCGCACCTGGGTAGGCACAATCCCAACCACAAGTCCAGGTTGGGTGGGGAATGGCTGAGAGCAGACCTAAGGAACAGGCCCTGNCAGATACTCTTGAGTCTTACCCTAATGTATAAGGAGAGGGAGGGAGAGAGGGAAGTGAGCAGTGCTGTGCTCAGAGAGTCACAGAATCACAGAACTGTTCAGATTGGAAGGGACCTCCAAAGGTCATTTAGAAGGTTGGATGTGGCTGCTTTTATTCCAGTTGTGTAGCTGAAAGGGTTACTGACTGCATTTCATGGCAGCAAGGAAGAAAATCCACCAGCGAAGTCGCGGTGGCGAAGCAAAGGCTGCACTGTGTCTGCGCGTGGAAGAGTACAAGCAGAGCTGCAGATATGCCTCAGCTTTCACATTCCTCATCCATGAGAAGGCTGGCACATCTAACCATTGCTGCACAGAATGTATCCATCCATAGAATTTACTCCATAACTTCTTGTGCTTCAGCCAAGCCTCACCACGTGTGTGCGTTAGAAAGCCTTTGACGAAAGCCAGCTGAGGGCTGAAATGTTGGGAATTTGCCCTCTTCACCCTTCTGAGTAAATCTCTCTTTAAAAGCAAGGAAAGAAAAAAAGAAAAAGAAAAGTCCTTTTGGCTTGGAATAGCTCAGCATGCTGACTGTGCACAAACCACGGCTGGAATACTCCTCCTGCACTGCTGTGGTTTGTTTTAGTATTGCCTCCTTGTATTACAGTTTCTGATTGCTGTGCACCAGGTGTGGGCCAGAGAGCTGGGGAGGGCCAGCCCTTAGCTTTCAGGAGATGCCAGGGGAAGGACCAATTTTTAACCAGCATGTTGAGGAATGTAGAACATCCCTGCAGTCAGTACAAAATTGGCTTGCCTGGAGAAGGAATGCTAGGAAAGCCCTGAGTGCAGTTGTTAGCTGTCTTTGCAGGGCACTGCCTGATGTGCTCATTCTTTGTGGACCTCCACTGAGTGCTCTGCAAGCCACACTTTGAGAGCCCTTCATGCAAACAATGCCAAGTGAAGGCATGGGCTGATAAACCCAGAGAAAATGGTTCTGTCTGTCTCTGCAGCCCCCAGCACAGGAAGGACATGGAACTGTTGGAGCCAGTGCAGGGGCGGCCACAAAGATGCTCAGAGGGTTGCAGCAGCTCTGCTATAAGGACAGGCTGAGAGTGTTGGGGTTCTGCAAACTGGAGATGAGAAGACGTCCAGGAGACCTTGGAGTGGCCTTCCAGGATCTGAAGGGGGCTACAGGAGGGCTGGGGAGGGACTATTGACAAGGTCTTGTAGTGACAGGATGAGGAGGAATGGGTTTGAACTGTCAGAGGGGAGACTGAAACTGGATATTAGGAAGAAGTTGTTTGCAGTGAGGGTGGTGAGACACTGGCACAGGTTGCCCAGGGAGATTGTGCAGCACAGAATCACAGAGTGGGATTTTTAATCACATTCTGTCATTCTGTGCTCCACAACCTCGCTGGAGGTGATTAGGACCAGGTTGGATGAGGCCTTGAGTGACCTGTTCTAGTGGGAGGTGTCCCTGCCTATGGCAGGGGGTTGGAACTGGTTGAGCTTTGAGGTCCCTTCCAACCTAAACCATTCTATGATTCTGTTTCTATGGTTCCTTTAAAGGTGCTTCCACCCAATGCATTCTATGATTCTATGGTTCTACAGTCTGGTGAAGGAGTATTAGGTGTTGTACAGTCTGCTGCTTTAAAGGATTTCACAATATCTAGTGGTAAGGTACGTTAATAAATAAGGAGAGGAAGTGTCAACTGGTGAAATCTGAAGGTTGCACAACTAGGAGTGGCATAATTGGAAGAGACTCAATCATCAAGAGTCCAGGAGTAGCATAAAGGGAGACACATTGCTTCATTTCACCACTCTGCACTGCTGGCCCAACACAAACACTGCACAATTAAGCCACAATAAAACTCATACAACATCCACCTTGGCAAAAGGAGCTGCTGGAAGGATGATGCCTCTGTTGTCTGATCTGATGTGATGCCAGCTGCTGCAATGCAGCCCAGGGGTTTACAGAGAGCTGTCTGGAACACTTTGCTTTGAGGAGGAGGAGGAGGTGGTGAAACCGCCCTTGTTGAGTTAGGTTGATTTTCACAGCCTGTTCAAGATACTCACACCTCGTTAAGCAGACAGAGAACAAGGGGAGGCTCATTACCTGGGGAAACCTTAGTTTGGGCACTCCAGGGTTTGTTCTTGTTATTTTCAGCTCATATCCCAGGCTGCATCAAAAGAAGTGGGACCAGAAGGCAGGGACACCTCCCCCTAGAAGAGGTCACTCAAGGCCTCATCCAACCTGGCCTTGAACACCTCCAGGGAGGTTGTGGAGCTCAAAGATCCCATTCTGTGATTCTGTGCTCCACAACCCCCCTGGGCAACCTGTGCCAGTGTCTCATCACCCTCACTGCAAACAATTTCTCCCTAACATTCAGTTTCAATCTCCCCTCTGCCAGTTCATACCCATTCCTCCTCATCCTGTCATTACAAGACCTTGTCAATAGTCCCTCCCCAGCCCTCCTGTAGCCCCTTTCAGATCCTGGAAGGCCACTCCAAGGTTTCCTGGAAGCCTTCTCATCTTCAGTCTGTAGAGCCCCAACTATATCAGCCTGTCCTTATAGCAGAGCTGCTGCAGCCCTCTGAGCTTCTTCGTGGCCTCCTCTGGACTGGCTCCAACAGTTCCATGTCTTGCTTGTGTTGGGGGCTGCAGAACTGCTCACAGCATTCCAGGTGGGGTCATCTAGTCCAACCCCCCTGCAGTAAGCAGGGGCACTCAGAATCATTGAATCACAGAATTACTTTGGTTGGAGAAAACCTCTAAGATCATTGGGTCCAAGCTTTGACCATGGCCATTAAACCATGTCCCTAGGGGCCATGTCCACATAATTTCTTAAACACTTCCAGGGATGCTGACTCCACCACCTCCTTGGCCAGCCTATTTCAGTGTTCTACCACCCTCACAGTAAAGAGCTGTGTTGATATGGCAGAAGGTAAAAGAGCTCTGACAGTAGCTTTAGCACATTTTTTTCTTTACTTTTTTTTTCTTTTTTCTTCTTTTTGTTTTCTTTTCTTCTTTATGTTTTCTTTTTTCTTTCTTTTTTCTTTTTTCCTTTGTTCTTTTTTCTTTTTCTTTTGTTCTTTTTATTTTTTTCTTTTTTCTTTTTTCTTTTTTTCTTTTCTTCCTTAATTTTTTTATTCTTTTCTATTTTATTACTTTTTCTTTTTTCTTTTTTTCCTTGTTTTATCTTTTTTCTTGTTTTTTCTTTTGAGCTTTTTTCTTTTTTCCTTTTTTTCTTGTTTTATCTTTTTTCTTTTTTCACTTTCTTTTTTCCCCTTTTTTTCTTGTTTTTTTTTCTTGTTTTATTTTTTCTTTTTCTTTTTTCTTTTTTTCTTGTTTTATCTTTTTTCTTTTTCTTGTTTTATCTTTTTTCTTGTTTTATCTTTTTTCTGTTTTTCTTTTGTCTTTTTCTTTTTCTTTTTTTCCTTTTTTCTTGTTTTATCTTTTATCTTTTTTTCCTTGTTTTATCTTTTTTCTTGTTTTAACTTTTTTCTTTTTTTCCTTGTTTTATCTCTTTTCTTGTTTTATCTTTTTTTCTTGTTTTATCTTTTTTCTTGTTTTTTCTTTTCTTTTTTTTCCTTTTTCCTTTTTATTTTCTTTTTCTAGAACAGCTGCAAGCAGAGAGACCTGAAGTGCCCTGAGAGAATAGTTTGAAAACCATAAGCAAGCTCAAAGCAAGTCCCCTACCGAGAAACACCAAGAGATGTTTATTTTCAAAGGCAAATAACTGTTGGGTTGAAAACAATCCTGATTTTCCAACAGCTTTCTTTGCAGGGGAGGAGGGGGGGGAAAGCAAAACATGACAACGCTGGCACAGAGTGCCAGGAGAAGAATGTAGGGTGAAGTTAACAACAGTAAGGTTGTCATTATGGAAAAACATCTAGAATTGAGCCTCCCTGGCCAAAACACACAGCACCATATTTATACTGCTGCTAACGGGATACCCGAGGACGATTGTAAATCTAAATGGGTGTTAGTTGAACATATCCCCCCCACCCCGTCCCTTTTTTTATTTGATGGCTTCTCCCCTTGTCTCCAAGGTCATTAGCTCCCTGACAACTGCTTTGTCCCCTCATCACAAGACTGGAGGGAATTCCAGGCAGGCAAGAGATGGAAAAAGCCAAGCAGCTCCACCGTGCGACTCCGACTCTGCTTGTAGTGGCGAGTAGAGGACAGTCTGCTGCAGTAGTACTCCAGCACCTCTGGAGGGTGGAGGTACACTGCAGTGGCTTGCCCAGGGAGGTAATTGAGGCTCCATCCCAGAAGACATCCAAGATGAGGCTCAACAGGCTCTGGCCAACATGATCTAGTTAAGGATGTCCCTGCTGAGTGCAGAGGGGGTTGCATTGGGTGAGCTTTGGAGGTGACTTCCAATCCAGACCATTCTGTGATTCTCTGCTTGAGATCCTGTGATTAACCTGAAGCTGTTACACACCTGGAGTTGGTAGGAGGACACAGAATCACAGAATCATAGAATGGTTTAGGTTGGAAGGGACCTCAAAGCTCAGCTAGTCCCAACCGCCCTGTGCCATAGGCAGGGACACCTCCCACTAGGACAAATTGCTCAAGGCCTCATCCAACCTGGCCTTGAACATCTCCAGGGAGGTTGTGGAGCACAGAAGCACAGAATGTGATCTTTGATCACATTGGGTGACTCTGTGCTCCACAACCTCCCTGGGCAACCTGTGCCAGTGTCTCACCACCCTCACTGCAAACAACTTCCTCCTAACATCCAGTCTAAATCTCCCCTCTGCCAGTTCAAACCCATTGCCCCTTGTCCTG